>JALMQS010000630.1:447594-748993 GCA_024734495.1 Forficula auricularia
CCGCCACCCCCCCCCCCCCATTTTGGGCGGTTAGATTTTGCATTTTTAGACTTCTGGGGGTCCACTGATTATGTATACAAAATTTGGTTGAGTTTGCTCAAACGACCTAGATTTTTAATTTTTAACCCCCCCCTCGACCTCCCTTAATTTTGGGTCGATATGCACCAAAATCTAATCAGCTCTTAATCACGCACGATGGAAGGCTCAGGAGGCATGATGCGGTGGTGAGACGTCTGGCTGATGAACTTATTAAAAAGGGAATGCGGGTCGAGCTCGAATATTTATATCAGAGCTCGGCCGGAAACAGGAAGCCAGACATCGTGGCGAAGGACGGGTCGGGGACGGTGTGGGTTCTGGATGTTCAGATAGTGTCAGCGCTCCTCGGACTGGGGGTTGCCCACAGAAACAAAATCAATTATTATAAGGGCAACTCCAGTCTGGTGAGCAACATTGCGGCAAGGTTTGGGGTGGGCTCGGGTTCTGTGAGAGTTGAAGCCATCACACTCTCGTGGAAGGGAGTGTGGTGGCATAAAGCGGTGCCTCCCCTTGTCGCCCTGGGAATTTCTCAGAGAACTTTATACGATATGACCTTCAGGGCGATGAGGGGTTCATTAATGAACTTTTACAGCTTCAACAGGAGAACTTATAGGGAAATCGCCATGCGATAGAAATTGTATATAAAAAAAAGAAAAAAAAGAAAAAAGAAATTTTTTTTTGTAAATATATTATGTTAATATTTCTATAATCATGTAAATAATCCTGTAATTAAATTCACCCGATAATGTAAATATTTCTTGTTAGTGGAGGCCCCCACCTGCGTGGCCCAATAAACGAAAAATCAATGGACCAAAACTAAGTGTGAAATTTGGTTTCGATATTCACACTAGTTTTTGAGCTAGCTCGTACACAAATTTGGTAACGCACGACTAACTAACTAACAGACATTTTGACACAACAATTATTATCTCGAAAAATATAATTTTTTCGATGTTCACTTATTAGAGCTTTTTTGTAGACCTAAATGCCATGGTTTCGCTCAATTTTTTTAATCGAAATAGTTTCAGCCGTTTTTTAGATATTTTGAAAAAAAGAAGGAAAAAACCACTTTTTTCATGCACGATTACAATACTTGACCATACCCTGTATGGTAAAGTAAAAAGGGTTATTATTTTTTTCGGGAGCCAAAATTGGGGAAGGGATTAAAAAAATAGAATTATCAATATAAGTTCTAGATCCTTTAATCGATTTGTACGACAATCGCATATCACCTTATACGACCTTATGCTCCATTTCGTTCTTGAGATTAAACATGTAAAAATATAGTAATAATAATTCCAAAAGACAAAGAAAAATATGAATTACCAGACAGACCCTTAAAGCGTGGATTAATTATTCTAATATATTAATTAAAATTGATTTTTCTTGTCCAATACTATGTAATAATAATTACATTCAGATAAAAAAATTATATATAAAAGTTAAGCCTAATGTTAAATTTATTTTGATTTATCTTTTACTGATAATTTTCCTTTTTTAAATAAAAATATTCTATTATATTTTCTGTTTTAGTGAATCGAGCCCACCCAGAGAAATGCATAGAAGATAATTGGAATGAAAAACGGCATTTTATTCATTTGTGTTGCAGAAATCGACCAGTGACAAATGAAAATCTTGGCCATTTACAAAACTCAACCAAATTTTGTATACATAATCAGCGTGTCCCTAGGAGTTTAAGAATGCAAAAACTAACCCCCCCCCCTCCCTTACATGATTATAAATAATTTTATTAATTATTAATATAAGTGAGGGGCCAGTTTGTATGGTAAAGTCAAGTGGATGACCACATCAGAACACGTCAGCAGCGAGGTAAGAGCTCTAATTAATTTTGATACATCATTAATACATTAATTAGTATAAGTCATATTAAATATTACCACATTATATTCTACTCAAAACAGTCAAGTCTCAGCATGAAAACTTTATCTTTTAACGAAAATTGTTAAATAAAAAATAAAAAATAAAAAGGAAATCTTTTGGTTAATATATCAACAAACTATAGTTAATTATATTTCTTAATTTCACTGTTTCTCTATCCGGTCGCTTATTTGAACCCTTAAAATAATAAATAATGGATAAAATATTTAAAATTAAAAAGACTGACGACGTTCAATCCTTCAAAACTATCTAGACACACGGCAGTGTCAGCCAAACGACGCACCGGCTATGTGTATTCACACGAACCATTTCGAGCTACTTTCGACTCCCTCCCCCCATAATTCAAAAACTATTAGACCTACACCCTTTAAATTTTTCATGTCTAATAAGGTCCATTGGAACACCTAGAATCCAAAATTTCATGAATAAAACTATTATAGTTCTTGAGCTATTAAGGACGGAAAAGTGCCATGTTTAACACTGACTGACTGACTGACTGACATATCAAAAACCTAGAGTACTTCCGCTGATCCTAGAATTCTGAAATTTGGCATGCTGGTAGAGTTTGGGCTACAATTAAAGGAAAAAATCGAAAAAGTGAAACTTTCCCTTTTTCAGGACCTAAAATTAAGGGGTGAAATTTATTATAGGGTTAATTAACATATAGGGAAAATACAATCAAGCTAGAATTGTGAAATTTGCCATACTGGTAAAGCTTGGCACATTAATAAAGAAGAAAATTGATAAACCGAAACTTTACCTTCTTCGGGGCTCGAAATGAAGGGGTGAAATTTATGAAAAGCCGACCGTGTTTTTAATAGATATTTTATGAGAAATATTTAATAATTATTAATATAAATGTTTAAATGTAATTATTTAGATAAATTAAAGGATAAAACTTTTCAAAAATTAATGATATCTGTCTAAAAACATAAATGTGAAAAAGTGGCCAAGTTCGGTACAAACGGCTTCGCCGCGGCAAAAGATTTGAGATCTAAACGGGTACCATCAAGTTCTATACCAGTTACTTAAATCATAGCTATAAGAATGTACAACGTTCTTCAATTGATTTAAAAGAAAATTTGTTACGTTCTTTGATATTAAATTTATAACTTGGGATTGGGATTGCAGTGAGAACTTCTTTGAAAGTTGTTACCAAACTCAAATTTGAGGCGAATTCTTTGGGGATTTTCATCCTCTTCATAGTAGGTATTGTATTTTAGATCTCTCATTATGTCGGAGGTACTAATTTTTGGCATTTCATGGTTAATAGGAGTTCTTCATTTCTGTGCAGTTTGAGTAGAACACTTATTTAATATCTGTGCCAGAAATTACTGACCCGATTTAACTAACCCCCCTATACGCCGAGTTAGGTCCCACCAGGTTAATGTATAAAGCCAGCACCGATATCACTTACTAATTTCCCACCTCTTACTTTAGATTGGGTTCTAAGGTGTAATACAGTGCTTGGTCTTTTCATAACAATTAAACCACGTTTATATTTAGCAAGGTGTTTTTGTACTTCCATTTCTTTCTTAGCTTCCTGTCTATTTGACATCTTGACCTTCTGAAACCTTTTGTTTTTGACTTGATCATCGACTAGAACAATGTTAAGATGGATTACCTAACAGCAAACGTCGTTTTGTTTTCGACGCAAGTTAACGACGTTTATTCGATGACCAAGGCTAGTCACGTAGTCCATCGCGTTCGTCCCCTGAGGAACTGATGGCGCTTTATTTTTTTCAAGCAAAATAAATGCAAGTACTTCTCCGACAATAATATTATGTTAAGAAATAAATATAATTCTTTTATAAAAACAATCAGAAATTGGAAGAAAATGTGGATAAATTGTCGGGACGTTAAACATATTTTTCAAATTTTGATGATTAGTCAATTTTTATGTATGAAAGATTTTAGCTATAATGCTGAAAATTAAAACAAAGAGGAAATGTAAGCTCATTGACTAAAAGACAGTTTAGAGCGATTCGGTTTTTTCGCAGATTTTCAACCGGAATTCCTAAAGCTAGAAAACCTCATAACTAATCAGTTCGTTCAATACCAATAATAAACTTCCGTTCTTGATCTATTATGAGTATCAGAATTTAGACAGACAGAGAAATTACTTATGAAATTGTATTTTTTTCCATGTTTCGATCAACTAATTGAATGAATTTAAATTCGCGACTGCCCGACAAGCTTGGCTCGTTTAGTGTAGAGCAGGCCTGGCCAACCCGCGGGCTGCATGCGGCCCTCGATAGACTTGCTTGCGGCCCGTTGTCATATTTGACAAATTGTTTTTTATCGGGTATTTTAAAATATATTTTAGATCACATTAAAGAGTAATTAAAATAAATATAGTTCCCTATAATTACATGAAGAATAACATATTAAATAATAATAGTAAATTTCAACTATTGATATGGCCTCAAAATTTATCATCCTGCAGATTACAAAATGGCTTAATTTTTCTTTGCAATCTATTACATAATCGGATTGATTGACCTCGAAATTTCCATTTGAATAAATTAAAGTGGCCCTCTCAGTCGTTTTATCGAATCCTACCTTTATGTGTATAACAGTAATTATTTAAAAAATATATGTTTGAAAAGAATACATAAATAATACCTACATGAGGCAAATATTTTACAGATTATTATTATAAATTATTTTATTAAATATTAAAAATAATTATTTTCTCTGTCTCTTCAATTAAGATTTTTGATGACAAAATCTTCATTATGTGAGTTCCATTGCACCCTGTCGGATGTTTTTAAATGTATAATATAAAACGCCTGTAGTGTAGGCAGCCCAGCGAGAAAAAATGAAGCAGCGGAGAAGGGGGGGGGGGGGGGGGGGCAAAAAGAGCGAAAAATTTCGGCTGATTTGAGGAATTTCCTCAAAATTTAATTGTGAGCATAATTGATAATAATTGGGCAGAATTTTACAATATAGTTTTTGTTAAGTTGAATGAAATTTCCAGCTGCAAGTAGTATTCAGATGTCGAAAGGAGGTTCTTTCCTGACAATCCACACAAAAAGTTTTAGCCTCGTAACCATTCTATAAATATGAACGAATCTAAAATTTTAGGGTATTTTTTTAACGTGACTGTCCACTCACTCAAATAATCCAAAGAAGAATAGAACAAAGAGTTGAAGAAAATCTGGGGGAAGACCAGTTCGGCTTTAGAAGAAACAGAGGCACCCAAGAAGCAATTCTCTCTCTTAGACTAATAATAGAAAGGGCTTTTATCAGGGAAGAATCTGTCTACATCGGATTCATAAACCTAGAAAAAGCATTCGATAACATCAATTGGGAAATTATGTTTAAAACCTTAAAACAGGCGGGAATAAAATTCAGGGAGAGAAGACTAATCTACAATCTATATCAAAACCAGACTGCAATAATAAATATTGGAGATGAGCAAAGAGAAGTCAAAATAAAAAAAAAAGTGTGCTGTCACCCATGATTTTCAACTTCAGACATATGTATGGAGCATAGCCATGTACGGGTGTGAAACCTGGACAATTAGAGAAGCGGAGAGAAAGAGATTAGAGGCTTTCGAAATGTGGTGCTAAGAAGATTGATGAATATCAAATGGATGGATAAAATTACAAATGAAGAAGTTCTTGGAAGAATCGGAGAAAGAAGCACCTTGTGGAAGAGTCTGAGGAAGAGAAGAGGTCAGATGATGGGGCACACACTGAGTCTTGGGGGACTGCTTAGGGATATCTTGGAGGGGGAGGTGGGAAAGAAAAGGGGAAGGGGAAGACCCAGATTAGAATATTTCAACCAAATAATTGGGGATATGGGATGGCAGACATTTAGAGAGGTCAAACAGCTGGAAGGGACAGAGTCGAGTGGAGACGGATTGTTGCATCAAACCAGTCTTAGGACTGTATACTCAATGATGATGATGATGATGTCCACTCACGCTACGAAATCTCTATATAGATACACACATACTAACCGGATCGTTTCCAAGCCATTGTGCTTATATCCTCTCCACTAAAAATAATCGCCCAAATAGTTTTTTTTTTTGTATTTTATCAAAACTACTTGGTAAATAATTTCAATTTTTTTTTAAGTTTCTCCGAATATATTTTTCTAACAAATATTAGTTTTTCATCAAGATTGTGAAAGTCCTTCAATGAAAAAAAATAAAATAATGACCATATCCCCACCCTTTCCCTATCTAGCCTATGTAAAAAAATGTCATTTTTAATTGCAATTATTTCATGTTTGATGTGGTAAATCGTCTTCAAATTTTAACAGTATGTGTATTATGCTTTTAATGACTTATATTCCAAGTTTCAAAAACTTCTTAAATTTTTGCATTTGTGAAACTACCTTAAGCAAAACTACCTTAAGCAAATTTCCTCTGAAGGCTAATAGAATCGATCTATAGTAATCTCATTTAGAAAGATTCTAGAATCTGAAAACCCAAAAGCCTCTATGGGAATCGGATAAAATTTTCATAATTTATCTTATCATAACTGACGTCGACTTTTAAACATTATATTTTCAAATACTCAAGTCGTTCAAATCAAAAAGCAGAATCTAAATGGAAAACCCCCAAATTCTCAACCTTAAAAACCGCTCAGTCCAATATTATTTTCCAACCATCTGATCTATCGTACATGTAAATCATTAAAAAAATATTAAGTTTTTTCACACATTTCATTAAAAATTTTTAAGTCTTTAAGCCAGGTTTGGCCAACCCGCGGGCCGCATGTAGCCCTCGATTGACTTGCGGCCTCCCCATATATGACGAATTGTTTTTTATCGGGTATTTCAAAATATACTTTAAATCGCATTAAAGTAATTAAAAGAATTAATGTTCTCTGTAATTATATGAAGAATAACATATTAAATAATAATAGTAAATTTCAACTAATGATATAATTTTAGAAAAATTAAATAAGGGAAAAGAAAATCAAATATCAGACAGAAAAAAAGAAAAAGACATTCAAATTTGTTTGTTATTTTAAAATAAAATTTGAAATATTGTTTGGTTTATGCGACTTAACTAATCATTTTGATATTTTATGTTTATTTTACCATACAAATATATTTTGTTGTTGGATCAATGTGTGTTTTCATTTCATATCTGTTTGTAGTAATGTTTATTTCTATACATTTACACTGATTTAACACTTTCAATGTATCGCTATACATTTAAATTAATATTAATAACTTACAATGAAAATTGATAAGTACCAAATTCTTTGTAAAGACAGATTTCGAAAAAATAAATCTTGAAAAAATTGTAATTATTCTTATTTATTATGTGCGGTCCTCAGATATTTTTAAGTCGTCAATCGGCACGCTGTGTATTCAGGTTGGCCAGGCCTGTATTAGATAGTATTAGTACTCAATTGCTCTAGAATTGGCCGTTTTGATAATTTCTAATTACAAATATTTAATAGATTTTTTAATGATGAAAATTCTAGACTATTTCAAACGAGTCAAGACACGCGTGGACAAGTTGAGACGTGTTGGCAGATTAGTTTGCAATAAAATGTTTTCTCGAATATTTCGAATTATTCATTTCCTCTGATGAAAAAATATCAATTATGTAAATGATAAATATCGATTTATAAGATACATATTATTTTCATTTGCTATAATCAAAATTCAAGATAAAATTGGAATTTATAAATTAAATTATTACTTGAAGCTATATACAGGCTATAACCGCAAATTATATTATGTAATTAAATTTCTTGTAATGTGCAATCCAGTTTTTGTGATTTATAAATGGTAATCCAATCACACACATTAATTTGTAATTGAATCTATTGTATTTGCCAACTAAATTATATTTTAGCTTTTTATCTGAAAACGTTTCCTGAGATTACAAAATGCCAATCTTGAAAGGTTTTAGTTAATGAGCTGAAAATTGGTACGCAAATATTTTACATTTCACTAAATTTTAGCTTTTTACCTAAAAATGGTTCCTCAGAGTACAAAATGCCACTCTTGTAAGGTTTTAGTTAATGAGCTGAAAATTGGTACACAAATATCTTACAATGCTCCAAATTTGAGCTTTTTATCTAAAAACGTTTTATGAAAGTACAAAATTCCAATCTTGAAAGGTTTTAGTTAATGATCGGAAAATTTGTACGCAAATATCTTAAAATGCACCACATTTTAGCTTTTTGCCTGAAAACGTTTTCTGAAAGTACAAAATGCCAATCTTGAAAGGCTTTACTTAATGAGCTGATGTATTTTACACTACAATGCACCAAATTTTTGCTTTTTATCTGAAAACGTTTCCTGATTTTATATATAATACATTTTTTGCATGACTATAATATTTCTCATGATTTTTTTTTATATATGATTGAAGAGTAAAAATATATAATTATAAAATGGGCCGATGAAATAATAACATTTCAATTAATAAACACATATTTACTAGCTAGACTTAGTTGAAAATTTTCCATTGAGAAAGGGAGAAATTCAACCGAAATTTTTGGGTTTGATTAAACGCTTAAATATTGTTTTACGAGCTTTTCGTGCGTGCCTTCGGCACGCCCTCGAAGCTCGGCCCTCCGGGCTGGTGCCCTGGCGGGCGGCGTCTCGGTCCAAAAATTTTATTCCTCTTAAAAAACCACACTCTAAATGTATACCTGTAAACTCCCGAAAATACATAGTCTCTTAAAAGTTTCGTTTCATTTTCGTCCTGACACAGCTACAGAAATGAGGCTCTAGATATGAATCTGAAAGTATTTTTTTTTCTATAATCTACAGCATTGTGATATTTTTTTGTGTGGAAATAGATTTATTTAAATAAGTGGTATCGTGTGAGGAGGAGAATTATATTATATCATTTTTTTTTAAATTTGGGATCGATAATCGATATAAGGCTCCAAATATTTAAAAGAAATCAGGTGTTGTTTGTATGACAGGCTGCTCCATCCAGTATTGCTATGAGAAACTCATATGGGCATGCGTGTCTTAAGTCGTTTAATTTTGTAAAAATCAAAAAATAAGAATAACAAAATTTAGATTTTTAAAAAATTATAAAAAAGTGGCAAATTATTAAAAAATAAACAAATAATATATAAATCAAATAAGAGGTGATTGATTTCTTTTTCTGTGCGTAAAAGAAAAGCGAATTGAATATTTAATTTTTGAGTGGTGAGGGGGGGAATGAGGAATAATTATCAATATATTTAATGTTTCTTAATTATCATTTTAAAATCAATTGAAGTCTTTCATTTCAAAATTCGAGTCCAAATTATATTATATTTCAAATTTGCCGCAAATATACCGATGGCGCTTCCTGTCGGCAGCATTACGTCAGAGTTGCGGCAAATTAATCTAGGCAAATATATATAGTATTAAAGATTTGTTTTATTTTAAGAATCAATAATTATTTTTTTTAATATCGGTAGAATTAGTATATTTCTCTGCGGCCCGGGACAATTTTTACTTTACCATACAGGGTATGGTCAAGTATTGTAATCGTGCATGAAAAAAGTGTTTTTTTACCTTCTTTTTTTCGAAATATCTCAAAAACGGCTGAAACTATTTTGATTAGAAAAATTGAGCTAAACCATGGCATTTCGCTCTACAAAAAAGCTCTAATAAGTGAACATCGAAAAATTATATTTTTCGAGATAATAATTGTTTTGTCAAAATGTCTGTTAGTCTGTCCGTACGTCCGTCCGTTAGTCTATGCTTTATCAAATTTTTGTGGACGAGCTACCTCAAAAACTAGTGTGAATATCGAAACCAAATTTCACACGTAGTTTTGGTCCATTGAGATTAAGAGCTGATTAGATTTTGGGGCATATCGATCCAAAATGGGGGTGGAGGGGGGGGGTTAAAAATTAAAAATATAGGCTCTTGTACCAAACTCAACCAAATTTTGTATACATAATCAGTGTGACCCGAGAAGTCTAAAAATGCAAAAACTAACCGCCCAAAAGGGGGGGTAGGGTCAAAAAATGAAAATCTTGGACATTTATCAAACTCAACCAAATTTTGTATACATAATCTGTGGGCCCCCAGGAGTCTAAAAATGCAAAAACTAACCTCCCCCCTTACATGATTATAAATAATTTTATTAAATATTAAATATAAGTGGGGGGCCAGGTTGTATGGTAAAGTCAAGTGGATGGCCACATCAGAACACGTCAGCTTATTTTCTTCAAATGTGACGTGTGTAAGCCAAAAGGTTGGACACCCCTGATGTAAAGGGTTGTTTGTTTAATAGATATAAAAAGATTTTTCAAAAACTTTTTGATTTATCTATGAAAAAATTTAGAAAAGAGGCAAACAAATAACACTTTAGAATTTTTTCATTGGTAAAAGCTAAAAGAAAAAAATTGTCGATACGTTTTATACTAAATTAAACAAATTTTCGATTATTTTTATAAAATAATTATATTTATTTCTTAATAATTTAAAATTACTGAGCTTTTGTGAATTTTTAAATTCAGTCTCCATAGAGGTATCTTTTCAATTATTTAAGTAAAAGAAATTAACAAGCCAGTAACAAAGATGTTTATGTTTAATTTAGATGTCATTTAGGTTCAGCTCCACCGGAATATATTGGTGTACTAATCAAGTGTTATAAGTTTCTAGTCGTGTATAAATTTTAATCCGAGCGAAATAAAGGAAGGGGTGTAAATTAGGCGAGTCGCAAAATAAATATTTTAATCGTTCATATCTCGTATACGGTGAGTCACAGAGCTTTGGAATTTGAAACTATCTAGAGGCTAGAATAAGATATGCTAACTAGGGGCTAAAATAAGTATCGCCACCTCAAGATTTGAACTAAAATCGAAGAACCGGAATTTGATGTTTACATTCATACTATTTACCCACCTGCGTTTCTCAATCATGAGTCTCAGATCTACGAAATTCGAAACTTAAGCTCGATATAGAAGAAGTACAGCAAACTTTTGGTTGAAATCGGAACATCGGAAGTTGACAGTTGAGATTTTTTTACTTTATCCAATGCGAAGCATGGGGGAAAGCATTGTAATCGGTCGCGCGGCAAACGCGACTTCAAAGGGTCCTCAGGTAAAGACTACGGAACCCATGGACTCAATTAAGGTCACAAATTGAAGTATTCATGAGATTAAATTTTAGCACGTGACGGTTTTGCAAAAAATTACCTGGAATCTCTTCGAGAGGCCAAAAAGTGCCATTTTTTTTTTGGAAGTGCGTGCGGATGAATGGATGGGCGTATGTTATCGTTTTTTTCGTCCACGATTTTTTCCACACCGTTGCACTGATTGAATTAAAATTGAAAACCTACTATTAGTTTAACAAAATGAAGCGCTGATTAGTTTTTGGTACATATCGACCCACAAACATTAGTATTATACTCAAGTTTGAGTTGTTTGCCATAAAAGAATTTAGTCTTTTTGATTTTAAGTCGATTCTTCCACGTTTTCAGTAGAGGTTGCCATTAATAGTCAAAACATCAAAAATGGAATACAATAAGGTTATTCCTCTAGTATTAGATAAGAATTGATCGTTATTTTTTATTTTAAGCCGTTTCCTCCATGTCTTACCAATAATAATCGAAGCGTCAAAAATCTAATGTAGAATTGTTATTCCTCGAGTATTAGATGAGAATCGATGGCTACTTTTGATTTTAAGTCGATTCCTCCATGTCTTCAGCAATGGTTACTAATAATAACCGAAACGTCAAAAATCCAATGTAGAATGGTTATTCCTCGACTATTAAATGAGAATCGATCATTATTTTTTAATTAAAGTCAACATGAACTGCAAATTGCAAGTGATATCTGATTAATAATAAAGGAATAAACATATTATTTTTTTATTGTTAAAGGATAAATAATTAATATATCCAGTACACACCAAGCCAGCAAAACATATTAATATTTCAAATGAATTTGGATAAAGTTTAGCAACGATCCGTTGCAGTTTATTTTAAATTAGGTGTACCTACTTATCAAGTATTAGTCGTGTATAAATTTTAATCCGATTGAAATAAAAAGGAAGATGGTGTAAATTAGGCGAGTCGCAAAATAAATATTTTAATCGTTCATATCTCGTATACGGCGAGTCGCAGAGCCTTAGGATTTGAAACTTAAGCTATGAAATCTGTGTGGATGTATTTTTATTTTAATTTAACGGATCTGGTAATCGGATCCGGCAAACTCATGCCGGATTCGTTAGATAATTAATGATACCGGATCCGATTTTCCGGATTGTAATCCTTATACAAACATTTTGACATCAGAACGAATTTTCGTTCTTGACTTAGTGTGAGAATATCTGAATCCATATACACTTATAGACAGAGAAAGAAAAAAATAGTATATGGTTGAAAATGACTTTTCTTCACCTTTCATACTTTTTTATACACTAAGAGGAAAAAAATAATGAATTCAAGGTTTTGCTAACCTTACGGGCGCATCGAGCACTTATTTTGAACAGACAACCTATTTATAAAGTAAAATCAATGATACTTAGGGAAAGTGGTGTAGGTTTTAGGTGAAACATGATATTAATTAATAAAGTAAAGGGTGTGTAGTTTCACAGTGAATGAAATAAAACTCAAAGAGGTTTATACAAACTCAATATATTTCGGATTATTATTGGACTAATAATCCGAAATATATTGAGTTTGTATAAACCTCTTTGAGTTTTATTTCATTCACTATGAAACTACACACCCTTTACTTTATTAATTAAAATCAATGAGGTTGTCCGCTGGTTGATGCAATTAAACATACCATATACATACATATGTATATATACCAAATATAAATATGTATAATTGACCTTCATCATCAGTATTTTAATTATAAGTATGTGTTATTTCTCATGGTTCCCAATCTTCTAAAAATAAATCAGAAGCAATCTAACTTACAATATAGACATGTTTTATGCATTACACAGTATAAATAGTTGTATCAAAAGTGTTCCCGTTAACTTAATTTGCAGGTGATCGATGAGAGATTTGTTAAAAATATCTATTCTCCCGAATGTCGACTTGTTATTGTCGACGATGGTGTGGACCATTCTCCCAAAGGAATTGGTCTGAATGTTTGAATAGAAAGCTGATATTTTTTTTAATTCTTTGTTAGCTAACAGTATCCTGGATTTATTGAAATCACACGGTCCTCACTATTCTTGGGGGTGACCCCTCCTCGCACAATAAAACTTGTAATTATTTGCGGTGTTTGTGGGCTTGCAGTTTTTCTTAACGGTACCTGAGGGCTGGAGCAGGAAGCTGTAGCATTCAAAGCTCCATGAAGCTGTCTTCAAAGGATCGATGGGTGCATCGAGTGGATGGCACTCCCACATAAGCGATTTATTTATAAACACCATCTGAATCAGGTCTATTAAAACCAGGGAGGTCCTTTACTTTTCATCTCCAGTATACCAACAAAGGATGACATCTTTTTTAAAATTTGGCAAACCTTTACATTAAAAAATATAAATCAATTAGTACTTGATATAGTAGCAAGCTGTGGCTCTAAAAATCTAATTACATTTGATTAGAGAGAAGTCCTAAAAAATCAAACCCATTTATGGATAGTTAAAATTTGAAATTTCGTTTGAAGTATTATTACGATATTGAATAATTTTGTAGAGTTCATCAAGACAAAGATTTCTTGTCGTGGTTTTCAACGAAGGGTGAACCGCGATTGGAATTAGGTGTACACCCTCTTTGGAATTGTTTGGAATTATGTACTTTGGAATTCATTAGATAATCTATTGTCTTCCACTCGGAAATGAAAGTGGAAGTGGAAGTAGGTGTACACGATTTTAGGTCGCGGTTCACCCCTCGGTTTTCAAGTTTAGAGAGAGTGAGTATATATATAAACATTTCTCTGAAACTCACTCGTTTAATTTTAATTTATAACTTTTATAGAGATTTTATTTACCGATGAAGTCAAGACGGGATGACTACTGTTCGGAGTTCACATCATAATAAATTAAGCAACCAACGAAAATATCCATTTCCAACGAAAGTATATATAATTTTTTATTACATTACTCAAACCGGGTGCCTGTTACTCACTTTCAATATTTAAAAAACGGCGATGGAAAGAGACTTTTGAAGATTCGATGAGAGTATGTCTCATACAAACGCCACCTAATTAAATATATCTGGAAAAAATCGCCAAGGGAAAATATTTTTACTAGGTTCTTTTTTATGTTCAGACACCTCTATAATAAATTGTTTTAGATATATGTTTTTAGGTTATTTGGAACTTGAACAACTTACTCTGAATAACTTTTATTTCAATGAAAATAAAAAATTACAACACTATATAAAGAATCATAAAAAATAAACATAATTTCAATATTTTTGTAATATAAGTATTACTACTATTTCAAACAAACAAACAAAAAATATTTAAATTACGTTTATTTTTTACGATTCTTTATAGTGGTGTAATTATATGTAATTTTCCACTAAAACCTTCGGAAAACCTACATCCAGATAACGAGCTGAAATGGCCTATTTGGCGTACTCTGAATACACTACGAACGGGCGTGGGGCGTTCTAAATCAAATCTTTTTAAATAGAGATACATTGAAGACCACCTCTGCAACTGTGGACAAACAAAGCACCATTTACTTGAATGCCCCAACTCGCCTGCGAATATTTTAAACGACAAACTCTTTTATTCCAAGTGATGGAGAGGTGGAACTAGCCAGGTCTCGTGTGATTAAAGAAGAAAAAGTTATCTACAATTGCAATCCACTTAGTAAAAGTTGATATCATTAAGTCTAATCTTTATTTTCCTACTATGTTAGATCGAAAAAACGTATGCCCATTTAAGTGCGTAGCGCTTTAAATAAACCTGGCGTAAAGGATGAAATTATCATTTTTGAACCATATATTGAGAGATAGAAGACCTAACCTTTGGCGGTACCTCTTAAAAAAGCTTTTAATTTATGTTTACGCAATTAAAAATTTCTTTAATCATAAAATAAATGTTCCTTAGCCATCAAAGTCGTCTTTTTTATCAACCGGCATTTCAGTCTTTTCTTTTTGACAAACATAATTTGGATCTCCTTTAAAAACAATAGAGGTGCTGCAAATTTTGTTTAATGATTTTAGTGTGACGCCAGACAAACAAGTATGAGAGCCACTGCGTTAACCCATTGATAATATAATTTATTTTCTGTTAATTGGAAACTATCAATCCCTTCTATTGATTAGCAAAGATGACGTCATACGTCATAACTGCAATTGCTACTACCCCTTTCGTAATAAGGAAGGCGCATTCGACTACGGAAGTCTCGTTGCCCTATCGGTTGTTGTCAATATATTCGAGCAATAATATAAGCCCCCCACTCGCATTTTCGATCTTTGCCAAGGGTTAAGGGTTAACGGTGTCCATGCAGGGCTGTTGACATTCGCACGCTACCGCAAGCCCCGCCTAAAAGGAGGGCTGCGGGGGAGAATGCAACCAAATGGACAGCAACCCTTCGCATTGTCCCCGAAGACCCACCTGAAATCCTTCCTTATCTCAATATAATAAATGATTCCGTTTTTGTGGCTCACCCTTTCTTCTTATTCTCCACCTGGACGTCTCTATTCGCTTTTTGCCAATTCTATTGAGGCGAGTACAAATAATATTACAGTGCGAAATACGACCGTCACTCTTTTTAAAACAGTATTTCATCTCTATTGTAATAAGTAAAAGTCTGGAAAATTAATCCTGAAGAAGAATTTTACAAACAGGATGTATCAAATGATCACAATTTATTTACAAATAAAGCTATAACATATGCACTTATATACAACTAATTTGCTAATGCAGTTTGAATGAATTTATTCGAACCTAAGTATACGAAAATGTTGCAAAATAGTATCATTTTTTCACTATTTGACAATTTATCTTTCTAGGGCTCCGTACAAACTTATCGTACTAATCTTCTTCTTCTTTTCACGATACAGCGACCAATCCAGGCCTATAGGAGCTACACCTTCTTTTGGTAGTCACGGTCGGATTTAGATGTCGGTAGGTCCTTGAAGCGGGAATAAAAAAGGACGCACCAAAAACTTCAATATATCGTAGTTCTATATCTATATCTAAAGCAGAGGTTCCCAAACTTTTCGCCTTTTTTCAATTAAAATTTTTCCATGGCGCCCTACCATAGCAAGTAAAAGGATGTCTAATCGTAAGCAATAGATAAAAATAAATAAATTTTTAGCTTCTCACTTTGTTTTTACTTTATCCAATGCGAAGCATGGGAGAAAGTATTGCAATCGGCAAGCGGCAAGCGCGACTTCAAAGGGTCCTCAGGTAAAGACTACGGAACCCATGGACTCAATTAAGGTCACAAATTGAAGTATTCAATGAGATTGAATTTTAGCACGTGACGGTTTTGCCAAAAATTATCTGGAATCTCGTCGAGAGGCCAAAAAGTGCTATTTTTTTTGGAAGTGCGTGGGGATGGATGGATGGATGGATGTGTGTTATCGTTTTTTTTGTCCACGAATTATTCCACACCGTTGCACCGATTGAATTGAAATTGAAAACCTACCAGTATTTTAACAAAATGAAGCGCTGATTAGTTTTTGGTACATATCGGTCCACAAACATTAGTACTTTATTTCAGTAATTTTTTAGTTTTTTCTAAATATCTTGAAAATGACTTAACCAATTTTGATGAAATTTAATATCCTAATCAAGTACCTTGGGGACCACAAAAAAGGTTAAATAAAGTTTTTAGTAAATTTATATTTTAAAGTACTTTACTCTAGGATAATATAGTACTTTTTTAATTTTTTATTTTAAATTCCTTAAAATTTATTCATTTGATCGTTTTAATATAGCTCATTCAACCTGACTTAAGTAAGAATGGTTAGGCTTCTCGCTGTGAAATGCTAAAAATTTGGGAGGAAATTTTATAAGTAATCATAGCAACTGCGTTGTTTTCTTATCCATTACCTTTGCTTAAGACATAGAGAAATCGACTTTAAACCAAAAATAGCGATTGATTCTCATCTAATACTTGAGGAATAACCATTCTATATTGGATTTTTGATGTTTCGGTTTTTATTGGTAACCATTACTTAAGACATAGAGAAATCGACTTTAAACCAAAAATAGCGATTGATTATCATCTAATACTTGAGGAATAACCATTCTATATTGGATTTTTGACATTTCGGTTTTTATTGGTAACCATTGCTGAAGACATGGAGGAATCGACTTAAAATC
This sequence comes from Forficula auricularia, assembly GCA_024734495.1. Lineage (NCBI taxonomy): Eukaryota > Metazoa > Arthropoda > Insecta > Dermaptera > Forficulidae > Forficula > Forficula auricularia. Next base: position 464,715 of record JALMQS010000630.1, read on the forward strand.
AAAAATAGCTATCGATTCTCATCTAATACTTGAGGAATAACAATTCTATATTAGGTTTTTGACGTTTCGATTATTATTGGTAACCATTGCTGAAGACATGGAGGAATCGACATAAAATCAAAAATAACGATCGATTCTTATCTAATACTAGAGGAATAACCTTATTGTATTCTATTTTTGTTGTTTTGAGTATTAATGGCAATCTCTACTGAAAACGTGGAAGAATCGACTTAAAATCAAAAAGACTAAATTATTTTTTGGTAAACAACTCAAGCTTGAGTTGTTTGCTATAAAAGAAGTCTTCAGCAATGGTTACCAATAATAATCGAAACGTCAAAAACCTAATATAGAATTGTTATTCCTCAAGGATTAGATGAGAATCGATAGCTATTTTTGATTTTAAGTCGATTCCTCCATGTCTTCAGCAATAATAACCGAAATGTCAAAAATCTTATGTAGAATGGTTATTCCTCGACTATTAAATGAGAATTATTTTTAATTAATGTCAACACGAACTACAAATTGCAAGTGATATCTGATTAATAATAAAGGAACAAACATATTAATATTTCGATTGAATTTGGATAAAGTTTAGCAACGATCCGTTGCAGTTTATTTGACTAGTTAGGCCAAAATAGTGTCTTGCTTCAATTAATTATCAAGCTTCACGGCGCACCTGTGAAGAGGTCGCGGCGCACACTTTGGGAACCTCTGATCTAAAGTGTATTAAGTCAACTAATCACTTTTTTTTACAATTGACGAACAAGTCAAAATGTAGTGTAGTTTAAAATGTACTATGGTACATTCTCTTCCTACAAGCTTGGAATAACAACTATAAATGAAACTCTTGTTTTTGGAGGGGGTGAAGGGGGAGAACCATGATGGGAACCTCATCATATATTCCTTGATAAAAGTATATTAATGAGTTTATAAAGTAAAGGGAGTGTAATTATTGGATAAAAAACTTGGTAGGTTTCACATTAAGATATAAAAAATAAAACGAATTTATTAGTAGGTTTCTACAAAATAAAACGAATTTATTTTTGTAGAATCTTTAATCTCGATATATATTTCGATATTAAAGATTCTCCAAAAATAAATTCGTTTTATTTTTTATATCTTAATGTGAAACCTACCAAGTATTTTTTATCCAATAATTTTAAAAAATGTTTCACCAAGTACCAACACCAAATTCGTTAAAAACTATTAAAGGGAGTGTAGTTTCACAATGAATGAAATAAAACTCAAAGATGTTTATACAAACACAATATATTTTGGATTATTAGTCCATCATCAGGAATTTACAGATTAAAAAATGTTTTTAATCTGTAAACTCCTGATGATGGACTAATAATACGAAATATATTGTGTTTGTATAAACATCTTTGAGTTTTATTTCATTCATTGTGAAACTACAATCCCTTTACTTTATTAATTAATTTCATGTTTCACCTAAAACCTACACCACTTTCCCTAAGTAAAATATATTAATGAGGTTTTATTGATTCATCATAGACTTAATTTTTTAATTTTTTTAATCACAACAGTTTTGATTTAGTAGTATATATATTTTTTGCGTTTAAGTTATATTTTTGACTATTAATATTACTTAGAAATTAGATAGAAAAATTAAAATATAAAATAGTTTGGCTATATGAGCAAAGCATAAAACAAAATTGAAACAAATATCAGTGAACATTAATACAACAAATATTCTAGAATATTACTTAACAAAATTCTCCGAATGCTGTTAAGGGAGAATGGTGTAGGTTCTTGGTGAAACATATTAAATAAAGTAAAGAATATATATATAATATATAGGATTATATTTAAAAATAATTTTCAAAAAGTTGCAAAAAAAAAAAAATTTCAAAAAATTTTCTTTACTTTATTCTCCGAATGCAATGGAAATTGGTATTGTTAAATATATTTGTAGAAAAGTTAAGACATTTGAAAATGTTTTAAGTATCTACCTAAGTAGTTGTATTGAAAACAAATAGAATTTTTCTTCATTTGACTCTCTTTTACGAGTCTTTGGTGAATGAAGAAATTGAAATATTTCGGATTCTAAACTACCTTGACTGAATCTTTCGCATAAAAACCACCAATTTCTCTCACACTCTGTTATTGTTCATCAATATATTTTGTAAAAAAAACAAAAAAAAAAACATTTAAATTTATTGTGTATACTGTATATTAATTATATCCTAAACGAATCGGACAAGACTTACACATATTAAAATTTTTGAACATATAGACATTGTTTCCATGTGACGTCACGGGATTCATTTGTTTTTTTTACCTGAAAAAAATAGCCAGCACTAATGTATAAAAGTTTACCATCATATTCATAACTTATTTATTAAAAAAATATTAATAATTTTCACTAGCGGGTATTTTTTTTTTAATCACGTCCAAATATTCCCTACAGTTTAGTTTACAATAATTAACTATGGATCGCAATAAAGCATATTCACAGAACTATTTTAGTTGAGTTACTGGAATCTTAAAATTGTATAAATATTTATAATTCATCGGGTTTTCCGGTTGTTTAATTGCCATTTTCCGAGTCTTTTTTGATTTGGTATTTATTTTAAACTTTTTAATTTTTTATGGTAAAAATTAGTTAGTATGGTTTTTAAAAAAAATCAAAAAGAATACAGTAAAATTAAGGAATTTATAGCACACATAATATTGTATATGCGTTTATTTGAATCTTGCAGAGGACGACCTCAGTGATTTTAATAATAAATTATTTTTTTAATTTGATTTTAACAATGTCGGATTATTCTAAAATTTATCTTAATCTATTATATTCACTTTTTCTCACACTCATAAGAAAGACCGTGAATCCCTGGATTAGAAGCAACCCCCAGGACAGTGGGTAAGTATTGAGTCAGACAGACAGACAGACAACGAATTCTCACCATAAAGGTGTCGTTTGATACGTAGTTTTATAATTTTTGAAAAATTTCTGAATAAAAGTAAACATCAAGTTTTATTATTTTTTAAGAACGAGTGAATTATAATTTTTTCGAATTTTTTATCATACAAATTCCATGTGTCTATCCTTGAATGAACGGAAGTTCACAGAGAATTCGTTTCGATGTCACAAATTTAGAATTTTAATCGCAAGCACTGGTCAGATTTAGAGCTCACTATTTTTGAAAACGTCAATATGAAAAATGCTAAAAATAATAAAACTAATATCAAATCGTTTATTGGATAAGTCATAACGGTTGTATAGCTAACGAGCTGAAATTTGGCAGACATATAAGTATTAATAAGCTGTTCTTTTGTGCCAAGTTTCAGATGAAATTTTCTTTGAAATAATACAAGTTGCCGATTTTTTTCCAAGAACTAGAGAAAATCAAGTGTATTTTTGAACAATTAACAAACCATAAGTCGAGTTGTTTTGTCTTGCTGTATTGTCGTGTCATTGACCTACAGATACAAAGAAATGCAGATGAAAAGATAAAAATAAGTGGAAAGAATGAAAGGAGTAAAACAGAAAAGAAAAGAGAAAAGTCGCAAGCCGCCTTGCAAATAATCCAGCTTAAGGCTGGCTGCTGACATGGACAGAAGAAAAGGTAAGGCGGCATCATGCTTCCGATAAAGAAAGGATGACAGACATTTCTATCACTACAATGATTAGTCACACTAATTGACCAGAATTTTCGAAATTTCAGAAATCTATTATATAAGTTTTGACAAACGGCACGCGTGTATAGAAGCTGATTCAATAATATGATACTCATTTTGTCTATTAATCTCATTCTTTTGGCTAAACAGACGATAGAAAAGCAGAGAGATCAAATTAAATACCAAGAACTAAGACATTTTATGGTGGGGGTCTAATAAAAAAAAAGGAAAAAAATATTTACAATTTCACTCAAAATTCATTAATTCTGTAAAATTTTAACATGGACAAAGTCGGTACACTTTTCCTGCTGACTCCGTCTCCGACTACACAGCCCTTTGAAAAATACAAAGATTATGGCATCAAAACGAATTTCTTCAAGTTTAGGTTCTAAATTAGTCTAGCGTGTAGCATGCCTGCTCCATCATCGTAGTGATGACGATAATGAAGCGGGAGGCCCGAGTTCAAGTATTGCTCAAATTGACCTGGCATAATCCGGCTTCTACTACTAACACTTGAACAATACTACATAGGCATGTCCATGGAGAGAATTTCCGGGTCCGGGAGGGAAAATTCTACGAGCCCTAAGCTAAACAAATATAATATATAGATATAATCAAAGCCAAAATAAAAATTTTATCCGTTAAAAATGTATCTAGTTATTTTATAGCTATTAGAATTAACAGTTATCAAACTACAATAATAATACTAAACAAAACTCCTCAGCATCATAATTTAAATTTAAATGGGGCCCCTAAAAAAGAGGGTCTGGGGAAACCACCCGTTCCCACCCTCCTCAAAGCTGGACATGAGTTCTGGCTAAATGGACTATTTATGGTAAATGTGCATAGTCGAATGATGTGCACATTGGCAGGGAAATGTCTATATTCGCCTAAAATTGAGGTAAAACGGTAAAAATAGATTGTCAATTAATAATAAAATATAAACTGTATCTACATTATCCAGAAAATGTATACATTAACTTCACTGCTTTGGCAAATGTGAATTCACTGGTGAAAAAATAAATAGGTACCTATCAGTGCCGCGCGGTTCATGGATGCTGTGGATGCGGTGCATCCCTAAAATTTCAAACATTTAAAATGTTTTCATAAATATACAAGAACGAGTTCAAAATTTCAGGAGGATCTTTAAATTTTCAAATTATTATCCGTTATTTCAAATATTTCTATAAAAAACATTTTTTGTTTTGAAAAGTATATTGGTTCTCGAAATTAATTGAAATTATTGCATAGTTTCAAGGGGCAATTGAAATGAATGATTTTTTCGAAAAGGGTGCTGTTAGAAGGTTTGAAGTCCCTGTCTGGTATATCTTCCAGTTCAAGCATGTCAAAGACAACTCCAGACGAGTTTTAGTCGAATAAAAATTGTTCTCGATGAGACACTATCCAAATAGTAATATATAAATAAAGGGAATAAATAAAGATGATTCGAAAATTTTTGGACTAATCCATTTTTAAAAACTCTCAATATATATTATATAAGATCGGAAATAACTCTGAGCTCTCTAGACAAGTCATAGCTTGCTTATAGCAATAGAATTAAGAGAACATTAGGATTTTCTTTTTTTTTTTTTTTTTTTTTTTTTTTTTTTTATAAATTTTTTTAAACCAATTATTTTACATTAATTAATGTATACCTTGTATTTTAGCTTCGATTCCGGAGATTGCTTCTCCACCATCGAGTGTCCTTATTCATATTTAGTCCTTGTTTTTAAAAGAGGAAAAATCTAATTAGATAAAAAACCTCTTTTCCGATAATTATTCCAATACCATATTGCGGAAATTAATCCATCCAATTAATCCTTCCGATCAAATCAATCGGAATTCTCCCCCCATTTTCATTAGGATTTTCTTATAGGACAGGCTGATTTATTGTGGAAGATGATCGATTTTGACTGTGGAAATTAAGTCACAAGAATTAATTTGTGATTCCTCACTCACACAAAATAGTATCCGTTTGGGACGAGGGTCCAAAAATATATTTTTTAAAAATCTAATGTTAAATTTGAAAAATATCGAAAATGATGCCGTATTCGATGAAAGTTGCAAAAAAACGAAGATTAAAATACAATTTCAAAAAATGAAGGGTACTTTTATGGACAGCATCCCCTGGTTGAAAAGTCACCGCCCGCCACTGGTACCTATTCGTTTAGAACCTACTTTTAAAAATAATAAAAAGATGAATCAAAATAAAGTTACCGGTCCAACATCATTATAATTAATAAAAAGAAAATTAGTGATTTAACATTTATTTTCAAGATTGGTTTATTAACTCTTACATATCTGAGGTATTTAAAAATCGGATGAATCTACGATGGGCTAGGGAGTCGAAAGTGTCAGTTAATGCTGGATCTGGATATTAGTCTGATAGCTCGCATTTGAATTATATCCAAGATGAAATAAGCAAAAGAAATAAACTGCAACGGATCGTTGCTAAACTTTATCCAAATTCATTTGAAATATTAATATGTTCTTGAGTAAAGTACTTTAAAATATAATTTTACTAAAAACTTTATTTAACCTTTTTTGTGGTCCCCAAGGTACTTAATTAGGATATTAAATTTCATAAAAATTGGTTAAGTCATTTTCAAGATATTTAGAAAAAACTAAAAAAGTACTGAAATAAAGTACTAATGTTTGTGGACCGATATGTACCAAAAACTAATCAGCGCTTCATTTTGTTAAACTAATGGTAGGTTTTCAATTTCATTTCAATCAGCGCAAAGGTGTGGAAAAAATCGTGGACGAAATAAACGATAACACACACACACACATCCATCCATCCATCCATCCATCCGCACGCACTTCCAAAAAAAAATGGCACTTTTTGGCCTCTCGACGAGATTCCAGGTAATTTTTGGCAAAACCGTCACGTGCTAAAATTCAATCTCATTGAATACTTCAATTTGTGACCTTAATTGAGTCTATGGGTTCCGTAGTCTTTACCTGAGGACCCTTTGAAGTCGCGCTTGCCTCGAGAGCGATTCCAATACTTTCTCCCATGCTTCGCATTGGATAAAGTAAAAAAAAATTATAAATTTTTGACTGATTTTAATACTCCTTCTCTGGCTAAATGGTAATTTAGTTCACAAGACGAATTAATTAAAAAAAAAAAAAAATACTCGAACGTGCAAAGAGCAAGTAGTGGTAGTATTATAACTTAAAACGTAGTTAAATTTATTTTAGTTAATGAGCCGTACAATCTATCAACCCTTTGGGTGGATGCTCAAAGTGGGGGAAATTTAAAAAAAGTTATAAATTATAGGTACTAGCGGCTCCACTAGTAGACGGTACTCTACAAAAATATTTCTCAAAATCCGTCTTGTCACCATCTTATTTCTTAGTTAATATCTCTAAATTTATAATTTTATAATTATTGGTCCAACGATATGGCGAAAAATTGGAAAGACACGAACTTGAGAAGTTAACGCTTCAGTCGGCGTGACTTGATGACGAATTTGAAGCAGAAGGCCAAGTTCAAGCCTCGAAGAGGAAAAAATAAACAAGCAGAATAAATTTTTTTATAATTTGACCGGCTAAGATTAGTTTCACCACTAACACTAATAATTATCATATAACATAGCGACTGGCTAAATGGATTATATTAACCGAGAACAAACAAATTAAAAAAAACTAACATTTTTTTGAATTCAGGGTAGTAGCTTGGAACGTAAAGATCTCAACTTTGTTTTTTTTGTTTTTTCACTAAAACTATAAATTTCCATTATTTTGTTTCTATTAATTTTATTTTATTTATTCCTATGACTTTTTGAGACTGGAAGTCCCTTCTTTCCTCCTCCTTTCCTGTGACATAAATAGTAAAACAGCTAAGTAAGCTCAAATAAAGGTATTCAACTCAACGTTTAATTTTTGGTTACACAAAGCGAGAGTACTTGCTTAACTTATAGATATTGAATATTTTTAGTAAAATCCCTTTTTACAGCAACATCAATTAAAAAAAAAAAATTAACTTTAGTTCGAATTAAAGGACCAATTAAACCAACACTACTGCTACTCTACTTTGATGAAAATATACTCTGAAAGCTTAAAGTCAATTAAGAATTTAATTGGAACATAAAACCTTTTTCATCCGATCTATTACAATGTGATTAGAACGGACATTAACTCTATTAAAATCCTTCTTTACCTCACTATGAAAGGGCCGTGGAACTTTACCTCCGGCGTTGAAAAAAGATCCTTTGTACTATTTATTTTTCTCTGCTGTTGGGTCAACGTGCTTTTAGAAATTTGTTCGACCATAGGTAATTCAGGATCAATCACGGATCGATCACCCATCAGGTAAATTTTTTGGTATTGTACCATTTTTTTAATTTAAGGCATTTTCACTTTCAAATAACCGCAGTATTTACTCAATAAAAAACCTATTCAGAATAGTTTAAAAATAAATTCTCAGTTCTTGAAAAAGGTTCAGAATAAGTGAATATTATTTTAATGTAAATGTAGCAAAAATGAAGTGCATCGAGAAGGTGTAGTATAGGTCATGAGATACTCTTGCTTTATTCAAAATAAGAACAATAATCAGGAAAAGATTTTAAAGACATGGGCGTATTCAATTAAATATTCTTATTGTTGGGACGACATGATTGGTGATCTAAAACTTGTATAGTTAAAATATAATAATTGTAAATAGATAATATGTAAATAATTGTAAATAGTAAATTCGTAATTTTATTTTAGAGACTTGTCAACCCTTTTTAGGATTTATGATGAAAAAAAAAAGAAAAAAATAATAATGAAATAAAATAAATAAATAAATAATTTATAAAAAGTTTGCATATATATGTATAAAGTATAATTAAAGCAAAATACACATTGTTGTACTATATAAATAAAATAATTATGCGCACAACCGCTTTGCGCAGGGTTTATCTGAGAGGGGATTTGGCTAATGATATATACTTATATCAAATTTTTTTTTAAATCATTACTACATTATAATTCTGCTGAGAATGAAATACAATATATTATTGTTACTGCCACTGAAAGAGAAGACAGAGGGGAATGTCACATTGGATTTCCTTCACTGACTTTTCAAAGTGAGTAGAATATTTTTGATTAAAAAATTGTTTATAATTATATATTAATTGTATTTATAAAAAAAATTTTGTGATGATCTTGTTTGTAATGATGGCCAAATCCCATTTTAATTAATTACAGACCCTGAAGAAGGAGGGAATAGCCTCCGAAACGTCGGTTTTATGAATAAAAAGATAGTGTAAATTATCTTCTTCTTTTTTTGGACTACCTCATCGATATCCAGTTAATTCTTATTATTATTTATTCTAGAGAAGTTCGTATAGTTCTGATCGAAGGGTGAACCGCGACTGGAATTAGGTGTACACACTCTTTGGAATTATTTGGAATTACTTTGGAATTCATTAGATGATTAGATAATCTATTGTCTTCTACTTGGAAATGGAAGTGGAAGTAGGTGTACACAATTTTAGGTCGCGGGTCACCCCTCGGTTCTGATGCAGTTTCTGATGTTCGGTCGGTCACAAAAATGGCACATAGGTAAATTTAAAGAATGCGTGTTGCATTGGACATAACGATCTTCTGGGTAGGATTTCTTAATGATAGAGCCTGAACCCCATTGAATGATCCTTTCATCGCAGAGCCTCCATCACATTCTTGTTATTTCAGTCAATGCTCAGATTATGAAGCGATGTAAGAATATTATTTGCTATTATAGATATTGACCAGTTGTGCTTTCTACTTGCATAAAACAAAAAAATATTTCGTCCCATATAAATTGTTCCCTTTTTTTGAGTATTATGCATATACATTTTCGAGTGTCAAACCACATAAATTGAACATTTTATAAACTCATCAGAATATACAGTGCATCTCTTTTGATAAGCAATTCAACCACCAAAGAATAAATTCCACAAGAAGAATTTGGTGCCTTTGATGTAAATCTCTTAAAATATTCACAGCTTCTACGACTCTTCACTGGTCTCTGATAGTTTTCCCAGCTTGGGAATACATATTTAAAAATTAAATACGATTAAGTGTTTTGCCGTTGGAAAAAATCATAAGAATTTAATCTTTATTTTATTCATTTGAAAACGCTCTCTCTCTTAGTTGGAAAAGTATAAATCTAAACTAACCCATGATTCCTGTTTCGGCTATAACTTTTTATTTTTCTATAATTTTCATAACATAAAATATTTAATTAAACTATTTTAAATAACTATTACATCATGCCATTACCTCTCTCTGTAGAACATCAATCGTTTTTACATTCAGATTTGTATTCTATATTTTATATCTAGAATTTTGAATGCATGATGGCAGGTTTTCATTATCTATTTGTCTTTAAAAAGAATTAAAAATGAATAAGGAAATAGTCAATTTACAATAAAAAAATCCATTGATGATAAACATCCATACCATATTCAATATAAAAGTTGTCGAATTTCTAGAATTCGACATTATCTTGCCATTCATTTGACATAATTATATTCTGCCATTCATATGACAATTTTATTCTGCCTTGCTGTGTAAATACATATTATAATTATGATTATAATCTTATATTGTTCTTTATAGTTCATATATTGTATCAACTTTTGAGATTTGAAATGATTATATTGTTAATATTCCATACAGCTGCTGAGAAAGCCTCTTTTTTGAAAAACGGTCGAAACAGATAGGATCCTCTGTACAACATTGCTGAACAGTGAATAAAAATATTAACATTTTTAAATTTAAATTTTTATAAACTACCACCCACAGTTATTTTTTCAAACAGCTAAAGGTATTGGAAACGACATTTCAAATTACCATTAAGTATTTCTCTTTTCTAACTATTTTTAATTAAGCCTATTAATCAATCACTTTCATTTATTTCTGTCATTTTTCAATTCAATAAATTTTTGTATCTATTTAGAACTGAATTTTCTAAATTTAATCACATGAAAATCTTCAAATTCAGTTTATCCGCTGATAAAATTTGTTGTTACTGCGAATTGCCAAATTGCTGGGTAAGTCTTGAAGAAAATTTCTAATTATTAAGAAGAAATCACTTGGATGGCTTTAACTTGATCTGGTTTTTATGAGATTCTAGATATAAAAATAATTTCTTTTTTATCTGGACTTAACGTAAGAAAATTCTCAAATTCTCAGATTCGCCCCTGCCTCGAATATTGCTCTCATCTGTGGAGAGGGGCCTCCAAGCATTCTCTTGCCACACGCACGCAATTCAGAAGAGAGCAATTAAAATAATAGGAGACCTGACCATATCTAACTCACTCAACTGACTGGCTCCCCGTAAAACGTTTCTACCCTTTCCCTGTATTTAATAAATAAATAAATAAATAAATCTTTATTCCTCGACCTGCTTAGAGGCACAAGTCCTCGGTGGCTAGGTCCTCCAAACATCAATACAATCTAGCTACAATACATTAACAAACATCAATACAAATTAATTACAACAATTTAACAATTAATAAACAAGTAAAAAAAAAAAAAAAAAAAAAAAAGAAAAAAAATAGAAATGTATGCTCATTAACAAATAACATGACCATAGATTTCCATCAAAAGACAAAAAGTAATTTAAAAATTCCGCGCAAAAACCCGATACCAGGAGCAAGCGACGCATTAGCCATCCCGGCATTTGCCATAAGTTGTTAAGGAAACCTGGTCAAAACCTTAACAAGGATGGTATGACCTCACTCTACCTCAGCTAATCTCTGCTTGTGAGAACTAAATAAAATTTTGTACAGCTCTAGGACTTTAGGACTTGACAAAATTTATAATTGATTTAATCATAGGAGGCAGAATACTATAATCCCAATTAGTAATAAATAGACAGACTTCCACAAATCAATGCCAGATCCTACAAATGAATGCAAACCTATATATTAATATCTGAATTAACTAACTTGTAGGAACAATACTGTATTTAAATTAATACCATTCTTCCCTATATCCTTATAATCTATATAACCATCTGAATTATTCTCATAAGAAAAAACCACCACTGGTTTTAACACCTATACTTCTAGCATAGTCCCAACCCTGAATTGACTATCCTTTTTAACCATATTATCTAAAAAAAAAAAAAAAAAAAAAAAAAAGAAAAAATATTTTTAAAATAAACAAAATATTTACCTTATTTAGATACTTACTACAACGGTGTTTGTTCAGGAGAGCTGAAATCAATAATCCCTCCTAAAAACTTCTTTGTAAGAAACACGCGGTTTTTGAACTCCCAATACCCCTTCACTGTCAAATTGAATAGGAATCGTATCAACGCTTTCGCCAAGTCGTTTATCCCTATGACCTCAAGAGACTGGAACTCGAAATTGTTACCGTCTTCTGCGCGAGCTATAACATTAAGCTGTTTAAGAAACGCATCCACAAATACTTTCGATTCCTACTCAGCCCATGAAATTTCTTCTTTTTATTTCCACGATGGAGTGGTCAATCCAGGTCTTTAGGAGCTGCATCTTCTTAGTGTAAATCCTTCTAGCATCAATATCATTAGGAAAAAAGACTAATTTACCTTCGAACGCTCTTTGAATAAATCAGCAAAGTTTAAATTTCATTTGTTTAAATGTAACTGTTCAAATCAGAAAAAAACATCCATTTGGAAAGCCATCACCATTCATTAGTTATATATATATATTTTTCAATGATTTTCTCATAATGTAAAAATCCAACTTCAATTAAACAGGCAACTAACTCAGCAGAACTTTTCCGAGTTTTAATAATCCAATTTAAGCCATTCTCAGTGAGGTTATCTCATTTAATTTGTCCAACATTTTTGGTAATTTTTTACGTGATGCAGATAAAATTGTTTAATTTTGTTAAAAGTCAATATGACATACTTCAACTACTTGAAAATGGCCTATATTCAGACATTTCCAATCACAAATAAGCAAAAAAATAATTGAAAATTTATTCATGCAGCCGGGCGTGCTTTGATCGTCGAACGTGCCAAGTAATATTTAAATATAAGAAATCTAAATTGAAAAGATGTAGTTTAACGAGATTATCAGCTGTTGATTTATAAAAAATTACAATACTTTACCCATGCTTTGCATTGGATAAAGTAAAAATCAATGAGATTGTTCTCTGCTTGATGATGACAATAAAGATATATTATTTTATTTTATTTTATTCGATATACGGGAGTTACAAATTTTCATTTTTATACAATAAATTAACAAAACTAAAAAAATAATTTTTAGTTTTAATTATTTTCATAGAGAAAAGTTTGCGGAATTTAACAGAATGAGATGTATTTATTATTATTATTTTTATATAATTTCATTTAAATTGAGTAGGTAATCAATTATTTTTTTAGAGAAATGTTTGCTGAATTTAACAGAACAAAAATCACATTGATACATAGATAAATACACAGATATATACATACAAGTGAAGCTAATATAAAGCATGTAATAATATAATACAATTTATTAGACATTTAATCGTAGTGTGAGCAATTATGCCTATAATATGTGTAATCACCTCTCCGCATTAGAAGTAGAAAAATTTTTGCACCAGAACAAATTTTCTAAAAACTAAAACATAAATTTAGGAAGAAGAGAACACTTTTTAAAGACTCGGTAGGTTCTTTTACGAGAATATCTTGATTATGAGATAGTCTTAAAAACAATAAAATCACTGAAGTAATGATGAATTCTGAATCTTAGAGCCGTAAATTTTAAAGCTAGAGAGCTCAAAATCTAATCAGTTCTCGGCATTAAAAATATAAAGATTTTGATACAAGCACGAATTTTCTACGATTTTCTTTTCTTAATCATTTTTACTATACCGAAAATTGAGTTCTAGAGGGCATTCGAAAACTGGATTAAACGCTGGCTTAAGTTCATTTGTGCCAATGGGGACTACTTCGAAGGCGACGATTACAAATAAGATGAATAAAGTTTTAGTTTTTAAAATATTAACATTGACCGGGTATTTTTTGTTCGTGGTAGTATCATGTCTTTCGGAATCCAGTCACACGGACACACAAGAAAATAATCGTGGTCGAAAATGATTTTCCTTAATGTTCCACAGATTTTTAATAGCAACGAGTAATTTTTATTTTTATTTATTTTTTTATTTTACGTGAATTCAATATTGAGTATCCTCCCGGAAAATTCCTGATTATTTTTTTAAAAGCAAAACCAAAATTCAAAAGTAAAATTCAGAATCCTTTGTTTTTTAATTTTTAAAGTGAATATAAATTAAGTACCGTGTAAATCGACGAATCGATGTACCTACCTATATTATTTATAAAAAAATTCTGATATTTTTTACAAACAAGCATTTTCTCACCCTCCTTCCTCCAGAAATTTATTAGTGTAAATAATTATTAATATTTTCAACATATGTAAATGCAATTTAAAACGAATTAAAAGTTGAAAGGACAATTTCCAACATTTTCACTGTCGTGGCTTCTTGTTCGTTTGTTGTTTTCGGTTGTGCCGATGGCTATTTTTCAATCCGTTCTCAGCTGTTGGGGAATTAGTTGAGGTTTTTGCCTTCCAATTTGCACATGTGGTGTCCCAACTATATTGTGTCGTTTTGAGAGGCGGGGATGGAGGTGTTTGTGGCAGCGATGTCGTGTCGCTTCCCGGTTGGGGTTGCATCTGCTACCCCAGAGGATCATAAGGGGTTAACGGGATCGAATGACACGTGCAGATCTACCCCCACGGGCTCACGCCCTTGACCCGATTCGCCCCTACTCCCCACACCAGGAAGGGATTTAGAAATATCAGGTCAGGGGCAATAAAAAAAATAGCTAGAGACAAAACAAGAGATTAGAACTAACTGCGAGTTCCGGCTTGCAAATGACTAAATAAGAAATTATAGGCGTTAAAATTTCAATATTAGAAGAAAAACACTTTTTACACCTAAAACGGCTAAAGTAATTAATAATGATTTGATATAAAGTAGTGGTTCTTAACCTTTTATTAGTCGCGGCCCCCTTAAACTCTGAAAGTATATTTGCGGCTTCCTTAAAATCCTAAAATATTTTCGCGGCCAGTACCCTCCCGCCTCCCCCCACCATTAGGTAACATACTCGTACAAAAAAAACTCTCAAATTTAACAATAATTCATAAATGTTGTTGAATACACTCCACTAATTTGTCCTTGAATTGCGTTAATTAAAGCTAACATGCAAGAGTCTATTCGGAGTCGATTACGTTGCTTCGTTTTAATATTGACCATTGTGGAAAATCCCTTTTCGCACAGATATGTGGAAGCAAAAGGCAATAAATGGTGAACAGGTGTGGATATTCCTTCCGAATATGTTTCCAAAATTCTACCAAACTTTTTTTCTTGAAAAGTGAATTCAAACTTAAATCCTTTATCAATTCAATCAGAGTGTCATCGTGGGTTTGTGATAAATTGATATTATTCCAGTAATAGGGATCTCCCAATCCACAATTTTCTGCTATCAATTTCAATATTTGGAAAATAATTGTAAAATTTTTCAATTAATTTTTGGAGATAACATTCAATTAAATGATTTGTATGTTCTTTATCAAATTCACAATTATCTGTAATCATTTGAGAATAATTTGGAAACATTTCGAAAACATTCGATTCTATTCTTCGAATCCATGTACGAAGTTTCATTTTCTTCATCTCTATTTTATCTCCTTGCAAAGATAAATTTAGTTGATTTATCTGATTGTCTGTAATAACATATTTCTTGAAAAATAGGTATATTTGCAAATGAAAGTATATTTGCTATAGTATAAAAATTGTAAACGTAGACTTATAAAAAATATTTACACAGTTTTATTCAACTTGTAATTTTGTCTGTCTGTCTGTTTGGGTCAAATTTAGCTATGAGCTCAACGTTTTCATTTAGTTTAACCATGTTTAAGAATATTGAGATGTCATTAAATTCATCTATCACTTACATATGTATCACTTATAAAAACTAGTAACTTTTTATTTATTTTATTTTATTTGTAAAAATATAAAAACTTAAAAAATTCTAAAATTTTCTCGACCCCCCCTACATACTTTCCGCGGCCCCCTGTTAAGAATCGCTGATCTAAAGTGCATAATCTTTTCGAAGACTTGTCAGCCTCTGCACAGTTATTTCATACTTGAAAACGACGAAATGATCGAAACATCGTATATTTTCTAAATTATTCAAAATTTTAACAACAATTTAATTGGAATATTTCACAATTTTATTGATCTGATCTATTTTATAATCGATATTTTTAATAAAATATTTTCCATGTGAAATAAAAAAATCAAATTTTATTCTCTTTTTTATAATTAAAAATTTAATAACTCTATCACTTTTGGGAAAAGTCAAATGCAACGAAAAAAGCAACCCAGCTGTTACGTCGCCATTGTAAAATGTCTGCTGAAATCTCTGTAGATAGACACGAATTAAATAATCTATAATTTCTATATAACATTTTTTATTTTTTTAAAGCGTTTTTAGTCCCATGATTTTATATTAATCTAATTAGAACTTTAAAAGGTTTATATAAAAACAAAGTCTAAAATTTTGAATTAATAAAAATGTAGTACATACCTATATAATATATATATACGTACTATATAATATATAAACCTGATTCTAAATAAAAATATCCACCTATGCTCCGTTCCAATCAGCTTTTTATAATAATACAATCATGAAAAACATTTTTATTTTGCTCTTCTGTTCTGTTATTATCGCTCCTAATGAAAAGGCTCTTGGTCTGTCATTAGCAAAACTTTGACAATATGGTATAAACAAAAAAAAATATAATTTCATTCCTGACTGGTTTGCAAACCAATTATTTTACATTAATTAATGTATACATTGTATTTTGCTTCGATTCCGGAGATAACTTCTCCACCATCGAGTGTCCTTATTTATCTTTAGTCCTTGTTTTTAATAAGAAGAAAAATCTAATTAGATAAAAAAACCTCTTTTCCGATAATTATTTCAATTCTATTATTCCCCAATCAAGTCGATTGGTATCCTCTCCCTCACCCAATCCCCATCCCTTCTCAATCGACTGGTTTGCAATTTATAATGTATACATTGTATTTTGCTTCGATTTCGGAGATAACTTCTCCACCATCGAGTGTCCTTATTTATCTTTAGTCCTTGTTTTTAATAAGAGGAAAAATCTAATTAGATAAAAAAACCTCTTTTCCGATAATTATTTTAATTCCATTATTCCCCAATCAAATCGATTGGATCTCCTATGACTGGTTTGCAAATTCCTGTTTAGAAATTTAACATTTTAATCATCGTTTTCTATTAAAGGGAGATAATTATGAAAAATCGATGAATTGCCATTCACTACATCTACAATTTTAGTTAATTGGTATCATTTAATTTGTCGAAAATCGAATAGAATGCATTTTATAAATTACAGAAGAATCAATTGGAAGTGAAGTTTAAAAGTTCCCACAAGCTTTGAAAATAATTCCAATCACACCAGAGTATAAAAAAAAGAAAAAAAAAAGAAAAAAAAGCGGATCAGAGTGCCATATATACGATATTCATTAACCTCTATCTTGTCATCCATCCGACCTTTATGCATCCCTATCGATTATCTAAACTTCTAAACCATAGGTTCCCAACCTTATTAAGCATTCCGCCTCCTTTTCAGAAAAAAAAAATACTAAGCGCCCTTCTACCTCCTTTAAATGGATAAAAGAAAGATGCTGTGATAATTTTTGATTTAGTTATCTATATCTACGAGCCCCGACCCATCTCAATTGGCCCACCAATATTTTTTCTTTTTAAATAAAAGTATGCTAATTCACGGTAAATTTAATTTAAATATTTATTTTTATTATCATTTGGAACAACATTTTAAACAATTTAAAACATTTTATTGTAACATTTAACTTAAAATTATTTTTTAATTGTTAAAAACAAGGAAAACATACAAAATCCAAAACCTTTACCACTGTGTGACGCCGCCTTTATTTTTAATTACGGCTTGAATTCTTTTGGGCAACGTACTTATTAAGTTTTGACACTCATCTTGAGTGAAAGTATCCCAAATATTTTGAAGTTTGTGTTTTAATTCGACTACGTTTCTAGCTGGTTGTGTTCATAATAGCTTTTTCATTGTGTGCCAAAGAGTTTCTATTGGTGACAAGTCGGGACTGTTTGCCACCCACTCCAAAAGTGGAACATTATGATCAGAAAGCCATTTTAAAGATTTTCTTGATGTATGGCAGGCCGCCCCGTCTTGTTGGAACACAAAATTATTATTATTCTGCAAAGCATCTGCCATTGTTGGAAGTAACGATTTTTTTAAAATCTCTAAATATTTATTGGTGTTTACAATTCCATCAATGAATTGAAGTTTTCCAACACCTCTAGCAGACATTGAACCCCATACCATAACTGAAGCGGAAATTTTACTTTCTTTTTTAAACAATCTGAATTGAAAGCTTCATTTTTCTGACGAATAACTCTGCTTCGATTGTCCCCAACACAAACCTCAAAACGAGACTCATCACTCCAATGGACACTATTCCATTCATCACTCGTCCAATTAATGTGACTTTTAGCCCATTTAAGCCGGTTTTTATTTTGTTTTAATGTCAAGAGTGGCTTTTAATAAGCCCAAGTCGATTTTGAATAAAATATTTTTAAAAAGCAAATATAAGAAATATGTAAAAAGATAAAGATACGTTTAAAAAAATAATCTAACTTGCGATGTCAAATTTATTATATATTATATTATTTCCCATTTATAAGCAGAGTATGAATGATATTCTAGGATTTTTTTACAATTTTAATTTGAGTTGTTTCTTTAAGACAGAGTCGAGTGTGCATAGAATTTGGCTGGAAGCTCATTCCGAATTCGAATTCCGAATCATTCCATGTGTACTCATTACTTTGACAGACTAAATGAAATGCTTTGTTTTATAATAAATTATAGTGAATTACATTTTTTTAAATACAACTTTATTCTAATTTATGAACTCTTATCAATATCTTATCGATATCCTTAGAAAAAATATTTTTAATTTTTGACCTCACATTCAGAGAGGATGTAAAGAAGGGAAATTTAGCCATTTTTTTTTTTTTGTTTAATGCGATCGAATGATTCGAATACAAGAATAGGCGCATCAAGAAAATGCACTCACTATGAATCTCGAAGACCCATACATTATCTAAAAGAGGGAGAAATTGATCAAGCGAAAGAGTGATGACGTAGGTGTCTGTGCATCCGGGTCTTGAAGGTTTGAAGGTTATAAGTGTCGAGAAAGAGCGAGGGCTGGAGAATGTTTCAGTTCCTTGAAGTCATGGGGACAAAAAACCTATTGCCTTGTTATAACATAAAAAAATAAGGAAAAGGCGGAAAAGCTTCTTCGATGGGCTAGCGAGGCGGTAAGGGTCGGATTGTCTATTAGTCTGATAGCTCGTCTCTGAATTGTATCCAGTGTAGTTTGGAGGCCTCTCTCCACATCGAACCCTATTCGAGACAGAGGCGGATTTGGGCCTCATAGAGGATGAAAAGCTGCAGAAGCGTGAAAAATCGTCTAAACCTGAATAAGAAGGCAATTTTACTTGAGATTTCGTCAAAGAGGACGTGTTAAGGCCGGTTCACGCGGGGATTTTTCTGCTACTTGTTCCTTACTTGTTCGAATAACTTGCAATTTGGAGGCATGCGGGGGTCGAAATGACGTCACTCTGGACTGCCTTACTAGCATGCTTGCTTGATTCAAAAAATAGTGCGTGTTCTAAAAAAAAAGTTTTGCTACTTGAACCGGGCAGTGGCCAGCCATTCGGAAAGTATTATTTTATCAATTGGGTGACATGGACATTGGCACAATATATCAGCTGATATCCCAGAACAGCTGATATTTTGTTTCTCACTGTTCAACTCTTTACTGTATTGTTAGGGCTCTCTTGAAGTGAGTGCTGTGTGGTGCTTTGTGCGCCCCCCATAAAGTCGATGGGGTCCTAACAATCTGTTGAGTGCAGGTTGTAGGTTGCGTGTTCATATAGGGTGTGTGCAGGGGAGGGGCTGCTGGTTGGCGTTTGGCCACTCCAGATTCGAATGTCCGAATCCGTTCGCTACCCCAGTCGAATCGAGTCGCTTCAATTATAGCATGGGTGATAATACTTCACTCATGCAAAAACGACGCAACGATCCGACTGAGTCATCTAGCGGCCGTGTCTCAAGGCTCGTCGCCATGAGCAAGAGCGGGCCGCTACAACTGCAATGAATAAAGAGAATATGGCTTCCAAATTCGTCTGCGATTGATAATTTCTGCAATAATATTAATGTCAGCCATTTTTGTTTGCATCTGAGCTGAAACTGAAAGATGATATTCCAGCTGTTTGGCTCAAAGCATCCGCGCGCAACCTAGTCGCCCAACTTGAAAATTTTCTGAAAAGGCTCAGTGTGAAGCCAACAGGCGAAAAATCACCCTGACTGAACTAGTTTCAAATTGCAAGTAGGTTGAACAAGTAAGAGTAAATGTCTCGTGTGAACGAGCCTTTAGATGCAATTGAAAAGCTCAATATGGACAGCCTGTCTATCACACATCTTCAAGGTATTTGAACCAAATAAGATGTCAGAACTTAAATTAAATGTATTAAATTAGATGTTATTTTTCATCGAAAAATAAATAGGACCTGACTAACCAAAATTAAGAATGATAAGCTTATTACTAATGGAATAAATAAAATTTATAATTCCAGCAGAAGACACAGTCTTATATTGTCTCCTTCAACTAATGGAAAGCTTAGGGATAATATTCTATTACTATCTAATCAAGTAACAAAGAAAAACAGAACTAATATCCTTATAAACACAAAATCGACAAATCTGAATCGAAATGTTTTTGCTAACTCGAAATATAGGATCAATGCGATGCCAGATCATAATAAGATCAAACAAATTTCTATTGGGAATAACGTTTTCGAAGACGTCTCTGTGATTCGTTTGACAAGAAAATTTGACACATGCGAAGGTTCTTTTCCATTCTCCTCAACACTTATTCTACATCAATGACCTAATGAGTTGTCCTCTAACACGGTAGGGTCTCTTTGAACGATTTTTATCTGAAAGCTGAGATTCTTTTGAAATGGATTTTCAAATAATTTAGTAAAAATTTGGATGGTTTTTTGAGTTGGACCACCCATCGGGAAATTAAATTTTTTTTTTTTAGTATTATCAGGAAATTTGTTTCGAAATTTTGGATTCGTTTATATTATTTTTAAGTGAAAAAGTAATAATTAGAAGATTGTATGTTTTTGGGGATTTAAGAATATTTCTATTATTAAAGCTTTTATAATTAAAAATAAAATATACATTTCAAATTCATTATAATAGTTTAATTTTTTAAATAGGTAACCTTCATATATAACAAATAGATTCTGAAAAATACCATGTCATGTGAATTCGTGTTATACGAAACAAAGAACTAGTATAAAAACAGTGTTAGGTTTCAAAATTTTTATATATAAGCTATTAAATTCTGATAAATTAATTTGCCCGTCTTACTTAGAAAATCTATTTGTCGTCGGTCGCTCCACCAGGAAGACAACGCTAGTGCAGGTGCACTATAAAACTAAACACTTCTTTCATTCCTTCAAATTGGCGCGTGCAAGGCTTTGGAATGAACTTCCATCCAAATTTCATGCAACCCAACTCGTGGTGCTCTCAGGTCTTCGTTCTTTATGGATCCCAATAACTGATACTCCTTACTCTTATTTCCTTTATGTCTTCTAATATTTCTCTACTTTTTTTCTCTTCTTCCCCTTCAAAATGTGTGTATTGGTGAATTCTTCTGCCAGCTTTGTAAAATATTGTTGCTAAATTATGTATAAACACTAGGTGGGACCTAAGGTCCTATGTTTGTATACTTTGTGAAATAAATAAATAAAAAAGTTTACTATCAGTGTAGTTAAGTAACTAGAATTGAAAATTTTTTAATTTGCCGAGAGTAGCAGAGTTGTTGATTCATATAGAGAAATAAAGAGTTTATCTTTATTCAGGATGTTTCACCTTGCACCAACAATCTCTACTAATTAGAAACAAAGAGGTTATCCTCTGCTTGATGAAAATAAACATACCTATATCAAAAATATTTATGTGTCTATGTTTATTTGCATCAAGCAAAGGACAACCTCTTTGTTTCTCTTTAAGTAACTAGAATCAAGTAGGAATCTAGATACATTTTTGGCTATTTTTGCGAAATTCGGAAAAAAATTTATCTTAAACAAAATAAAATTTTCAGCGGTGTCTATTGAAAAAAGATACGAGATACATCTTCAGGTTCAATTTTTTTAAATAAAAGTTATAATTTTTATTTGAATCCGATCATTTGTTAAATCAAGGTGGCACATGGCTTGTCACATATCCAGATTTCTCCTGGCTAATCCAAGTCCAAACTATACAAATGTTAAAATATTTTATTTAAGTTGATCACAGAGTAAAGAAAAAATTTACAAAAAAAATTCTCATCCCCAAAAGCTTTTAATAAGCTCTATTATTTGTATATTATCTGTACATTATTATCCTAATATTCAATTCTTATATCGTCTTCTATAATTTAATTTTCTCGAATTAAATCTATTAGTAAGAAAAATTACTGAGATTTTTTTTTATTTCTAAAAAATTATCCAATAACTATAGATCCTGATATTTTATGTATGTGTATATGTATCTTGTATTTAGAAAAAATTTCTACCACCTTTAGACATTATTTGTACACCAGTAAACTAACCCTGTTATGCTAAAATTCATGAACATCAAATGCCCCCCCCCCCCCAAACTTGTTCCTTGATAATAATATAACACAATGAAACCCCAAAAGACTAATTTTTCCAAAGATGTCTTTCCCGACCTCAGGAACTTTCCAGAGTGGTAACATCCGCGAAGCCACAAGTCGCTATTTTCTTTTGCAAAACAATAATAAAAAATTAATTAATAAATAGAAAATAATTTGTGATATGGCCATGTCATGACTTGACCATATAGGTACTTGCCCTCCTCCCGGCCATTATTTTAGGAAGGCGATTTTTATACTAATATTTCCCTAAGGCCTTAAAGGCTAACTGCGCGAAATTTGTCCAAATCAGACAATGAGTTTACATTTTTAACCCCCCCCCCCCACACACACCCTAATTTTTGGTCCAATTTCAACCAAAATCTAAGTAGATCTTAATCTCAATATCAAATATCTAAATATAAAATAAAATTTCGTTTTGATATTTTCATTGGGTTTGAAGGTAAAGCCACCCAGAATATGGTAACACTCTCCCTAACACACTAACCCTCTAACAAATATTTTGATAACATAATATTAATATCTTTAAAATATAACTCTTTCGATGTTCACTAAAAAAGTTTTTATTGTAGACCGAAACGCTGTTAATTCAATCATTTTTTAATCAAAATATTAGTAGTTTTTGATATATTTCAAAAATATGAAGAAAAAACACTTTTTATCCACGATTAGAATTATTCACCATACCTCCATTTGGTAGAGTAAAATTTTTTGAGTGGATTCAATACTCTGGTCGTTTTTGGAGCAGCGAGTAATTGAGATTTTTTATTAAGAAATGAAATTGAACAAAATTCGAAATTGTTTATTTTTCTTTTAAGGAAACTTATATAGTTATGTAGTTTTGTCTGAGTAACCTCTTCGTCAATAGTTTTCTATTAAATAATAGATTTGATTTGGATGGAATTAAATTGGGTTTGAGGAAGATGATTCAGACAAGGAAGAAGGTTGTTGGTTAATTTGTTGACAGGGGATAGTAAGGTCCGGCTGGCAGGCAGATGGCCTCTTGGGCATCCTTCCCTCCAAATGCCAATCAAAGTGCTGTTGTGCGGAGGTGGGTTGTGCAGTTGACCGGGCGCAAACACTGCAGACTGCATCGGGGGCGCAAAGGGGTGCCAATGCGGAACACGGAAGCACCATGACTCAATGCCAAAGGGTTGCAGCGAGGGAGGAATGAAAATTCTCCATGTTTTCCTTGATACGTCATTTATTTAACGGCATCAAGAGGGAGAGGGAAACAAAATATTAGTTGAGCCCAGTTAAGCAAAAGAAGAAAACGAAAATCAATTTTATTGATATATAGTGAGAATTTGTTGGAATTGTATGTATTTCAATCTTTAAAGTGTATATATTGAAAGGGATTCAGAATTACGCTGAAGAAAAAGAAGACGTATAGTATCACTATAGAAAACTCAAAATATATAATACTATATATTAGAAAAACTTTAAAAAACACACTCATTTCGAAATACAATAAATATATCATAACTCGAAAAATTTCAATATATTAGGCACATAATCAACGATAAAAAGGCGAGGGTTATTATTTTAATCAAATTTATAATTAAAATCACAATGGGGTATGGGAAAGTATTGTAATTCTGTATGAAAATAACTATTTTCATACAGAATTCGTTTTTTGAAATATATAAAACGGGTGAAACTAATTTGATAAAAAAATTGAGATGATTAACGGCGTTTCATAGAAAAATGTATGTTTTAAAATAATATTTTTTTTGGAGAAATCCAATGCTCTGGCTACTAATCAATCGAAGGACTACGCCTAAAAACGATACCACTAATGTTCTAAACTTATAAAATACATTGTTGATTGGTTGTTCCTCCAGTACATCCAGTATTAGATGGGAATCGATGGCTGGCAAATTATTTCGGATCATAAATAAAAACAATTTTTATTTTTAATAATTGAATTTTTAGATTGTATTGCCTAAAAAAGGCAAAACATATTTGCTTTCATTTAATTAGGTATTATATAATAATAATACTTATTCTTTTGGTTTTTGATATCTACGAGAGTCTGGATGATGATCCTTTCTGAAGAACTGTTTCGTCCCTAAAACTATCTCATCCGTTTAGGACAAATGATGTATATAGTTGGACGGTGACCACCCCACCCGAGCATCCCAGAGCCCAATTAAATCACCCCATATTGCAACGAATGTATGTATTCTCATTAATGCGGAGCGCAGAATCAAATCAATTAGTTTTCTTTAGGTCTATATCAGGTGGCCGCTAATCTTAACTTTGGGAGCTGCAAATTTATAAAACTGTTTCAAAGCGAGCCACATTTTTTGGAAATTAATTAATGGTTTATTAAAAAAAAGACACTTTTTTATTTTATAAAATATAAAAGAAGTAACATTTATTTTTTACTCTACTTATAAAATTAGTGTTCAATTACAATAAAAAAGAAATAAAATTTTACTTTTGAGAAGTGCTTTTACGAGATTTAATTTTTGTATTATTATTTTTTACTTTACCATACAGGGTATGGTCAAGTATTGTAATCGTGCATGAAAAAAGTGGTTTTTTTCTAAATATCTCAAAAATGGCTGAAACTATTTTGATTAAAAAAATTGGACGAAACCATGGCATTTCGGTATATAAAAAAGCCCAATTAGTGAAGATCGAAAAAATTATATTTTTCGAGATAATAATTGTTTTGTCAAAATGTCTGTTAGTTTGTCTGTTAGTCTGTTATTCTGTGCGTTACCAAATTTTTGTGGACGAGCTAGCTCAAAAACTAGTGTGAATATCAAAACCAAATTCCACACGTAGTTTTGGTCCATTGAGATTAAGAGCTGATTTGGTGCATATCGACCTAAAATTAAGGGGGGTGGAGGGGGGGGGGTTAAAATTAAAAATCTAGGCCATTTGAGCAAACTCAACCAAATTTTGAATACATAATCAGTGGGCCCCCAGAAGTCTAAAAATGCAAAAACTAACCCCCTCCCTCTTACATGAATATAAATAAATATTAAATATAAGTGAAGGGCCAAGTTGTATGGTAAAACCGAGCTAAAGTCAAGTGGATGGCTACATCAGAACTTGTCAGTTTATTTAATTTAATTATTATACTTTTAAAACTCAGTATTATTCACGATGGTTCAAGAGCCGGACGAGATTGACTGAAGAGCCGCATGCGGCTCGCGAGCCACGTTTTGGCCACCCCTGGTCTATATAGTGACATCTTAGAATTATTTCAAAATTTTCAATTTACTAGAAATATTTTTCTGGTTAAATATACCGGGTGAGTTTTTTATCTTATAGTCTTATAACTTAAAAACAGTGCATTATATGGAAAAAAGTTTCAAATAAAAGTTTATTTATATCGAGGGTGAAATTAAACTATCCTATTGTTTGTCGACGTAGAACAAGCTTTATAGGGTATTTCAAGGTCAACTTCGGGTTTTTTAAATGGAACCCTATATTTTTCGTTACGTCTCCTTAATCTACAAGAAAAACTGAACAAATTTCATAAGAACGATTTTTTTATACGACATCAAATAAACAAAATACATTAATCAATTAGATCTCAAAAAAAATCTTAATAATGTGTTATGTATTAATCATGTATTTTGTTTATTTGATATCGTATAAAAAATATTTCTTATGAAAGTTGTTCAGTTTTTCTAGTAGAATAAGCAGACGTAACGAAAAATATAGTGTTCCATTTAAAAAACAGAACTTGACATTGAAATACCCTATAAAGCTTGTTTTACGCCGACAAACAATAGCGTAGTTTAGTTTCCCCCTGATATAAATAAACTTTCATTTGAAACTTTTTTCCATATAATGCACTGTTTTTGAGTTATAAGAATGTCTCAAGATAAAAAACTCACCCGGTATAATAGGGACATATAGTTAACTACTTAGATCATTAAAGGGCATTAGAATGCCTTAGGATTTAGGATGTTTTTCTTTTTTTCTCTCTTTCAGACACAGCTTCTCATCGTAATCCCTCCTGTAGTATTTGGAAAATAATAATATTCAAAAATTTCAATAAATTCATTTGGAAATAAAGTACCTACATTTAATTTTTATTTTAATTAAAGAAATTTATTCATAATTTTTATTTTAAATTCAGGTTTATTTTTTCCATAGATATGAAAAAAATTCTAAATTTCAAACAAGTGTACAAAATTTAAATAAATTATTATTATTATTTTGGTAAAATTTTCAGTGACCTTTAACCCTACCTCCATTTCTAATTGACATGTACATGCAGTCAATGCATGCAAGCAAGCGTGGCTACCTTAAAAGGCAGAAGGAAGGAAAGAAAAATGTGGAAAGCTGAGCAATGGATGATGCAAGGGCGGATCCAGGGGAGGGGGCGACCACCCCCCCCTTCCATAGAGGCCCGTGCCTGGAGGGAGTGCAACACGTGCGTCGCACGCAGAGGCCAAAAAACGGCGGCCAAATCGACAGGGAATTTATAACAATTTTTTTTATTTTTTTTTTATTTTAATGAACTTAAAAAAGTGTCTGGGCCCCCCCCCCCCCCCCCATAAAAAACTCCTGGATCCGCCCTTGGGATGATGTTGATGGGTGGTTTAGATTAGTGTAAATCTGTAAGTAAAACTCGATCTCTTGTCTTCTCGGATCGTGTTAGGAAGTCTCTCTCTCTTCATTTAAGTTAAACTCGGTTAACAGCTCTAGTTTTTAAAATACATTTGATCAAAAATACGATTTATTCCTATATTAAAGGGGAATTGATTAAGAACAGCAATACAAGAAATCAAAATATTTAGTTTTATTAATTTAAATGACGCTTCATCGATCAATTACAATACTATAACGCCTGATTTTAGCTCAATGAGAATTTGATTTAGGTATAGTAAAATGAAATAAACTAAAACTATGAGTTTTTGGAAAAGAAAAAAACATGAAAATGCAGTTGTAGTTTTTTAAATTATTATTACTATTATTATAATAAATCGAATTCTGATTGAAATAAAGAACACGTGTTATATTGGAAATCATCGACAAAGTTTTTTTTTTTTTTTTTTTTAATAAATAAAACCAAATATTTTGATTTCAAGTATTATGTACTTACTTTTCTAATCAATACGCCTTTAATATAGGCAAAAATCACCTTTTTCGAAGATTTGTTCAAATATAAATCAAATTTAAGAAACAAGGGAAACTTTTTCAATACTCAGTAACATGAATACCCATATTTTGTTTATTGGGCCGCCTCTTACAAAGATAAAAGATATTACATAAATTTATTTGCAAACTTAACTTAAGAATAAAATGTCGTAGAAATTTCATTCTTGTGCTAAAATGTTTCTATTTCCAATGCGAATAAGTGACTAGATTTTGGTAAAAATCGTAACAAAAATTGATGAGGGGAGCGAATTTTTTTTAAATCTGAACCTTTTGTCTGATTTGGACTAAATTTTGCACAGACAGACTTTAAGGCCTTACTGCAAAAATCAACTTCCTAAAATAACCAGAATGAGAGGGCGCAGATGTATGATAAAGTCATGAGATGGCCACATCACATATTTTATAATTTATAGGTAAATTTAAAAGAATTAATTGTTATTTTTCTATGACTAATATAGAAAAACGTACTATATTTATTAAATTTTAATCTAGATTGAAACTTTTACGTAATTTTTCACATTTTAATAGAATATTTTTTCTGTTTTATTTTCCATGGTGGTTATTCGTCCATCCCTCTTCGTGTCTTCTTCTGCTCTTCTCGGGTTCATTCTACTCGTCACTTAAATGTGGACATCATAGCTTCGCATTCAATATAAGTACAAAATCTTTTTTTTTTACAAGCATGGCTTTTAATTTATTAGATAGGGATCAAAAATACTTTAAAAAATTAGGGATTTTTTTCTTTCTTTCACCCTACAACTTGTAATTTTAGATTAGAGATTTTATTAATAAAAACAAAATGAATAAAATTAAATTTAACTTTTTAAACTTAAAATTGCTTTTCATAAATTTTTAAAAGAAATTTTTCATTTTCATTTGAAAAATTTGTAGTAAAAATCCAATTTTTACATGCTTTATATTAGCTTCACCTATATGTATCTATCTTTCTATGTATCTATCAATGTGACTTTTGTCAAATCCCGCAAACATTTCTCTATAAAAATAATTGTTTACCTACTCAATTTAAATGAAATTATATATATATATTTTTTTTTTTTTTTCTACCCCCTTGGCCTCGGGAACTAGTGCCCATTTAGCCAAGAAATTATATAAAAATAATAAAAATAAATACATTTCATTCTGTTAAATTCCGCAAACTTTTTTCTATAAAAATAATTAAGACTAAAAAGTAAAAAAATATATTTTAAAAAAACTAAAAAACATGCTTCTAAAAAGTACAAAATAATGTAATACTTAATCAAAAAGTGTGGGGCACTTTGTCGAAATTAATTAAAAGTTTCTGCGTCCCACAGTTTTTGATTAAGTATTACATTATTTTGTACTTTTTAGAAGCATGTTTTTAGTTTTTTTAAATATAATTTATTTCTTTTTTCAATGTATATCGTATATAAAATTTAAAATTATTAAATTAGTAATTTTTAAGAAGGATTAAAATGACATCCCAATAAATTGTTTTATTCGAAATTTATGGTATTCATTTGGGCCTTTTTATCAATTCATCATTAAAAATTTTAATTTAAAAATCTTTTCTAAATTTTTGCATAGAATTCAGTCTAATTATTTTTTTTGGACTATTTTTCAAATTCAGATTTTTATTAGAAATTAAATTCAGACCTGATTGCAAATGATAGATTTGCAATATTTCCTTCAACCGTTATTGGATGGATCAACTGGTCCAAAGAATCAAAGGAAGAGGGGGGGATTTCTCTTCACAAAGTAAGACACTCTCCTTAGATTTGTTAGTTTTCTGGATCTAAGATTATCGAATGTTGTTTTATTAGTCGTTAGGGCTTTTAGGTTCATCGCTTCTCCCTCCGTGGGATGCGCTATAAAACCACTACAAATGATTATTGCATGATATAATTTTTAAGATTTATTATAAGCTCAAAAAGAGGAATAGAATTAGGAATAGGTGTAGGAGGGTGGAAGGGATGCTAATCTGTTTTCGAGATGTTTCTAGAGACAACTACGAGAATAGAGAGATGTCTTCTAGGTCTTCAATATGGGCCGTTGCAATTATTCAATGTGAATATTACACTTAAAATTTGACACAACTAATAACTCATGACACTTGATAAATACACTAATTTTTAAAAAAAATCGTAAGAGTCGTTTTTGAGAAAATAAAAAAAAATCTTTCATGTAAATGTCCACTTCCGGTTTTCCGATTTCAACCAAAAACTTACTGTGCTCCTTCTAGCCTGTATCGAGCTTAAGTTTCGAATTTTGTAGCTATGTAACTAATGGTTGCGAAACGCAGGGGGAGGGTACATTCTTACGTACGTAAACATCAACGTCCGGTTTTTATATTTTAGCCAAAATCTTGTGATACTTTTTGTAGCTTCTAGATATCTTAAGTTTCAAATTTCAAGGCTCTGCGACTTTCCGAAGACGAGATATGAACGATTAAAATATTTATTTTACGACACTCCTAATTTACATCCCCTTCCTTTTTGCCAATCGGATTAAAAATTTGACACAACTAATAACTCATGACACTTGATAAAAACACTAATTTTTAAAAATATCGTTAGAGCCGTTTTGAACATTTGTAGCTTATTTGGTTATAAGTAAGAAATTATAACACTTACATTTGATTGAGCAAGAAGGAGTTAGTTGCTTTTGATACTGATACAACCATGATGATTCCCTGATGTGTTTCTGACTTCATATTTCAGGCATATGACTGTAAGATATTACCAGCTTTTATATAAACCAATACCTACACTTTCAAAGCTCAAAAGTACGAACTTTTTGGTATATATAACTCCTAATGGTCATTTTGGAGATTGCCATCTTTGATATATCAGATTCTTCAATACTGACCCAACTGACTGCTCGAGATGTTAAATGGTCAGTCGATTCGCATCCACTTCTATCAGATTATAGATATCAAATATCGAATTTTCGTGGCAATCTACTCTTGAGTTATTTTTGTAATTAAATCCACTTTATATGGATTTCAATTTATAAATTAAATGCTTTTAAATCGGATTACAGTCGGACTTTAATCTCTTTATCCTGAAAATAACCACCCTGCATTTTAAAATATAGCCACTGGAATTGATTTTATAAATCAATCTTTTATTCATACTATTTATTATTACCTTAGTTCATGTTGTTAATGTTTCTATACCTTAGATTATGGGTAGGTAAGTCCTTCTAAAAACAGAGACAGATAAATATTTTCCATACTAGAGTCTGATAGTGTGGCAGTCCAGGATAATAAAAGACTATTTCTAAATAAAAAACTTTATTGAAATTTCAACATTTTTAACCATTGTTTCAGAAAATCTTCCTTCCTTCTTAAAGGTTCAAAGGGAACAATTAAAGAAGTATATAAATGTAATCTTCTTGTTTCCTCTATCAGTGTTTTTCGTCTTGTTCGATCTTGTCATTGCAAACACCTTGAAGAAGAAAGGAAGATCTTCCAAAACTTTGGCAAAAATCATGGAAACGAATTTTAATAAAGTTTTTTACTCATTATCCTGGGCTGCTTGCAACAGCAAAAAATGTAGAAAAGAGTCACGATCATAACCGGGGATTTTAATGCTAAAATCGGAGCAAAAACTACTACAGATCCTCCAAACGTCGGGACTTTTGGCTTGGGTGAGCAAAATGAGAGGTGGCAAATGATGACCAACTTCCTCAGTAAAGAGAAAATCTATTGTTTGAACACCTTCTTTAAAAAACAACCAAATAGGAAATGGACTTGGAGAAGCCAAGATAATAAAGTGAAGAATGAAATCGACTATGTGCTTGCTACGGACAAATGCCTATGTTCGGACGTATCGGTTTTAAATAGGTTTGGTACAGGCAGCGACCACAGATTGGTGAGGTCAAAGATCCAAATCGACACCCGGCTAGAGAAGAAGCGACAAATGGAAAAGAAAATCCGCCCCACGATAATTGAGCTTAAAGGGAAGGGAGAAGAATATAGTGCTCAGATTGATAAGAGGTTACGACCAACTGAGGATCTACAAAGGTTGGATCTTAACGCGTTGTCAACTAAAATCCCAACAAACATCCGGATGGCAGTAAAGGAAGTATGCGCTATGCAGAAACCGGTAGATAAGAGAATCAGCTCGGAGACTGAGGTGATTATCCAGGAGCGAAGAAGAACTAGCAGGGACTCGCCGAGGTATGCGGACTTGAATAAGAGCGTCAAAAAAGCTATTAGGAAGGACTGTAGGGCATACAAGACGAAACTAATCAAAACAGCAATTGAGAACAACAACAATATGAAAATCTTGAGATCCGGACTGTCAAAGGGAAGGGTTACAATACACAAAATGAAAAACGATCAGAAGGAGGTTGTCACAGATAAGGTTAAAATTACTGAAATTATCGAAAAATTCTACCATAATCTTTATGATTGTGCAGCTACAACTGGACAAGGGGGGGGGGAGGAAATCCATCCAAAATGTGGGATCCGAGGAGCTACGAATGGTCGACAGAGCGGAGCTGGAAACCGCACTAGGCCAGTTAAAAAACTGCAAGGCACCCGGCGAAGATGGGGTGACGAGCGAGATGCTGAAGGTCGGAGAAGAAACACTAGAACAAGCGCTTTTAATACTCCTAAACAAGTGTCTCAATGAAGGCAAAATTCCTGACCTATGGTTGAACGCAGAAGTTATCTTGCTCTTCAAGAAGGGTGACTGTACGAACATCGAAAATTATAGACCAATCCGTCTACTTTCCACACTAATATACAAAACTATCCGATTTATTAAGAATTATTTAAGCTGTAGAAAGCTAGTTTTCGAATTTTTTTAAAAATATTAAATCAAATTAAAGGGAGGCTTCTGTGGCCCTTTAAACCCTCTCGTCTAAAGTAATGATGCGAAATAACTAGATGGTTGAATAGAAGAAATGAATTAATATCTAGAAATG
The DNA here is from genome assembly GCA_024734495.1 of Forficula auricularia. Classification (NCBI taxonomy): domain Eukaryota; kingdom Metazoa; phylum Arthropoda; class Insecta; order Dermaptera; family Forficulidae; genus Forficula; species Forficula auricularia. Next base: position 497,196 of record JALMQS010000630.1, read on the forward strand.
CATTTTGAATGCAATTTTTAAAAATATTGAAAATTCCCCTTCCATATTCCATCTCTTCCGGTTCTATTTATGGCGAGACAACTTGACCCACAAGCAACGTCGATAGAAATATATAGTAGGATTGTATAGAAATGAATTCATTTAACAATTTCTCATCCTAAATTAATTAGAATCAAACCCTAACATTCTTTATTTATTTTGAATTAAATCAAGTGACTTTTTCATTAATAATCGTTAACGTCATTTTGGCCTCTTAATCTAAATTTTTGCCTCTTCAAGCGGGCTGGCCTACGTTCCGTGTGGTATAATTTTGAAAAAACTGTTGTTTTTTAGTATTTTGTAGACTGTGAAGGTATTTTAATCACATCCTGTATTCGAATAATTAAAAAGTGTTTATAATTTATCAATTTTACAGGTAGATACTTAGCATGATTTGATTTAATTCAATTTTTTTTGTTCATTTTTGATTGATATTCAATTTCGAATTTTACTTTCTCAACCTCTCTTATTAATAAATGCGTTCATTTATCAAATTGTTTTAAATGGATTCTCTCGACATTTTTATTAAAAATTAAATCCGTCCTAATGGCTATTCATTTGCGTCATCAAGCATGATCATCAATTTAGAGTGAGAGGCGATCATTGCGGGCAAATTAATACTTTTCAGAAGTGTAATTAAGAAACAGTAATTTTTCGGACAACAATTTCCCCTTTGAAAAAAATTAAATAATAACTAAAGGAGATAATAAAATAGTGTCGTCTGATGGAAAAATAAATGTTTAATTTATTTATAAAGAGACTATAATTTCGAGGGCTTTCCCCTCTCCATCAGTCTATTACAATTGATTCACAGAAATTGATGTGTGACATGTTTCAAATATCAATTCCTGTAAACCAATTGTAATAGATTGATGAGTGCAAAGCCCTCGAAACAATTGTCTCGTTATAAATAAATTAAAAATGTATTTTTCCAGCAGACGACACTCTTTTATTTTCTCCTTTAATTTTTAAAAATACTACTACTCTCGGCAAAAAGAAACTTTCAATTTAATAACTGTATAAATGGTTATCATATTATCAATCTAATCAGAAGTTAACTCAATAGTTTTCTTATGATATTTATGATAGTACACTTTTCAGTGTTTTAACGTTCACAAACTAACTTATAGAGCAGGGATAGGGAACTTTTCTGAAACAAAGAACTTTTTATAAAAAAAAAAAAAAAAAAAAAACATTTAAAAATAATAATGCTGTGTTTTTTTCGGTCAAAAATAACACTTTAATTGTTTATTTCCAAGCTTTCGAATTCTTATTAGATCATCTTCAGGGCTATAAACTAAGGGCATAATAATATTTGACAATTTTTTATATATACCTTATATCTTATATATACCTCAACATCTTCATATCTTTTACGGTCGATTCACGAATTCAAACAATTATATAATATTATGCAGGCGCAACTTTAATTCGATCTATTATAATGCCTGGGAGATTCTATCATATTTGAAATTTTAAGCAATTTTAGTAATACAATAAAAGAGTGTGTCTTCTGCTGGAATTATAAATTTTATTTATAACGAAACTATAGTCTCCACACTCTTTTATTGTCTCCTTCAATAAATAAAAATTCTGCTACCCTCGGCACAAAAACTTTCAATTTAAAGTAGAAATAATTAAACTATGAAATTTTTTATCCTTTCGAAGATTCCACCATATTATACTTTGATAACTGAAATGTTAAGAAACATAAGCGCTATGATTAGTAACAAAAAGACATTAATGACAAAATTATTTATTTTATTTTATTGCAGATTTGATGCTTTGGTGGTTAAGTTGTTTATCGATAGAAAAGTTTCGACTGAAACCATCTAGATTCGAGATTAAACATTCTTCTCATCAGAATGAACAACATTTAGACATCTACAGTATTTTTGGGGTCGATTCGAACTGTTGTGGGTAAAGTCTAGTAATATACGTCTGATGAGATATCATCATTAAAAATGTCGCATCTAGGTTTAGCCGAAACGTTTCATTAAATAAACTAGTATTTTAATTTGATTTTTCGTTAATTTTCATTTGCATTCTTCTTATGAATCTATTTTGCACGACTATTAAATAATAAAGCTAGATTAAGTCCTTTAATAGATATTTCTTAATTAAATGAATTCATCAATGTTTATTCAAATTATCAATACTGTTAGATTGATAGTTTGTTAAAATAGAATCCAATCTAAATCAATGTAAATAGAAAATTTTAATTAATTTTCTATTTACACCATGTTTAGTCTAGTCGGAAAAGAATATTTACAAATAGAGCTATCACATATTAGTATAAACAAAGTAGATTAATTTGAGTTATAGATTTGTAAATTTAATTAAATATATTAGACATTTTTACTTTACCAATGCGAAGCATGGGAGAAAGTATTGCAATCGGTCGCGCGGCAAGCGCGACTTCAACGGGTCCTCAGGTAAAGACTACGATGGATGGATGTATGTTATCGTTTTTTTCGTCCACGATTTTTTCCACACCTTTGCACATGAAGCGCTGATTAGTTTTTGGTACATAAACATTAGTATTATACAACATTATTTATTTCAGTACTTTTTTAGTTTTTTCTAAATATCTTTAAAATGACTCAACCAATTTTGATGAAATTTAATATCCTAATTACATATTATATTATATATTCGTAAGTTCCTTGGGGCCGACAAAAAAGGTTAAATAAAGTTTTTAGTAAAATTATATTTTAAAGTACTTTACTCTAAAGTAAGATTTTTGAAATCTTTAAAATTTATTCATTTGATCTGTTTATGGTAATATAGGACTCATTTAACCTAAGTAAGAGTGGATAGGCTTTTCTCTGTGAAATGCTAAAAATTTGGGAGGAAAGTTTATAAGTAACCATAGCAACTGCGTTCTTTTCTTATCCGTTACCTTTATAGAGGAATAACCCAGTAACCCAATAACTCAAGTTTGAGTTGTTTGCCATAAAAGAATTTAGTCTTTTTGATTTTAAGTCGATTCTTCCACGTTTTCAGTAGAGGTTGCCATTAATAGTCAAAACATCAAAAATGGAATGCAATAAGGTTATTCCTCAAGTATTAGATAAGAATTGATCGTTATTTTTGATTTTAAGCCGTTTCCTCCATGTCTTCAGCAATGGTTACCAATAATAATCGAAGCGTCAAAAATCTAATGTAGAATTAAATAAATTTTAATTTTCTCATTAATATATCAAAGAATAATTGATACGTCAACAAGAATTATTTTGACCGCGCTGATTTGAAAAAAGATATTTTTATCTCGCGAGACTACTGCGGATTACGCTATTGGAGTCTGTGGAGTATTAATTTAATATCATTATTTCAAGTTAGAAATATATAAGTTCAAATATTGTTTTCACTCAATATTTGACAAAAATTCCCTACATTAGAGTCGCTATCGAATAAAATGTAGAAAACCTTCAGCTAATGTAGAATTGTTATTCCTCTAGTATTAGATGAGAATCGATGGCTATTTTTGATTTTAAGTCGATTCCTCCATGTCTTCAGCAATGGTTACTAATAATAACCGAAACGTCAAAAATCCAATGTAGAATGGTTATTCCTCGACTATTAAATGAGAATCGATCATTATTTTTGAATTAAAGTCAACATGAACTGCAAATTGCAAGTGATATGTGATTAATAATAAATGAATAAACATATTATTTTTTATTGTTAAAGGATAAATAATTAATATATCCAATACACACCAAGCCAGCAAAACATATTAATATTCAAATGAATTTGGATAAAGTTTAGCAACGATCCGTTGCAGTTTATTTTCTTTTTATTACATAAATAAGTTCGAGTATTGTTTAGAAATCCCTCGAGAAATCTTAAAAGGGCTAATAATACGAAAACAATTGTTATAATCTAAAATTGGAGGGAAAATTAAAAACTTTTTCAAAACTAGATACACCCTCGTCAAATTTTACTGATGGTGATATGAGGATTGAAAAATTTGTGCCCAGCGATGCCCTGACGATGCCCGGAGTGGGTCGAAATGCTAGCAAAAACATAAATAAATCAACTTTTGTTTTATTGAATCCCGACTTCAAATAGAAATCGACCTTTTTACCCGTAAGTTTAAAATTGAAAATAATATTAATAAAACAAGCCACTATTTTTTAACTTTTATTTCAATTTTATTTAATCAGAGCTGTAAAAAGAAATGATCCTTTTTTCTGAATTTAAAATTAAAAATAATATTAATATACCCACCACTTTTAACTAACCAGAAAAATTACCGAGCAACGTCCACTCAAGTACTATCTATTATCTTTTGATATTCCAGAATTAGAAGCAGAAATCTCGTGAATAAACTAAACAATTTAACCAACTAATATTGTTACTTCACAGCAGGTGGTCCGACTAGTTCATCAACCTGGCTAAACAAGTTTCAACAAGAAAATAAAAACAAAAATTATTCAAATATTATTTCCCTATCCAAGTATAATTTTGATTTTTGCTTGCATAGAACCACTAGAATAAATAATAAATATATTATTTCCTAGTAGGCGTGTTACAAACCATAAATAATATTTTCGAAAATTATATTATAGTATTACACGGGTTTTTCTATGAATGATTTTTCCTGTGAATAGGCCTTAAAGCAGTCCTTCTGTATATAGGGGGTTGAATATTTACATAGGTAGAATTCTGCAACGACGATTCATTGACCAGAGCAGGCATTAAGGGTCTTGGCGCCTTTATCCTTTGAGGCAGTACCGTAACTAGCCTGTGAAGGGCCTGGTACTAGCTGTTAATTCAGATCCTTATTTTTAAAATAAATATTTTAGTAAAACAAGGAGTGATGCGTTTTTAGTAAGCATTTAATATTATTCAGTATAGTTTTTACCATTTTTACTACTTATGTATTTCTTCTCATGGCCTATTCAAACCCTTACAGGCTGGGCACTGTACGGGTAATGCGCGGATCCAGGGGGGGGGCGATGGGGGCGACCGCCCCTAAAGCAATGGTGATCAACATTTTTTATGTTTATTAATTTTTTTTTTTTTAATAACATAAAATTTTAAAATTGAAGAAAAGTTCTATGTGTGTGTGTGGGGGGGGAGCGGCGCCTCTGACTCCCCCCCCTCCGCTTGGACAATTCGATCGCGACACACTTCCGAGATCAAAAGTATATCTTATATACCGGCGACGACCGCCCCAAAACAGAGGTCTGGATCCGCGCCTGGTACGGGTGTACCTGTTGCACCTGCCTAGCCTTCGGCGCCGCCTTAAAGCAGGTGTTTAAAAGTTGAAATAATTTGCACAAATTGGCTTAAGTCTTTATGTTTGCGTAAATTAACTGAGACGTCGTATTAAGTTTACATGTTTAGTTTATCTTATGTTGTCTGGTTAGGTAGTATTTAATCAAATTAAGAAAGAGTAATTCTATTTATTATTATAAATTATTTTATAAATGGATAATGAACTACTTCTTGTTGTAGGTGAAATTGTATTTTATTAAAATAAAAATAACTAAATAAATAAAAATAAAATTGAAAACCAGAAGATGATCAAAATCCAGGTTTTTTAAAAAAGAAATTCGTTTTCTCAAACAAATTTAATCGCGCAATTAGGTGACGAACTTGATGGTTTTCGCAATTAATTCCGTATATGCGAAATAACTTATAAGCATATGCTAATTTTATTTCTACTATTAATATTGAAAAGTGATTCTGTCACTCGATGCCCAATTTCTTTCCAGACTTTGTGCTTTCCTTTCTTTCCACCGCTTTAACGCATTTACTAGGCTTGCAAAATTGTTCATGCAAAGGTACCAGCTTTATGTACCAACTTTTATATATGCCATTTATCAATAGACTTCTTCACAACACTTGAAAATGGCACCAAAACTAGGTGTCGAAACGTCGTGTAAGTCTGATGATATTTTATAATTAAAAATGTGCAATCTAAATACTGTCATCCGAAACTTTTCTTTCTATAAACAACTTTACGAATCCATCTGTGTTCTTCTCATCTTCATCTGCATTTTAGTACAAAATATTTAACAAAACATATTTAACTCAAGCAAAGAAATGTTTAACTTGTATATGCTTCATGATTCTGTTTAAACGCAACGATTTGATTGTGCGAACATGAAGACTAATAATAATCTAATGGCGCCGTAGAAGTATTGTTTTTATGTTTAGCGTTAATTGGTTATTTACAGGATGCGAGAAAGTTTTGTTTTGTATGCGTTTTTACATATTTAAATCGACTTTTCACTCGTTTTGTTGATTGAATTCTTAGAGTAATTAATTTAGAAAGTGGTTTTCATTTGTTTTTTTATTTTCCGGTTAGCCCACAATGGGTGGTCAAATAAAACATTCTGCTATCAGTGAATCGCAAAAGTAGAGAATGAAGACTGTCAACACTGTTAAAACAACTGATTTCAATCAATCGACAGGCTATGACGCAGTTAAACGATTTCGGGAGCTTGAACAGATACGGCTTTCATTTTAGGTCTTTTTCACATTTATATTTTTGAATAATAAAAATAAAAATAACCATAGTATTTTAAAAATTAATTATTCATCAAATTAGTTTCATGTCATTGATTAAATAACATTTTTTTATTTTAGATTTTTATTTACATTATAAATATATTTAATTTTAATTCAACATTTCAAATCTAAACCATTGGAATGTACAAAAATAATTTAATTAGTCCTTTTTATTAAATAGAAACAATTCATGTGAAAAATATCAGGGATAGAACTAAAATATTGGTCACCTTTTCTCTCTACTGGCATAGCTTCTTTAGGGTTTTATAGCAACACAAGTAAAAAGTAGATGTTACAGAAATACATCTATGTTTACAGACTTTTCTGTATGTTTTAGAAGAAGTGTAAATGCTGGGCTTTAGATTTTTTATTATGATTATAAAAAATAAAAATAAACAAAAACACTGTAGGTCTAAAGTTATTTTCTTATTTAGGTATTGGTGGTCAGGTCGATGAACTAAGAAATTTCTTTGAGTTGGACCACCCAACAATTCCCCAGTTTATAGGCTTGTAAATTATTTTGAATACCAATACACTGATGATCTTAATACAAACGTGACGAAACGTCCACAAATAAGGAGCCACCAATAAATCTTTTCCAAAAAGCAAGACGTCAAAGCATTATTTGTTGCACCAGCCTGACTGTTCCAGGACTTCTTTAAATAGCAAACAGTTTAACTATATTAAAAGTCCAACTAAAGTAATACACTATTTTTTGATTATATGAATGCAGAAATATGTAGGATCATTAAGTCAAGAAAGTGAAGAATGTTGTATCACTGAAAAAAAGAGAGTATTCAAATGATGAGATCAGGTGTTTTTGGGTTTAGTTTTTAATAATTGAAAGTTGTAGGAAAAAAGATAAAAAAACAAGAGGAAACCAGACTGGCCATCACAATACTTCCCATTATATTCTATAGAATATAAATTTGAAAGTAGAAAAAATAAAACCGACTTCAAAAAATTAAATGCAACAAATAAAATACACTAAAATGTATAAAATAATTATTATCTTATTTAGTTACAGCTAAACGACGAAATATTAACATGAAATTACTTTTTGAAGTCGGTGCCAAACATATACCTTTTATGAATCGCACTCGACGGATCTTACTTAGTACGTTTGGAGGGTATGCTCGCTTATAGGTATAGTTTGTTTGGTACCGACATCAAAAAGTAATTTCATGTTAATATTTCGTCGTTTAGTTGTAACTAATAAATAAGATAATAATTATTTTATACCTTTTAGTGTATTTTATTTGTTGCATTTAATTTTTTGAAGTCGGTTTTACTTTTTTCTTAAAAATTATTTTTATTTTTCTCTTTTTAGTGATGTTATTAATAGTGATGATATCATCAGAACTTGACCAAATTAATATGACACCATCCCTAAGACACCCCCTATCGGATAAAAAAAGAAACATCGAAATCGGTTCATAAACAAAGAAGTTAGGTCTAAAAAAACCTAATAAAAAAGGTCTAATACCTATGAAAAAAAAATGGGACCAATCGGAAGCTAGACTGAACCCAATGCAAATTTTTTTTTCAAAATCGGTTCACAATTGGCGGAGATATGAGGTAACATAGAAACAAAAAAAAAAAAATCAGTCGAATAGAGAACCTCCTCATTTTTTGAAGTCGGTAAAAAAGGATAATGAAGTTCTAGTCTCTAGTTTCTAGAAGTTATAGGGATAGACAAATTGGTAAATGAGTTATCAATATATGTTATATGTGTTATATGATTTGACTTTTTTCAATTTAACGGAATTTTTCGTGTATAAAAATTGAGTTAATACTCTGCAGAGGATTCTTTTAGGCAGGACTGGTTATTAAAAATTTCACGAACCGGAAAACCAAAACGCAAAATATTTACGACAAAAAAAAATTATTTTAAAGAAAATAAAAATAAAGTTATACGAACAAGATAAAGTTTGCTTTAGTTTTATATCAATAAAACCCAGTAAAAGATCTTCGCTCCAGTCAAATTCGGGGCAATTATTAATTTTATTTCTTCATAGCAGCTTACATAGAATTAATATCTATAAAAGGGAAAGGGCAGAAACCCTTCTATAATAGATCAGTAGTAGAGTAGACTACCAACAACCTTTGCATGTTCAAAGTGTTGATTGTGGAAGTATCATTGAAATTAGCACATATGATGGAAAGAGATTGCCCGCTTTGGAAACTGTGTGCTGTTAGCATATTACAACCTTCTCAATCCCAGTAGTATTACATGTAATTCAATTATTGAAAGGCCTAAAGAAGGATATTGGAACTTGGGACCTTTTTATCTTCTCTAGAAACGCAACGGCATAAGTTTGAGACCATTGCCATTATATAGGTTGAATCTAACCACAAAATACTAGAAACAGATTTTCTTAAAACTGTTTTTAATATGTTTCATTAATTTTGTGAGATGTCATATCATGTTTTTGAGATATTTTTATTTTTGATGGATCTTTTCTAGTGAGGGAAGGTGGTCATCGCTGACCATCTGCGGATTTAATTAAAGCCCTTGAGCTCCTTCTTGAGCCTCGGCAGCAGCTGACTGAGTGACTGACCAAAAACTCTTAGGGTCCAGAAACCAACCCCTTCTCTGTCTCTGTCCCTCTCTAATATGCCGCTAATGGCGGGGCCGGTAGCGAAAATTGACAAAAATTCAATATGAGGTAAAAATGACCCGCGCTTGCATCTGTCCAGCAGCCATCTGTCATCTTTGAGAAAGGACAGAACAAAAAAAGAAGAGGGCAATGGCCCCTGGGGAGAGACCCTTTGGTCACCTACCGAATGGTCATTTCATATTTTCGAAAAAGATTAACTCAAAAGTGTGTGTGAGTGTTTGGCCTCGGCATATGTATGGGTGTATAAGGTTCTCTGGCTGTTTGCACGGTTGAAATACTTTGCAAATAATCAGGAAGCGAAAAAAAAGAAGTAAGCTGAGAGGTCTGCGGGGTGGGAATGTGGGCGCAGTCGGCGGCAACAACCCATAAATCATTCTTAATCATTCACAACTGAGTTTAATTAACTAGAATTTCAACTTTATTCCAAAGTTGGGCAATTCGAGGGCGGAGTGAGCTAATCGTCAATTGAAAAAAAAAGAAAGGCAAAAAGGTAATGTAGAAGATCAATAGCCCTTTTTTTTATCAAAAAAAGGATTCAAATTGTAATTCCCTTTTCGACCTTAAAGTTTCCAATGGATTTTTTCTATTTATTTTTATAAAATATTCAAAAGAATTGCCATTAAGTTTTTAATTATTAGTATGATTATCAAAAAGAGGTAGACCGTTTCATATTAATATTCTATGATATGTTTTTTACAATAAATAAATAATAATAATCAATCATTATGATTATAATAATAATAAATAAAACTAACGCATTAATTTTACTCGGTACGCACGGGAGTCAGATGAAGAGTGAAACAAGTCTATTCTTCTGGATACCCACGATAACTCAAGAACAAAACATCATAGATATTTCATTCTGGTGCTAAAATGTCAATATAAAGAGAATTACCTAGATTATTATTATTATTATTATTATTATTTAGCCTCTCTGGCTTTAGAACTTCTGATTCAAAAATGCAGAAAATATCATTTTTTCACTGATTATATTGAGATGTTAAGGCATTGTGATGGCTTAGCTTAGAATAGGGGTGTCCAACATTTTGGCTTACACGGGCCACATCTGAAAAAAAATCAAATGTTTCGGGCCGCGGATAAAATATTATAATTCTATTGATATTTGTTATTCAAAAAAGATAGTTAATAATGTAGAAATAGCTTCTCATATATGTAAATACATACCTACATACTTTACAGAAAGTGATATTATGTATTAGTATTTTTGTTTATATTTTTTCATGGCTAGATAATTTATATAAAACTCTAATAAAGAAACAATATTCGATTTATCTTTCAGATCGGTATCTAATTGTTGTTCTAGAACATTCAATCAGAAAGTTTGCAAGTAGAAAATTTATTGAAAATGGAGTCGAAAATTTTTCGAAGATTCAGATTTCTTATTTTAGAAAAAAAAAATTACCAGGCCAAATTGTTGTGTGATTTTCAGTATCTACAAATCTACATACATATAAATCTCAATGTTTTAAGAAATTTTATGACTTTATATTGGGGTACGGGAAGGACAGCCTGGTTTAAATCAAATGGGATTAAAGAAGGATAAGAGGAATGATAATTTATTTTTTAAAAAGGGTCACAGTTATAATAATCCCTGACTATCGATTATCTTTGACATGTAAGAACGTGAAAAGATCTAAAAGACAAGTCCTGACAAGTTTTAGTCCAAGAGAGAAATGATCAATTAATTGTGAATGTTCTAGAAAACCCCGATTCCTTATTGTCTCCTTGTACTAGAATGATAATTATAGACCAATGGTGTCGTAGCATATAAATTGTTGAAATAATAAATATTTTAGAAAATGAAAATATAAGAAGAATTTTTTAATATTCGAAACTTCATTATTTTTTTGTCTCATATATAGTTGAGCTTATAATTTTGCTTTTAGTGAATTTTATTCTTGAAAAAGCTTCACGTTTTGTACAAATGTAGGTACATTCATATTTCGAAAAAGGGAATAAATATATCTTCTACATATAATTCTCAATGTTTTAAGGAAGTTTATGATTTTATGTTGGGCCACACTTATTTCAGTGCTGGGGCACATGCGGCCCGCGGGCCATGGGTTGGACAGCCCTGTATTAAGACATAAAATTAGAAAATTCCTATTGTTGAGAATAGGAGAGTTAATTTTATAAGAGAAAACAATGAGAGTACTCACAGATAAGATGTACTTTTCTGGCATATGTATAAACTTATCTATAATATATCTTAGATTAAGCAGGGGCCCATTGATTTTCTTTTAATACGTAAAGTAAAGTAAAAAAGAAAATAATTAAAAATTATAAGACTCAAAAATGATCTCTTATTTAAAATTTTAATTCAGAAGCAAAGGGTCCGTTTTTTGAAATAAAATCGACTTTTCATTCCTTTTATTAAGTATTTAAATGGCCAAGGGAAAATGTTTATTCATTGATTGGCAAATATAAATATTATAGCAATCAGGCATGTACCCAGAGATTTTTTAGAGTGAGATAAATCCTTACTGTATATAGCATAAAAAAATTATCGTAATAAGTCTCGCGGCAAGGGCTCGTCAAGGAAAGACTACGGAACCTAAGGCTTCAACCAAAGTCATAAATTGAATTACCTACTCATTCAGATTGAATTTTAAAAACTGACGATTATGCCAAAAATTAAATGGAATCTCGCCTATAGCCCAAAAAGAGAGCTTTTTTTCATTTATTCCGGATTGGTGGATTGATGTACGTGTATGAATGGATGTTCGAAACCTACACAGTTCAACTGATTGAAATGAAATTAAAAAAATTCCATTACTGCTGATTAGCTTTTAGTACAAATCGGCGCACAAACATTGTTACTATTTCACTATATTTTTTCTAAATATTTTGAAAATGGCTTAAACAATTTTTATCAAATATTATCAATTCCAAAAAAGGTAAAATTTATTAAAATTACATTTTTAAAGTATATAATTTGAACTTTTTTTAAATTTATTTATTTAGTTGACTTAATAAGGTAGAGGAAAAAACCTCGTGTGCAGCGGGCTTAAGTCACGTCTAAAGCTGCTGCGTTGCATGCTTGGTTTTTTATTCAGGTCCAGGCGCTATTTTACATCTAATCAACTCAAAAGTTGGGTATTCTTTTTATAAAAATCCAAAATTTGTTTAGATTTGGAAAGGGTCGCTTTTAATATTAAATCAGAACTTAATTCCAAAAGATACTCCTCTTCAATGTTTGTTAAATTTAAGATTTTGAAATTATATTCTGGATTAGTAACCATAAATTTATCTTAATATCTCGTAGAAAATATTTTTGAAATCCGACATATAATTGTTGTAAATGTTGGCAAACAACTGCATTCACTTTTGCTTAGTTAAAGTTATTAGCCACAAATATCATTTTTATTTATCATCATTTTATCATCTGTTCGTGGATTGGTGAAATTTATTTAGGAACCTGCGCCGTCAATAGATCGACGGTTTAGAAATTCTGATCTAGACAGACAGACAGAAAAATAATAGTGTTTTTTCACGTTTTAAACATTTTTATACCCAATGAGGGAAAACATAGTAAATTCAATACTAGCCGCTCGGGAGACAGGCGAATCCAAGTTAAATTAAAGCGGATTGGATATTTTTCTGGAATTAAATTATTACCCGATGCTTAAAACAGAGTGCATATACTTAAAGTGGAAACGATAAGAAGCTTTAATGAATCAAAAGAAAAAGCCCCTAGAATTGTTGGCGTTCAAAAGTTAGTTGTCCGATAACCATTATCAAAATGACAGCCAGGGAGGGGTGATAAATGCCGGCGAGATTTTATCAAACCAACGTTGGACCACAATGGGAAGGTGAAGAGAAAGTGAGTAAACAATAGGGGAATTAAAGATCCAATTTAGATAAAAAAATAACGTTCCAATTAATAGGGTAATTATCATGTCAAATAAACATTCGTGGTTATTTCGCGGAGTTTTGGGGGCCGAGAATGGGGAGGGAGAGCTGTCGACAATCAGAAAACAAATTGCGAAATACTCTCGCAGGAGTTGTAAATTATTATCTAATTAAAAATAACCTAAAAAATTATTTCATGAAACTTCTGATTCTAAACCAAAGTTCCCAAATAGGGGTGCTAGGGGGAGATCTCTTGTGATCATAGACGTAACCAGGAGGAGGTGGGGGCTTAGGAAGTGAAACATGGAGAGGACCTCTATTGGAATCGAACAAAAAATTCTGTAACAACCCTGTTTTGGTCTCACTAAATTATGTTTAATGTTCCGTATCTGTTTTTGTATTTAAGTACTACTTTATTAGTGTAGGTATTCTACTTGTGAAAAAAAAACTCAAAAAATCAAATATTTAAATAAATATTTAATAAGTTAATTATTTGTGGCCAAGCACTGCCCCTCTCCCGAAAATTATTCTACTGATGCCCCCCTGTCTTCCACGGGTTCTTACTAGTTAAAAGGTGTTTCACTGAATACCTTTGTGGCAATTAGAATTTACTGATGTAGGTTGAGTTTGGTCCAAAGGTCTAGAATCTTCATTTTTGACCTTCCGCCTCATTTTGGGTGTTTATTTTCCAAATTTTTCAAACAAAAATGTCAAAATTACATCTTCTACAACTTTGCTTCTAATTTTTGACATTTTCGTTTAAAAAAATTTAGAAAATAAACACCCAAAATTAGGCGGAAGGTCAAAAATGAAGATTCTAGACCAGTGGTTCCCAACCTGGGGGCGATTTGGGTTATCAGGGGGGCGGTAAATAAGTGGGGGGCGATTGAGTATTCTAAGAGGGGGAAATTAAAATAGTACTGTACAGTAGAAGTTAGAGGCGACTGTGGGTCAGTGGCTAGAGTGTTGGGTCGCTGACTCGGAGATCGCTGGTTCGAGACCGAGTCTCGGCAGATAGATATTTGCAGTCGCCTCCTCTTGGAAAGTAATGGCAACCTACCAAGAGTATAATTGCCAAGTGACCTCTCCAAATTAGCCGTTCGGAACCGGCGTTAAAAAGTAGGTCCCGTATATCTGTGTAAAACAACTAAACACACTCAGCACAGATATATGTGGAGAGGCGCCGACACCCGTTTCGGGTATGGCACTCGAAGAAGAAGACAGTAGAAGTTGCCGGGTAAAATAAAACAATAACAAAGTTTTCAAACTTTCATTTATTTTTTCAAACTTTAACTTAGCCCAGTAAATAGAGGGGTTTCAGCTTACATTAATTGCGGGAAAATATTTTTTTTAGGTATGGTGTGGGTATGCGAAATCCAAGTTTCCGACCTCGAAAATGTGCGGGACAACTTTTGGTGGCCTAAAAACTTCGAAATTTTCCAGTTTCCCGCTTATAACTTGAAAACAGTTCATATTTTGCAAATAACCGTCCTATATTAAATTAAAGAGGCCAAAATTTCGCGTCGATTAAAAAAATATCCAAAATTGGTCCAGTAGTTCGATTTTTAATGGGGATCCAAAAACAGACCTGGGATCACTTATCACTTTTGAATATTCCAAAAACCATCACTTTTTTCGATTTTTTCCATTTTGACCATGAAGGAGCACATTTTCGATAAATACCACTCTATACATGTTTAAACTAGATTAAATTTGCTGCAATTGAAACAAAGTTTCATCTTAATTGGATAATGGTAGCCCGTGCCGAAATGAGGTTGAAGTTTTTAAAAAAAGTTAATCTAATTTAGAAGTATATAGAGTGGTCAAATTTTTACACTGAGCTGTGCTTGATGAGCTCAGACCTCTTGTTCCGTAAGCAGAGAAGTTATAGCTCCTTGGACAACTTGATCCCATGCATCTTTTTAATATAACATTAATTTTAATCTTTGAAAAAATATTTTTTACTTAAAACAGCAAGTATATTTTTAGATTTAATTTTCTTTACTATTAGAATGTTAAAAACAATTAATTGAAGAAAACTTGTGAGCATTTCTAATGAATAATTATTATATTAATTAAAGATTGAATTTCTATTTTAATTATCTCAAAAATTTATTTGAATCCTTGGAATTTATCTTTTAATTGAAGATGAAGACAAACTTTTGAATCAATACTCATCCCGAAACTGTGAAGACTTTTAGCGAGTTTAATTATCTAAGTAGAACACCTGTGAACGCCCTCATTACTTATGGTATGAAGCATACCATAATAATAGAGGTAAAAGGAAAAAAAGAAATATTAAATAAAAATAAAACTTTCTAAAATAAAAAAAAATAAAAAATGAGGATACAAATACGTCAATTTTGAAAAAATAAATAAATATATAATAATTTTTAGAAAATCTTTATTAACTAATAAATATATCTAATAGTATAAAATTGGCAATATACAAATGCTATTTTATTTTTTTTCTTTCTTAATTACATGAGGTAAGTCATATTTGCCACGAACACATCGAATTTTGACACCAGGAACATCTTGTAAACGGCCCACTCGGCACAATACGACATTATGCTCCTGAAATAAAATAAAATTACAATATGTGAAAAATAGAAAGTGTAAAACTAAGGTAAATAGAAAATGACGCATTGATAATTGTAGGCGTTTTTTTATACAGTTCTATTTGGGATTGAAAATATAAAATACTCTATAAACAATTTAAGATTTCAATAATATTTTGGATGATTTCCAGGCACGTACAGGGAAGTGTAAAGTGGATGGAAAATCGTATGCCTTATTAGGAAGATCTGTGCATACATTTTTTTAAGGAGGTTGCCATGTTCCAACTTATTTATTATTTAAGTACTAATAAATAATATAAAAATATAAAATAATTTTCATTTTGATAATAATTATATGAGTCTTTTGTTAAGTTAAATTAAATATTAACTTTCAAATACAATTTTTATAGTATATGATTATTTAGGAGTAGGGGCAAATTTTGTTAATTACTAGAGTAAAGATTCGTAGTTTGTGGCTAGTTACTAGGACAGCTAAGACATATTTTGTGTTTGGTTACTAATCTTGATCAGATCAATTAACTTGGTCAACCAGAAGATGGCATGTATATTTGAAATATTATATATATATATATAATTAAGGTTTTGTCTGTACATTGCTCCAAATCACGCCAAATTTTGGTTGCACACGTTTCAAGGAAAGTTATGAACGAAAACACCCTCAACAAAATTCCTGTATGTCTGTCTGTATGTTTCCGTGGTTTCCGCGAAAAGTTGCTCACGATTCACGTAAAAACGGCTAAAGGGATTATTATGAAATTTCATATTTGGATCAGATGTCTTCTAACTTACGTTTATATCTATATATAACGTTTTGATATTTTGACCACAGAAGGGGGTTAGGGGGGGCGCACGAATGAAAATTATCAAATAACTCCTAAACTATTAACCCTACAGCAAATTTTATGATAAACAATAGTTGTAGGGGATGTGATTTCTGACAACTTGGGTTTAAAAAAATTCCTCAAAAAACCACCCCCCAAAAAAAGGGTGTGAAAAAATGTAAATACTTGCCCTTGGAGCAAACTGAACAAAATTTTGTATACATAATCTGTGGGCCTCTAGAGAGCTAGAAATGCAAAAACTAACCACCCAAAATGGGGGGGAGGGTCAAAAAAATGAAAATTCTTTCTCTTGGGCCAAACTCAACCAAATTTTATATACATAATCTGTGGGTCACTCGAAGGCTAGAAATGCAAAAACTGGGTGCGGGGGTGGGTTAAGGTATGGGGTGCGGGTGATGGTATGAGGGTCGGGGGGTATAATGAAGGTGGGGAACGAGGGTGGGTTGGGGGAGTGAGGCGGAGTAGTGTGGGGGTGAAGGAGGTGGTGCGGGTAGCCAGGGGTGGGTGGGTGGGTCCAGAGGGTTAGGCGGGGGCTGTGGTGCGCGGGGTTGGAGGGCACGGGGGTTCAGGTGTGGTGGGGGGTGGTGGTGTGGGGCGGGGTTGCTGTTTGGATTTTTGGGGGGGCGGTGGGTAGGAGTGGGGTGTGATTCGTGGGTTGGGGTCCAGGAGGCGTGCCCCCTGGCTAGCAAGAGGGCCGCCGAAGGCGGTCCTTGCAGCTAGTATTAATATATACCAGCTACGAAGCCCGCCTTTTGCTAGTATTTTAATAAAATAGAAAGTGGTCCGGGGAAAGGGACGAACTACCATTACAGAATGTATGAACGATTTAGCTTTTTTTTTGAAATTGATTAAATTATTATTGTTGGGAAGAATTTTAATCGAGTAATTTTTTTAATTTTTTAAAAAATTTCTCAAAAACGGATCAACTACATGGTTTATAAAGAGATTCTTATGATAAAATGCGTAAAATATTAATTGCTTATTAAGTATAAAATGTTTGTCAAAGTAGGTACAGGAAAAGAATGATTTTAAAAATTGACCTCGTCCCTTTGTAACTTTTTAATAAAAGCCTCTAAATTTCCGAGTTTATAATTATCGGATGAATAATATTTTATCTTATAATTTTATACCTGTATAGTATATATGTTTTTAAATTGTATAACTGCACTGTATGCATGAATTATTATTTTTCATTTGTTATAAATAATCTTCGTTTATTTAGAAATCGCATGAAATCTGAAGAAAAAATTCAAACGTGTGCGGTCGGGGGACTCCCGTCATGAACGAAGTTCCTTACGTTATTTTAAAAATTTTGGAGTTTCTAAAATACGGCCAAAAATTTTATCCCCCTTAAAAAATCACACTCCATAAATACTGGCTATTATTAATAATTGTATAACTAGATTATTTTATTTTTACGTGAATCTTGAGCAACTTTTCGGAAACCACAGAAACAGACAGACATACATACATACAGACATACAGGAATTTTGTTGAGGGTGTTTTCGTTCATAACTTTACTTGAAACGTGTGCAACCAAAATTTGGCGTGATTTGGAGCAATGTACAGACAAAACCTTAATTTTATATATATATATATATAGATATTAAATATTGAAAATGAAAATGTGTATAAAATTACTGTCTTTAGTTTTTAAAGTTGAGAATTATTTAAATAACGCTATATGAAATATGCCTTAGGCCTCTCCCCAGGATTTCATATGGCTATAATAAGCCGGGCCTGCGCATCGGGCCCTTTAAAATGTGAAGGATTTCGCCATTAACTAAAAGAACTGGCGCTCTACGCATCTGACACGCCAGGAAAGGAAAGGTCAAATATTTACGTTAGTGTGCAATAGCATATCTGTTGTGTGGGAGGCCGGTTTGGCGGGCCTGGACGGCGTATCCGGCCGGCAGGCTAGATCCTTTGAAAATCCTCTACGTGTGTGCCTGGCTATATTTCAAAAACACCTTATATGGATCAGAGGACCTTGAGATGCAAAGATTTGTAAAAATTTCAACTTAGAATTTTCTCACGAAAACTAAGCTTTCCATTATTTGATAAAGAAACCGGATCTGTGTTGTACAATGGAAATAAAAGCTTATAATATAATATAGGCGAGTCTTAGGTTAGGTTCAAACTTATTAATATTAATTGAATATAATACTCTATTTTGTATTTATTACCTGTAGATTGTGTCCAACGCCAGGAACATATGCGACCATTCTTTTTTTATTTTTGCCTACTTGCACGAGTACGCATTTTCGTTTAGCTGAATTGGGCTTTTTCGGTTCCTTGATAAGGGTCTTTATGATTAAACCTTTGAGGAAAGGATTCCCTTCTAGAGGCTGACGGTGAGCGCGTTGTTTGACGGGAGGTCCTTTCTTATGCATGGTTTCCAAAGAGGCCATGGCCGCAACTGAAAATATAAAAAAATGACAAAAAATTATTCATAGATCTCAGTTTAAATAATGATTTGAAAACCACGAAACATTCTAAAAGTTATTACCATTGCTAAAGATACGAGTATGTGTTTATAAATTATGAATGGATAAAAGAAAAGTTTAATTAAAATATTACTCCATCATCATCATTTTTGTAAATTTGTTCATTTAGTCATTTAGTTTGTTCTAATTTTTTCCTCTACAATTTTTATAACTCTTCGTTAATTTAAGACTCCGTTGAACTGTTACATAATGTAACTTACAATATACATAATACATGTACAGACTAGGAATAATCATATTTCTGTTACCTGCATAAATAAATCTTTATTGATGTTTTTGGCCAACGTCAGGTGAATCTAGTACTGTCAATTCAGCAATAACTGTAAGCTCTTAAAGAGCGAGTTTCTAGAGAGGATAAGGTTGCAATTTCCTCTTTAGACTTCTTCAAATGCATCAACTCAATGCAGGTAACATAGTACACAGAATAACTTTTAAGGAGATATGTGTTGGTTCTAGGTGAAACATTTTAATATAATAATAAAAATTGCGTAACCTCGCGATTTTACGCAATTTTTATTATTATATAGTACACAGAGTCTTGGTGGATAGTTGCCTATCGAATAACTAACCCGTTACTTTACTTCCATGATCTATTGGTTTAGGTATTGAATTTCACATGTAAAGACTGTTGGCTTCTCGATAATTAATTTGAGTTAATGCGTAGGAATATCATGTTGGTCATTAGGAGAGTATCAGTATCCCTAGAAATTATGTTGCAGTGTGTTACTGTATCTATATTAGATGGGATCTATCAAATTCGCAATAGTCGATCAGTTAATAACAAGTGATAATTAAATGAGATATCAGACAGATAAGCAATTTATGATTTGATTTTGATGAATGTCAAAATAGTAATATAATTGGACAAACCTAGAAGTGAGTTTTGAATCATTTTATAAAATGAAATTTTAATTTTTCATTAAGTACGAGGAGAGAGAGTTTTAAGTTCTATTACTTTTATTTCTTTATTAGATATTGCAAACTTTTTTATGTGTGGTAATGAAAATATTATATTCTTAAAAAAATGAGATGTCGACATTTTTACGATTCAAGATCTCCTGAAACAAAGAAGTAATTTATTGTGTATGTTGGTGTGTGTAATTGTTATTTCTGTCTAAGCTTTTTGACAAATATTTATCAAATCTTAAATAGAGGTTTTGAATAATATAAAAATAAAAAATTATTCCGTTCAAAATTGAAACCTTAAGTGCTATTTAGCATGACAATTTTCTAAGAATGATGCTAATTTGATAGCAATTTTGATAATATCACATAAATAACATCCAAATGGTGACATATTTTATGAAATCTATATATATATATATATAACTTTTTCCAAGACTCAACATTTTTTTTGTCTATGAGCCGTTTGGCCTCTAAAAAGTTAGATCAAGGCTCGAAGATGTAGTTTATGTCAACAAACTTCTATATAAAATTTCAATTAATTAGCTACAATTCATAAAACGATTTTCGAATTTTTTTCATCCGGAAGTTCCGAAGCTAGAAATTTCAAATGTTCTTCGTTTTAGAAAAAATAAAAAATAGTACAAATACTAGTTTATTTTAAAAATCAAATAAGCAGAAAATCAAAAAATTTTAAGCGAATTAAATACAGAGGGTATCAAGTGATTCATAATAATGATTAAAATTTAAACTAATTATGTTCTTGAAATTTAATAGTTTAAGCTATTTCTATAACCCCCCCCCCCCCAAAGTAACGCATACAGGTTATTTATTTTCAATTGTGCACTATTGCTAACTTTTTTGTTATTACGATAAATATTTGACCTACGGATTCGGTTAATTAGGTATAGTACATTATGATATTTTGAGGGGATTGCAATGGTGGAACCAGAAAAAGAAATTGAGCATCGATTTTAAAGTTATTTTTAAAAACATATATAATTTTAAAATGGAACTCCCTATGTGTTTATTAGACTTTGATTGAGAATGAGATTTTCGTAGCTTCATAGTTGAATAATAACAAAGTTAGCATTATAGCGCTCTCGAGAATGAACACCCAGTATAGATATATAATTATATCTGTATATTCACAAGTTGAAAACTAATGCTAGAAATCCTGAATTGTATTGGTAGGTAATTCAATGGTACGAATCGAATATTCAGCAGCAAGAGGATTTGATATTCTAATAATACAACTGGAGAACTCTCTCTTTCGCAACTACAAAAAGGTGTTCTTACTTTACCGCTTACATAAGTACGATTGAATAAAAAGTTTTTAACCTTTCTGCTGTATAGTTGTAAAGAATGTGCGAGTAGAGTAATTTAAGTTAAACTTTAATTATCTCAAAAAGTTTGAATGTTTTTGTTGATCATAAATAAATTATGTCGAGATGATTTGTGGAGTAAGCGAAGTGCAGTGGCTATAATAATAGTTTGCGGATATAATATTTAATTTGCCCACTAAATAAGCAAAAATGTTTTTTTTTCTTTTTTTTTAAATGTTTGTATCAAATTCGCCCCTGAATTAGAAGCAACGTTGTTGCCTCCCTAGCACAGTCGTTTTATAGTTTAATAAAAAATATTTGGGCGATTGATTAAAATAATAATAATAATAATTTCAATACAAATTATTTTTTTGAAGATAAGTTTTATAATGGCTGTATATCATGTAAATTTCCGTCAAAATTGACTTTTGAATCAAAAAAGTAAAACTAGAGTAAGCATTTAATAATAAAAGAATAAATTTAATAAAAAAATTTTATTTTTTTTATTTTAAAAAGTTTTAAATATGAATTTGCAAAAAAGATTTTGTATATTCAATAATACTCAGATCTGCTGGTAACTAAGGGACATACGGGGTTAAAAAACATTGGCATTTAAGGTACTCCTAAATGCATGCCACAAGGTTAGCATACTCTCAACGGGTGCGGTCTCAATAGGGAATTTTACTTAATTTTTTGTTTATTAGGATTTAGAAATATCTAAAATGTAAAGAAAAATACTTTTCAGTTTGTTTATCTTTCTGAATGAGGATTTTCATGATAAATGGAGCAGAGAAGATCGCTGAAAGTTTGATATGATGCTAAAATTTCTATAGCATTGGTTGTAGCTAATGAAATGAATCTTAAAATTAAAAAAACTAAAAGTAAATAGATTTTGGTCTATTATCTTCGGATCTTCATGATTAAAAACACCGAAAAGGCATTTAAGCTACTCCTAACTGCAGGCCACATAACTAAAGGGTTACGGGCTTAGTACTTGCCATTAGTACTATTCCATTTAATGATCACTAATAGTTTGCTAAGTGCTTAGTAAATGGAATAGTACTAATAGCAAGTACTAAGCCCGTGTAAACTAATCTGTAGGGGAATCTACTTGCCATTAGTCAATTGAAACCATTTCTATTCACTCGAACTTCCACGCTACTAATACTAACTACTTATATTGTGTGTTTATACGACACAGAATTAGTGCGAGTTGTTAGTACTAATATTTAGTACTAATCCTGTGTAAACTAGCCTTAAAATGTACGCTCAACGAGTGCTGTTGTATTTTTTAATTAAGACAATTTTTTTCGTACATACTTAGTTTGGAAAATGACTTATTTACTAAAGATGTATGATCAATTATACTTGATGAGTAAAAGAAAAAAAAAATTTTCATTAAAAAAGACAGAAGATGAAAGCCAAGCCTTCTAAATAAAGTTTAAGTCAAATGAAATAAAAATGATATAGATGATATGATATGATGTATTTATTTATATACATGTTGGTACATTTCTTTGCTTCATCCGAAATATTCTCTTTGGTCTGAAATATTCTCTTTGGTCTGAACAATTCTCGATTAGAAAAACCTTTTAATCAAATCGCTAGAGAAAATATTTTTTCCGAGTGTCGTTGAAACGAAATCAACTCTGCGCGTGAATTAACCAGGTTCAAGAAGAGAGAGAGCGAGATCCCGGTTTATTATTAAAGTTTGATAATTGATTGATATATTTAATTACGTACCTATACGAGCCAGAAAACTTATAATGAAATTAAATTCGGTAATTTTATCTCCTCTTCATCTATAAGTCATTCCTTTTCAATAATCTTCATCCACTCATTTATACTAATAACAGTAATAACTGTTCTTAATTCAATTTCAATATACTTAATTTGAGAAAATTAATCATTTAACTATTTTAAAGGTTGACGATTCATTCCTTCTTTCCGTTTCAATTCCACCTTTATCCTTCCTTTCTTCTTCTGCCACCCAAGTTCTCTATCGCTTCCTAATTTCAAACTTTGGTTACATTCAACAAAGTTGGAAAGTCAACTTTCTTCACTTCTCTCGTTTCTTTCCCTCTTCTCTACCAGTCTCTCCCTCTTAGAGAACATGTCTCTTTATCTAAAATCAATTTAATTCACCTGGGTGAATCTTCATTTGAACTTATTGTTAGTCTTTTTATTCATGCGGACGCCTTTCTTTTTTTCGATTCGCTTAGTTAACTTTTTTATAGAATTCTCTTTTATCGTGTGAGAATAATTTAATAATGTGGTCAACCACATACCATTAGCCCTTTCAGTCATTCATTAATTAGTCCTATAATATGAAAATGACAATGGAATCCTTGTCACGAGTAGTTGCTTGATAATTGTATTATATTCCTTAGTAAAAATATTAAATTGAAAGTTTTTGCCGAGAGTAGCAGAATTTTTATATATTGAAGGAGACAATAAAAGAGTGTATCTTCTGTTGAATTATAAATTTTATTTATTTATAACGAGATATAGTTAGAGGGCTTTGCTCCTTTATCAGTCTATGTATCGGATTCACAGGAATTAATAATTTCATAAATTAATTCCTGTGAATCCATTGTAATAGATTGATGAAGAGGGCAAAGCCCTCGAAACTATAGTCTCGTTATAAATAAATAAAATTTATAATTCCAGCAGAAGACACACTCTTTTATTGTCTCCTTCAGTAAAAATATTTCTAACTTACGCTTTCAATTATACCTATATAATTAAAAATGTACCTACACCATAGATATCGAAAATTAATTGAGATTTCATTAAATTTTTCTTAAAAATAGCAAAAATGAAAACTTTTTTAAAATACAGTAGGTACGTTTTAGTAATTTTGCAATTTTTTCCAGCGATCGATTTAAGCTAGAAATCTGAAACTTAGAACAAAGATGCAGTTTTATAAAAATACTTGAGTCAAATTTCTATGGAGAAGAAGACCTCAACTATTCTGATTTTCTTTACTTCTCTAATGATAGAAAATCTTCTCTAGCTTTTCATATCCAGATATCCTCTTTTTCTCATCGAATTTGTTGAAACACCTGACTGATTTCGGTTTTATTGGCAATCTCTTAACCGTTATAAGTGCCGAGTCAGTGGTCTATTTTATGTTTTTTAGAGGTATAAGTTACACCATCGCTATGAGTTATAAAATCCTATTGGTAATAGAAATGATTGAGTGGTGCAAACTCCTGTAGAAACGCAACCCTTTGAAGGCATATTAGCCAGAAATTTTTAGACCTACCCATTTTCATTTTTCATGACAATGACTTAACCCTTTTCTTTTCCTTATTCTGCAATAAATTTCTTGGTTGACTATTTTGTTGCACTTTTAGCATAAAGTATGTCAGGCGACGGTCCATTAATAACAAGGCCTACGTTCAAGGAAGAGTTTTTGGCTCTTCGACTACCCTTTCGAAAGTGCAATGAACTCTAGGGCGTTGCACCCTGTCCGCAGTTAAGTGGGTCTTTCCATCTACAAAGCAACCCATTTTCAAAAGATTGCCCTTGAATTAGTGAAAAACACGCCATTTACAAATACTATTGTTAACTGAGCTAGACCTCCGTTTCTTCCATTTTGTGGCATCTTTTGAATTTAAGGTGAAATAACCCCCAAAATAATACGTTGATTTAACATCAATCGCTATGATGTTTTATTTATTTTTATTTATTTGTTGTTGTAATTTACATTTAATCCATATTCGAACATATATTCCATTCCTTCGATATCAAATAGTGAAAGATATAGCGAGATTAAATTCAAAATTTAAATTGGATATATTTAATTTATAATTTTGGTGGGAATTGTCTACCTTGAATAAATATAAAAAATATATATATTTAAATATTTACATAAAATTATTTTTCTCTAAAATTTTTTGATAAATACTAGAAAAAACATCAATTTGAACAAAAAAATGCGAATGTACCACATCCTAGGTAGCCATTCAACTAGCCTGGGATACAAGTGTGTCTTTTCTAATCCCAAAATTTTAAATAAAGAAGGGAATTTAGAAAAAAAATAATTTTAGAAATGATCGAAATTTTAAATTCCCGAAAAGTTTGGTGTTTTAATAAACGTTTGAAGATTTTGTTTTTTATAAAAGATTACTATTGATTTATACTAGATTAGTTCATTTTTCAATCAAGTAGTTTTATGACAAATTTCTGTGAATTGACCAATTGTTTTGAAGATATTTAGAAGTTCATTAATGGTCGTTAACATTAATGAAAAAAAAATTTGTGTAAAACTCTTTCTGGTCAACAACGGCTCTTAGCGGAGGCACGAAAATTCGGGTTCAACAAACTCTCAACAATAAGGATTGTGTTAGTATGTATTCTGAGGCGACCACTGGGTACTAAAAGAAAGTTTCCACTAATGACAAAATTTCCTTTCCGTTAAGAGAAAAAGAAAGAGCAAGGTTGGCCGAAAGGGTAGCATTCTCGCCCTTTCACCTACGACAACTAGTGCGGGACGCAAGCTCTATTTACAAATTATTAGACCGGTCGTTAAAAATTAAATTTATTTCCGACGCCCCCTAAAAAAATTTCATTTTGATGAAAAAGGCGAGGTCAATTTTTTTTTTTTATTAAAAACAACATTTGCCGCAAGACGATCCAAGTTCATTTTTTGGTAAAATCTTGTTTTTTTGTTAATTTCTTATCACAAATAGTATTTTTCCTGAAATATAATAGAATATATAATAATATAGTCAATGATTTGTACAGTACAATTAAGAGAAATTTCACGAAATATTTTTTTATAGAAACTATAGACGTATGAAAGCGTCGATAATTTAATAAATATAGTTAATGATTGTACATTAACCTGCTAGCTAACTTACCGATAGAAAATTTACTTGGGAAATTAGTTCAAATTTATTGATGAAAATAATGATAATAATAATGTATTATATTAACATTGTTAATAATATCCAATTATCAAGAAATTATTATTATAGCATTTTAATGAGAATTTAATGACACATTAGTAGTGGCCAAAAGGAACAAAAATCCGCTAAAAATATGAACAATATTCAATCACATTCATAATCTGCATGAAATGTGTTGTTTTTTTTTGTTATATAAGAAATCCAATGTTTCTTAACAAATAAGCATTTACTGCTTGAAAGTAACATTCATATCAAATTTCAAGTTATTAGCTCCAGGAATTCCGGAGAAATCGTGATATTTTAAAATGAAATCATGTTTGTATAATTTTTAGTTTTTACTTTATTTTTGAGAGTATTCTCCGCAGAATCGATAAATTTGATGCAGTTTTTAATCCTGAACATCTTTTGTACTTAGACTTTTGGTCTACAATTAATAGGGGAAAATCTATCTCTAAATAAAACATTTAAAATAGAATTTCCTGTATAACAGAAATACAAAAAAAAACTGCTGATGTGTCCACACACATGACTTTGACTTACAGGCGTCTTCTTTGAAAGCATATTATCAATTTTACACGTTTAGAGATCACCTTACATTCTTTTTAGTGAAATAAAAAAATAACATTACACAACTTGTGATTTTTATAAAGAAATGGTTAAATCTGTTTTTGGGGAAAATAATACCGCAACCTTCAAGTAAAGAGGTACATAAAGTATGTCGAATGAGTCCAGGGGTGCTCAACTTATGACGTATGCGCCAAAAGTAGCGTATTGGAAGATTACAAGTGGCGCATTTCGTAATATAAATTTCTTAAGTACCCAAAGCCCATATTGCGGATTCTTTGGTTCTATTTCCTTTCCTGAGAAAGGTAGAAAGGTTGCTCGAGTTATATAGCGCATATATGAAGTCGTATGTGAAAAAATGGCTCTATGTAAAACGTTGGCCACCACTGATTTAGATCAAAATCTTACCACAGTGTCACTAGCTGATTCTTAGCTTACGTTTGAAATAATAGAATGAAAAAGCTAATGGGGAAAAAATTTCACGGATCCCATCAGTTGAAGAGGTAACTTTAAATTGGAATTTTTAAAATCTTACTTAACATGTATCTTTAATTTTTTAATTTGACGCACATATCGGGCATACACGACCTTCTTTCTATAGAACCCTAGAGGCGCACGACTTAAGCTTACATTTGTCCGGTTTTAATTTGGATATGTGATGTCACTCTTTTAATTTATTTTCGTTTATTCATATATGATTCTTTTCGAATTTTCAAAATTAAATCATTCATATCACAAAAGTGACACAAAAAATAATTTTTATTTAAACTTATTTTTTGCAACTAATGTAAAATTCAAAAGACTCCTTTAGAAGAAAAGATGTGAGGAGAAACCCAAAAAGTTCATTGCACCCAAGAGAATACCAAATATGTGCCCGAATGTTTTAAAAGAAGTGCAACTCTTTTGTTTACCCCTCCCGCTAAGTTACTAACCAGTCACTCAAAAAATTTGACAAAACATCCATCTTTCCTTTCAATATGTGAAAAATAATCTAAGACTTTCTCACAATCGAACTTAATCCCTTTCCAGTTACCTATGTATTATCAATGAATAACACTTCTTTGGAATATGACAGCCGTACTCGACTTGTAATATCATGCTTTGACCAGTGGTGCGAAACCCGTGGGCTTCGTAAAAATTTTTGGGGTTATCAAATTTTCGAGAAATTTTTATTTGAATTTTTGTTTTTGTTTTTAATTTTTAAAAATCATATGAAATTGAATTATTAGCATTGACTTGGTGTTTACTTTTATTATTATTTAAGATTGTAAGATATTAGAAAGAATTAACCTGTGTATCACTACATATTATGAAACTTTTAATGGTTAATTTCAAATAGCATTTAATGTGAAGAAGTACTTCATATGCCTTCGAAATATTTTAAGCTAGATTTGAACTAGAAAGTGTACAGCAAGCTTTTGGTTAAAATCAAACGGAACTACCCTTTTACTGTGGGCGTTTTTTGTTGTCTGTCTCAAAAACTTCTCTAAGGTTTTTACTTTATCCAATGCGAAGCATGGGTAAAGTATTGTAATCGCTCTCGCGCCAAGCGGGACTTCAAAGGGTCCTCAGGTAAAGACTACGGAGCCCATGGACTCAATTAAGGTCACAAATTGTAGTATTCAATTAGGTTGAATTTTAGCACGTGACGATTTTGCCAAAAATTACCAGGGATCTCGTCGAGAGGCCAAAAAGTGTCATTTTTTTGGAAGTGCGTGGGGATGGATGGATGTGATGGTATGTGTGTGTGTGTGTTATCGTTTTTTTCGTCCACGATTTTTTCCACACCTTTGCACCGATTGAAATGAAATTGAAAAACCTACCATTAGTTTAACAAAATGAAGCGCTGATTAGTTTTTGGTACATATCGGCCCACAAACATTAGTACTTTATTTCAGTACTTTTTTAGTTTTTTCTAAATATCTTGAAAATGACTTAACCAATTTTGATGAAATTTAAAATCCTAATTAAGTACCTTGGGGACAACAAAAAAGGTTAAATAAAGTTTTTAGTAAAAGTATATTTTAAAGTACTTTACTCTAGAGTAAGATTGTACTTTTTTTTAAGCTTGAGTTGTTTGCCATAAATGAATTTAGTCTTTTTGATTTTAAGTCGATTCTTCCACGTTATCAGTAGAGGTTGCCATTAATAGTCAAAACATCAAAAATGGAATGCAATAAGGTTATTCCGCTAGTATTAGATAAGAATCGATCGTTATTTTTGATTTTAAGCCGTTTCCTCCATGTCTTCAGCAATGGTTACCAATAATAATCGAAGCGTCAAAAACCTAATGTAGAATTGTTATTCCTCAAGTATTAGATGAGAATCGATCACTATTTTTGATTTTAACTCGATTCCTCCATGTCTTCAGCAATGGTTACCAATAATAACCGAAACGTCAAAATTCAATGTAGAATGGTTATTCCTCGACTATTAAATGAGAATCGATCATTATTTTTTACTTAAAGTCAACATGAACTGCAAATAGCAAGTGATATCTGATTAATAATAATGGAATAAACATATTAATATTTCAAATGAATTTGGATAAAGTTTAGCAACGATCCGTTGCAGTTTATTTACTTTATCCAATGCGAAGGATGGGTAAAGTATTGTAATCGGCCTCGCGCCAAGCGGGACTTCAAAGGTCCTCAGGTAAAAACTACGGAACCCATGGACTCAATTAAGGTCACAAATTGTAGTATTCAATTAGATTGAATTTTAGCACGTGACGATTTTGACCAAAAATTACCTGGGGGTCTCGTCGAGAGGCCAAAAAGTGCCATTTTTTTTGGAAGTGCGTGCGGGGATGTTATCGTTTTTTTAACCGACTTCAAAAAAGGAGGAGGTTCTCTATTCGACTGTTTTTTTGTTTTTTTTGTGCCTAAGTTACCTCATTTCTCCGCCATTTGTTAACCGATTTTGAAAATTTTTAATGCATTAGGTTCAGCCTACCTTCCGATTGGTCCCATTTTTTTTTCATAGGTATTAGACCTTTTTTATTAGGTTTTTTTAGACCTAACTTCTTTGTTTATGAACCGATTTCGATGGTTCTTTTTTTATCCGATAGGGGGTGTCTTAGGGATGGTGTCATATTAATTTAGTCAAGTTCTGATGATATCATCACTATTAATAACATCACTAAAAAGAGAACAATAAAAATAATTTTTAAGAAAAAAATAAAAACCGACTTCAAAAAATTAAATGCAACAAATAAAATACACTAAAAGGTATAAAATAATTATTATCTTATTTAGTTACAACTAAACGACGAAATATTAACATGAAATTACTTTTTGAAGTTGGTGCCAAACATATACCTTTTATGAATCGCATCTCGACGGATCTTACTTAGTATGTTTGGAGGGTATGCTCGCTTATAGGTATAGTTTGTTTGGTACCAACTTCAAAAAGTAATTTCATGTTAATATTTCGTCGTTTAGTTGTAACTAAATAAGATAATAATTATTTTATACCTTTTAGTGTATTTTATTTGTTGAATTTAATTTTTTGAAGTCGGTTTTTATTTTTTTCTTAAAAAATTATTTTTCGTCCACGATTTTTTCCACACCGTTTGCACCGATTGAAATGAAATTGAAAACCTACCATTATTTTAACAAAATGAAGCGCTGATTAGTTTTTGGTACATATCGGCCCACAAACATTAGTACTTTATTTCGGTACTTTTTTAGTTTTTTCTAAATATCTTGAAAATGACTTAACCAATTTTGATGAAATTTAATATCCTAATTAAGTATCTTGGGGACAACAAAAAAGGTTAAATAAAGTTTTTAGTAAAAGTATATTTTAAAGTACTTTACTCTAGAGTAAGATAGTACTTTTTTTAAATTCCTTATTTTACCAAAAATTTAAAAAAACTTTAAAATTTATTCATTTGATCGGTAATATAGCTCATTTAAACTTGCTTAAGTAAGAATGGTTAGGCTTCTCGCTGTGAAATGATAAAAATTTGGGAGGAAATTTTATAAGTAACCATAGCAACTGCGTTGTTTTTTTATCCGTTACCTTTGCTGAAGACATAGAGGAATCGACTTAAAATCAAAAATAGTGATTGATTCTGATCTAATACTTGAGGAATAACCATTCTATATTGGATTTTGACGTTTCGGTTTTTATTGGTAACCATTGCTGAAGACATAGAGGAATCAATTTAAAATCAAAAATAGTGATTGATTCTCATCTAGTACTTGAGGAATAACCATTCTATATTGGATTTTTGACGTTTCGGTTTTTATTGGTAACCATTGCTGAAGACATGGAGGAATCGACTTAAAATCAAAAATAGCGATTGATTCTCATCTAATACTTGAGGAATAACAATTCTACATTAGATTTTTGACGTTTCGATTATTATTGGTAACCATTGCTGAAGACATGGAGGAATCGACTTAAAATCAAAAATAACGATCGATTCTTATCTAATACTAGAGGAATAACCTTATTGCATTCCATTTTTGATGTTTTGACTATTAATGGAACCTCTACTGAAAACGTGGAAGAATCGATTTAAAATCAAAAAGACTAAATTCTTTTTGTCTCAAGCTTGAGTTGTTTGCCATAAAAGAATTTAGTCTTTTTGATTTTAAGTCGATTCTTCCACGTTATCAGTAGAGGTTGCCATTAATAGTCAAAACATCAAAAATGGAATGCAATAAGGTTATTCCTGCTAGTATTAGATAAGAATCGATCGTTATTTTTGATTTTAAGTCGATTTCTCCATGTCTTCAGCAATGGTTACCAATAATAATCGAAGCGTCAAAAATCTAATGTAGAATTGTTATTCCTCAAGTATTAGATGAGAATCGATCGCTATTTTTGATTTTAAGTCGATTCCTCCATGCCTTCAGCAATGGTTACTAATAATAACCGAAACGTCAAAATTCCAATGTAGAATGGTTATTCCTCGACTATTAAATGAGAATCGATCATTATTTTTGACTTAAAGTCAACATGAACTGCAAATTGCAAGTGATATCTGATTAATAATAAAGGAATAAACATATTAATATTTCAAATGAATTTGGATAAAGTTTAGCAACGATCCGTTGCAGTTTTTTTTAAATTGATGTTGTTCATGTGTTTATCAAGTATTATAAGTCCTTCATTTAGTAAATAGTAAAAATTATGGCCATGGGCCAGAGGCAAAAGAGTTATCAGTGGGCCTACCCCCTCTCATGGAATTAGAGTTCGCACAAAAGACTGATAATTGTTTTTTTTTTGTTTTTTTAGTCTGCATATCAAGCTTCATATGTTCTTGGGTTAGCATAAAATGAATAACTGTTGAAATTAATGAAGGGAAGTTATTTAAGCAAAAAATGTAAAAATATTTGAAAGACATATATCTCAGAAATAGTAAGTTAATGAGGATCGAGATTTGAAACTTAAGTTAGGTATTGCCTAGATGAAATATCTCAAGATATTGATTGAATTCGAAGAACAAGAAGTAGTCCTTTATACTCTTAAACGTCTTGTGGTTTTTTTGAATTTCTCAAAAACGGCTCTATTTTTTCTTAAGTCAGTAGTAGGTGTATCAAGTATCATATGTACTTCAATGGAAAATAATTCCAATCTTTAGAAGTTATAGGGACAAAAGAGTTGACAAATTAAATGGTTTGATTAACCATTAATTTCGATCGCTAATGAGAGTTAGAAAATTGCATCTTCAAGTGCCATACTCGATTCCGAGGTTAGGCGATTACAATGGAGAGTATCCTCTCCATTGTAACTTTTTCCCATTGTCTTCCCCTGAAGGAATCAGATTATAGCCGATCAAATATTTGCAGTGCGTCGGGCTAGCTTGATTAGAAGGCTTGCTCTTTGACCACTCGAAAATTGCATATGTGGTGCAATATCAAAAGTATTATAAGTGCTAGTATTTTTTAAAAAAATCTCGCCATTCTTTAGGCTCAAAACTCTGTCTTTTCTTAGTTCAAGTTCTGTCGCATTGGGGCTCATAAATAAGGATCTATCATTGTCTTGGTCATCTTCTTCTCCACCTTGGTCCGGAATCCTAAGCGACCAGTTGTATGTCGGTTGGTAAACTCTTTTTAAACTTTGGCAAAGGGTAAAACCTTAGAATTCACCTTGTGCCGGGTGGGATGGCCAATCAGATGAAAGTGCCTGTGATCTGATTGGCCATCCCACTCGGCACAAGGTGAATTCTAAGGTTTTACCCTTTGCCAAAGTTTAAAAAGAGTTTACCAACCGACATACAACTGGCCCTTAGGATTCCGGACCAAGGTGGAGAAGAAGATGACCAATAGATCCTTATTTAGAGTTTACCAACCGACATAGAACTGGCCCTAAGGGCCGGTTGTATGTCGTAAAGTACACCGGCGACATACAACCAGCCCTAAGACTCTTAGTGCATTGTCTTTGTCACATATTCGAACATCCATCGAACAGACTTACAGCCCATAATTAAATTTAATTTGAAACTGTGGATTCATTAAATAGCACAGACAGCTAATGATTGTTACGAATTTGAAAATTTCTCACAAAACTTCAAAGTATTCGATTCAAATGTCTGAAATATTCCTATCAATCGGTCTAGTTTTTAGGGAACATTGTTTCTGAACTAAATTAAAGTAAACTGTTACGAGATATCGCTAATTTCTTAAGAAATTTCAAGAGCTAGAACATCATCTTCAGACCGGTGCTGTCTGAACTATTTTGAATGTCATGTGTCATGAGTTGTACTAGAATTTCATTAAATAATAATGATTAAATTAATAATAGTATAAGAAATATAATTTTATAAATATGCTTGAAAAAATACCGAAAATAATGTAAATATTATAAAAAAATAACCTTACCTTTGATGGTATTTATTGAAGGTAAGGTTAGAAGTCGAGTAAATTGTTGACATAAACCAAACATAACTGCTTCTGATAATGTGAGATTCTTTTATTTAACAAAATTTAGTAATAATTATTTAGTTAAAAAATAATATTCAAAATAATATAATGTGCTTTTGTGGTTTTGTTGAGTTTCAAAGCATGTCAAACAGTTTCAAATATATGCAAGAAGATCGCAGCACTTGCTTCTCTTCCCGCTGTATTTTAAATAAACTGATGTGGCCATCCACTCAACTTTACCATAGACATTCCCGCTACTTTACATTTAATATTTAAAAAATAATTTATAATCATTTACAAAAGAACCCCCCTCTTCATTTTGCGCTTATTAGAAATTATTCGTATCCTCTTTTAAATATGGATCTCTGTTGGGGGTAAATAGCTTTCTAGTATTTTTGTTTGGAAATTTTATCATTTTAATTATTTTGACCACCCCCCTTACTTTCCCAAATTTCGTAAGGTCATATAGGGCGTATATGGGAAATTTCGTATAAATTAATCAAATGGTCTAGTCAGGGGCGGATTTACAAATTTGCCGCATATATAGGCACACGAATATTGCCGCTCATGTTTCAAAATAAATTTTCAAGGTATATTTCATAGATATAGGCGAGGGGTGAACCGCGACCTAATATCCTGAACACCTACTTCCATTTCCATTTTCATTTCCAAGTAGAAGACAAGAGATTAAAGGCAATTGACTAATGAATTCCAAAATAATTTCATATAATTCCAAATAGGGTGTACACCTAATTCCAATCGCGGTTCACCCCTCGGGTATAGGTATATTTAAAATTAAAATATTCTTGATTGTAACACTTTATAACATCACAATTAATCATTATCTTCCTCAATCTTGCATAATTAAAAAAATTGAAATTGTAAATAAAACGAAATTTTTTTTCACTTTTTCCAAAAATTTTTTTATTGTCTAAGACATGTTTCGGGTCTAGTTGAACCCATCTTCAGTTATTAAAATAAAGTAAAGCTCTCTTCTCCACACCATTCACAAAATTAACATTTCATATAATGTACAATAAAATTAAAATGAATGAATGAATGGTGTGGAGAAGAGAGTTTACTTTGTTTTAATAACTGAAGATGGGTTCAACTAGACCCGAAACATGTCTTAGACACTTAGACAATAAAATTTTTTAGGAAAAAAATGAAAAAAAATTTCGTTTTATTTACAATTTCAATTTTTTTTAAATTATACAAGATTGAGGAAGAGAATGATTAATTATAATATATCTTTAAACGTACGTTATCTTATAATATTATTGATTTTTTCTACGGGCTTTCTCGAAACCAAAATAATTAATAATTTCGTTCAAATCAACCTTTCGCAAAATTCGCTCTTCAGTGGATAAGAAAGCTAAAGCATTAAGTCTATTTTACGACATTGTCGATCGCTAATAGTTTGTGAAGTGTTTTATACAGGAAAAAGAACGTTCTCCTGGACAGTTTGATACTGATATAACGAAATCGTATTCCTTGATTTTGTTGCTAGATCAAGAGTTGCCAAATGAGACTTCAAATGAATAAGTTCGGAAACAACCGTGTCTTCAAG
Source organism: Forficula auricularia (assembly GCA_024734495.1). NCBI lineage: Eukaryota > Metazoa > Arthropoda > Insecta > Dermaptera > Forficulidae > Forficula > Forficula auricularia. Next base: position 532,341 of record JALMQS010000630.1, read on the forward strand.
ATCTTCGAGAAAGAGTGAAGATTTTGTCCAGCTTTTTCCAAATCTACTAGAGACATCTTCTCAAATTCAATAATGGCCTTGAATTGCTCATTGATATCCCCGAACGCTTTTCGTCTTTTGGCCAAGTCCGTCCCAGTTTATATTACAATTGTAGAAATTATTTTTTGCATTTGATTATTTACAAATTAATTCCAAGAATCCTTAATCTTCGAATTAAGTTCTATTTGACAGTCTAAACTTTAAGAATTTTGAAATTGATACAATTTTTATTAATTATCTCTAAATCTACGTATACATTGGACGATTATCTGTCGATTTGTACATTTTGTTCATTATTTTTATTCGGCGGGCTACTCGAATCGACCGATAATCGTCCAATGTATACGTAACTTAAGGAAAGCTGTTTAGGTTTTAAGTTTTAATAAGTTTATTTTCTACAATTTGTATACTTGGTCTCATATGTTTAAGTAAAAACTTATTAATTAAAAATAAGCTGATGCGGCCACCCACATGAGTTTACCATACACCTGTCCCCTCTCTTATATTTAATAAAATAATCCTCTTTTTGAGTTACTACCAATTTCACATAGTGAGTCATTTTCATGACGTCGTATAGGGTGCATATACGAAATTTCCTACAAAGGTCTAGTTAGGTGAGTAATATTGATAGTCCTATTTTATTACCCCCCCCCTCAATGTTGGCTCACGAAAAAATAATGACTCTCCTATATCTCTTTTATATTAAATTAAATTTTTTTTTTAGTTTGTAAATTTTATTATTTTAATTTTTTAAGAGTTCCCCCCCTTAATTTTTTATTCGATTTCAACCAAAATCTAATCTGCTCTTAATATCAATATAAAAAATTTACATGTGAAATTACGTTTTGATTTTCACACTAGTTTTTGAGCTAGAGCATTCACAAAATTTGGTAACCTGTACTAACTAACTAACGTACTAGAGTACTAACAAAATAATGACAAAATAACTATAATATCCCGACAAATATAATTTTTTCGCTGTTCACTTATTTGAACTCTTTTTCTAGACCAAAACGCCATGGTATACCCTTATTATTTTTATCTTCGAATAAATATCATTATTGTAAGAGTTCGTGGCTGTGATGAAACTATACTAGATGAAGGAGGAGGTATCAGCCAAAGATGGAATCACTGGGTTCAATAAAACACCTTTAATGAGACGTTTCGGCCTAAATTTTATTTGGCCATCTTCAGTCAATTAGGCTAAAAAATTTTTTACAAATGGATGTTAATTGATATATTTTTTTATAAAAAATTATAAGTTGACCAAGTTGGTTATTTAGACTTACAGTTATACACAAAATGCGGTACACATATGTGATCGAACCAAGCCTTGTCAAAAATAAAAATTTCTTTTAGCTTCATGCGAATTTTTAACGTGCCTGGACCCAAAAGTTTCAGAATGAAAGTAATGAGTTTATATAAATCTTTTCTATATATTACATTATAATTAGATATTTGACCCTTATGTGAGGTCATCATATATCCCATCATTATTTATTTACAAACAGAAAAATCCAAATTAGAATCTAATTACTTTTAAATCACATGCATTTTTTCATTCAATCAAATTATACAAATTCTTATTAAAAAAATTTTTTTTTTCAAAAAAGTTTCTATACATTAAGTTCAAGAAAACAACTGTTGGCTCATATCACACAGGATAGATGTATAAATATTGGAAAGAAACATACAATCTCTTTTTATTCATTCTGAAACTTTTGGGTCCAGGCACGTTAAAAATTCGCATGAAGCTAAAAGAAATTTTTATTTTTGACAAGGCTTGGTTCGATCACATATGTGTACCGCATTTTGTGTATAACTGTAAGTCTAAATAACCAACTTGGTCAACTTATAATTTTTTATAAAAAAATATATCAATTAACATCCATTTGTAAAAATTTTTTAGCCTAATTGACTGAAGATGGCCAAATAAAATTTAGGCCGAAACGTCTCATTAAAGGTGTTTTATTGAACCCAGTGATTCCATCTTTGGCTGATACCTCCTCCTTCATCTAGTATAAATATCATTATTTTATTTATTTATTTTATTTATTTCACAAAGTATACAAACATAGGACCTTAGGTCCCACCTAGTGTTTATACATTAAATATTGAAGGAGACAATAAAAGAGTGTGTCTTCTGCTGGAATTATAAATTTTATTTATTTATAACGAGACTATAGTTTCGAGGGCTTTGCCCTCTTCATCAGTCTATTACAATGTATTCACAGGAATTAATTTATGAAGAGTCTATATAGTAGTCTCGTTATAAATAAATAAAATTTATAATTCTAGCAGAAGACACACTCTTTTATTGTCTCCTTCAATATATAAAAATTCTGCTACTCTCGGCAAAAACTTTCATTTTAATATCATTAAATAATTTGAAAATGATCTCATGTGTATTTATGTTGTTTATATATGTGTTAATAAATATATTTAAGAGTGTACAATATGGTTTTTATCAAAGGCTTCTATTAAACGATCTCGTTAAATAGAAAATTCTAGTTTAATTTATCTGAGTATTAATTAATTAATTCTATTGAGAGCGAAATCACTCTTTATTGAATGGTTAGGATGTAGATCAAAGGATAAAATACATTAAAACTAAAAACATTAGTATCTACATATTTTCACAAACGCATTATTTATATATTGAATTCTGATGAAAAGCCAGAACATTTAATTAGAAATCCAATGGAGACATCGTATAGAGTGATCCAATTTAATCAAACCTAAAACTGAGAGCTTTTGATACTTCTTTTAATTACTGATTGATTGTAATTCATGTCTGTATATCTCAAAGGTTGTTTTTATACAAATCTTTTGTATTACAACAACTCTATTCAAAGAATGATTAACTATTCTAATACTTGGCTGTTCAGAGAACCCTTAATTTGATAGACTTCATCGCCCTTCTCACAGTCTCCTTATTAAATAGGAATTAGTTCACTGAATAATTATTGATATCAATAGCAAAACTTTTAATGTCAACCTTTATGTACACTCAGGGCCGCGCCAAGCTATTTTGCCGTCCGTATATATGCAAAAGTAAATTTTGCGACCTACGGAAATAATTATAAATTAAAGGTTAAATTATATACGTTTTTCTTTATTATACGAAAAAATGACCATTTGGCCACATTAGTCATAAATTTGAAAGTTTATATTAGAAAATAAGGACAAGTTTTTATGTGTGACTTTTTTATTTATCCACCAACGTTTCGTCGACTTTGCCGACTTCTTCAGGGCTTCAAATAGTCATTCGTCTAAATTTAGACGAATCGACTATTTGAAGCCCTGAAGAAGTCGGCAAAGTCGACGAAACGTTGGTGGATAAATAAAAAAGTCATACATAAAAACTTGTCCTTATTTTCCTAAAATAAACTTTCAAATTAATACAAATTATGGAAGGAAATGATAATAATAATTAGTCATAAATGGGAGAAATTTACAAAATCTTCTTCTCCCCTCGCACTGCGTAAACAATTACAATATTTTGTTGATGCTTGAGAGTAGGATGAGTTAAGGGGTGTTTGAGATAGTATATTAGGGGGGAACGCCTAGAGTTTCATTCTGCCTTTTCCAATATAGTTCAACAAGGTGTAAGAAACAATCTGTCAAAATGGCAGATCTTCTAAGCTAATTATATACACCTGTATCATACATATTGGGGAGAAGGAGGGTGTTCTGCCACACAGTGCCGGATTAAGGGGCAAGTGGTCGCTTGGGGCGCCGAAGAAAAAAGGCGCCGGCAAAGTCTTCATCGTTTTTTTTCAACTTGGACTAAAAATTGAGGCGCCCTTCTATATTAAACATAAATAATGAAAAAGAAATTATTTGGAAAAGAATAAAATAAATTAAATCTACGATATCACATTTTTCATATTTTTACTTTCAGAGCTCAGTGCTGAATTGTATGCGTGGGGGTAGGGGCGCAATGAACGGAATTTGCGCCCTCTCAGTAAAGATCATAGGGCTTATCGAAATTTTTATAACATGGATAAAATCATTTCATATAGTGCATACTTTGTATGGAAGATTTAAAAAATACCGTTTTGAAAAGGTGAAAAATAATTTACAACGTTGCCTTTCCCCACCCCAGACGTGCGGGAAAAGATGCAGAACCAGCGGTGCCATCAAAAAGGCGCAAGATTACGCGACAGTTACTATAAGCAAGTTAGCGGTAGTTTTTTATGCGATTACCGACCGATTAAACTATAAAAAAAGTGTCTGGGAGAAAAAAGATGCCTGGTTCATATTATAGGAAGAGAAAATTGCAACTAATAAAGGATAATGAAAAGCATGCTAAAATTATGATACATTTCTTAAATGAAAATGAAAAGTTAGAAAAAGATAGAAGATGCCGGAGTTCCAAAATGGAAATGACTAGAAGGATCGAATATTGTTACAAGGGAAGAGCTTCCAAATAACGTAAGTATATTAAAATATTTTAAAAAGAACATAAATTTCATTTCTATTTAATGATTCTTCTTCTTTAAGTGCCATATCAGGTCTCCCTGACGTTTCGGCTCCTCTCCACATATATCTGTGCTGAGTGTGTTTAGCTGTTTTTACACAGATATACGGGACCTACTTTTTAACGCCGGTTCCGAACATCTAGTTTGGAGAGGTTACTAGGCAATTTAATGATTAATAAAATTAATTACGCACAAACCTTAGAAATTTAATAGAAATGCAATCTCATTTATTCGCTTTTTAGCTCTCTGCCCAAAATACACATAATCCTCCCCCCCCTCAGAGATTTTAATTCTCTTCAATTAAACATTTGGCATTTATAGTCATTTGTATCAAAATTTCGAAAGTTATATATTTCCCCTTTTATATAAAATTATGAAAAAATACAAATCTTTTAGAAAAACAATCTTAAAAACGTTTCGACAGAATTTTTTGATTTATAAAGCAACACTAAGAAATTAAATATTTTCATAGAGTCAATTATACAAATGGGATGGGGGGGGGGCACCAAAATATTTAATGCTTGTAGTAAAATTTTCTCTTAGTCCGGCCCTACTGCCCTTTGGAGACTCTGCTATCGTTTTGGATTTCGTACAAAATAATTCGATTAATATTAAGAGTATCCTGAAATTAAATTTAACCATTCTGAAATGATTTTATTTTACATTTATTTGACAACTTTAATAGTTGATTACCTCTAAAAATGACTGGAGTCGGCGAGCTAGAATTTCACTTTGGCTATGTGTGCTAATCATACTACATACAGTATATGATATTTCCATTCTAAAATAATCATCCAAAGCGTTCACTAGTTCTCGGTCTATTAGCTTTATCTTTTAAAGCTTATATCAGTAGGTAATATTAAATAAATACAGTTCTTTTAAGAGAACATTCTCAACCATTTATTAAATATCCAAACGTATCAGGAGAATATTTCCCTTTATCAATGAACAATTTTAAAAGTAGTTGCCTTATATAAGATTTATAAAGCAACTATAAACATATAAATATTAAAAAAATAAAAAAAATAAAATAAACTGCAAAGGATCGTTGCTAAACTATATCCAAATTGATTTGAAATATTAATATGTTTATTCCTTTATTATTAATCAGATATCACTTGCAATTTGCAGTTCATGTTGACTTTAATTCAAAAAATAATGATCGATTCTCATTTAACAGTCGAGGAATAACAATTTTACATTGGATTTTTGACATTTCGGTTATTATTTGTAACCATTGCTGAAGACATGGAGAAATCGACTTAAAATCAAAAATAGCGATTGATTCTCATCTATTACTTGTGGAATAATAATTCTAGATTAGATTTTTGAGGCTTCGATTATTATTGGTAACCATTGCTGAAGACATGGAGGAATCGGCTTAAAATCAAAAATAACGATCGATTCTTATCTAATACTAGAGGAATAACCTTATTGCATTCCATTTTTGATCTTTTGACTATTATTGGCAACCTCTACTAAAAACGTGGAAGAATTGACTTAAAATCAAAAAGACTAAATTCTTTTATGGCAAACAACTCAAGCTTGATTCAACCTAATTGAATACTACAATTTGTGACTTTAATTGAAACCATGGATTCCGTAGTTTTTTCCTGAGGACCCTTTGAAGTCGCGCTTGCCGCCAGATCGATTACAATACTTTCCCCATGCTTCGCATTGGATAAAGTAAAAAAACAAAGTAAAACAATTATACAGATTGACTTGGAATGAAAGCACTTTAAATAAAGATAAAAAAATATAAATGTTCAAGAAAAAGAATTTTTATATGTGGTAATTCGATTTTTGAATTGATAAAAATTTGAGAACCTCTAGGTCTTATTATTTTGGATCTATTACTGTTAATTTTCTTAAATACAAGAAAGATTAGAAGAGTCAAAATGTTAATTTGTTTTAATAGATTTGAATGGCTTTTCCATTTTATTTTGAATGAGCTTTCCTCTTGAGAATGATAGGGACGCATCGTCCGCTCTTTCACCACCTTTCATCTTTTGTATGCAACTTATCGAATTTTTCGAGATGCCTCGCCTATAGATTATATTGAATGAAATTTTCCAGATCAAAGCTTCTTTCTTTTCTCTTTCTCTCTTTTCTCTCTCTCTCTCTCAGTACTTTCAACCAACAACATACATATGAAAAACTTGATAAAAAATAAAAGTCAAGCCGAAATTGTAATATTTTAAAACCGACGATTTTATTCAAGATAATTATAGAGTCTAAGATGGTCAATAACGGCTTATTGTTGGTAATTAAAGTTGCAATACCTTCTTACTCTAAGAATAGATCTGTTTCGTATTAGTAAATAAATGAGTCAAACGATAATTAATGGAAAATTTATGATGCGACCAAGAGTTTTTCATGACCTTCGTCTAAGCCATTTTAGGCAGCTGATTTTTGCATTTATAGTTCCCTAACGCATTATTGGCTAATTGTGCGCAATTTGGTCCAAATTAGATAAACGTTCCAAATATTTAAAAACCTTCCCCCACCGCCGGCACCCCTAATTTCTGGTGCGATTTCAATCAAAATCTAATCAGCTCTTAATCTCAATATTAAATATTTAAATATAAAATTTGTATCATAAAGAGAAATTTAGGGAATGCGGTGTTGGTTTATAGTGAAACATTGACTGATCAATGTTCTCCTGACAATGAGTTAAGAGCTCGAAATATATAGAGTAAATTAAAAAAAAATCTTAGTATTTTGATTTTTTCTCCTTGTGAAACACCACCAACTCTAACTTAATATAATATTATTTATTTGTTTGAGACTATAGTATCGAAGGCTAGGCCTTCATCATGACTCTTTTTTAATTCTAAATATTATTTTTCATGGGCCAGTTAAAATTAGAATTTTTTTAATTTTAACTGGCTCTCCTCTAAGTAAAGATCAACAAATTTTCAATTTCCATGCGATACTGACCCCATGAAAAATAATATTTATAATTAAAAAGACTGATGATGAAGGCAAAGCCTTCGAAACTATACTCTCAAACAAATAAATAATATATTTATATACAGATATATATTTTTCATATATATGTGTGTGGAACGGCCAACTGTGATAATGCTTGAAAATCTACAAATTTGATAATCTGAAACAAAAATTAATTTGCCAGTTGGGACTCCGTTTCACAGTCGGTCAACCAGATACAAATTTTTACTGTAAGTACGTTTGTGAAGTTAGTTAGTTATAAGGAGAGTTTGGAGGAACATAAGTTTGTGTGATCTGGACACAGAAGGTTTTTTATTCACGAGAAGAAGCTGGAAAGTGTAAAACAAATAAACAAGTTGGACAAGAAATGATTGAGCGAAATATTCAGTCTGTAAAATAACAAATTTAATTACTTTATTGGAAAATCATCAAATGTTGTTCAGTCAACAAATATTTACAAGATAAATTTCTGTTATGGTTTAGTTTGATAAAATAATTACAATCTATAATAAGTTTGTTTAAGAAATAAATTCTTACAAATAGAGTTAATTCTTTGCTTTGATTTTGTTTAGAATGGAAATTAATATTACAAATAATACTCTTGGTTTAAAGATAATTAATTATAATTAAATAATAACATGAGTAACAGGAATCCAATAAAAATATCAATTATCTTAATTGGTCTGTGTGGGTTTGTATGTGTGTTTATTAATTATCTTAATTAATAATCGCTAATTATCGATTGGTTAAATATAATCTAAAAATATTCTTATTAATAGATTTGGTCCTCGGAATGTATTTAATGTGATCACAAATGCACGTTCAATTTAATTGGGAAAGAAATGTATTTATGATTTAATTTTTTTTTTATAAATTTTATTAAACCAATTATTTTACATTAATTAATGTATACATTGAATTTTGCTTCGATTCCGGAGATAACTTCTCCACCATCGAGTGTCCTTATTCATCTTTAGTCCTTGTTTTTAATAAGAGGAAAAATCTAATTAGATAAAAAAACCTCTTTTCCGATAATTATTTCAATTCCATTATTCCCCAATCAAGTCGATTGGTTAATCCAATTCCCAACCCCTCCAATTTATGATTTAATAAGGATCTTAAATCTTTTAAATAAGATGAGCTGTTTAATGTTAGGGAGATTTAATTCTTGTTAAAGCAGCTGTATTTCTCTTAATAGAAATAGCGTGAGTGGGATTGGATTCGAAACAAAATGTTGATGTGTTAGGAAAAGAAAATCGTTGGCCTTTAAGCAATGTGCAGGACTCCTAGACGGACGGTCACTGCTAGCTGGTAGAAATCCTTTGGCAAGAGATATTAGCAACTAATTGGTTCCTTTTGGTAGCAGCCTGCATGCGATCCGATGAATCACCGCTTGGACGAAATTCCTAGGCGAAATCTTCGTGGAAGCTGGACACAATTAATTGTCTAATCACTTGTAACTTGTAAACTGATTTCTAGCCCTCAGGGATGAGATTAACTCAAGTAAAATATATGGAAAGGTTCAACGTGGGTCGTTTCGATGTTACGTCTCTCTTCCCTAGAAAATATAATGTTATCTTACAACTTCAAATGTGGAATCTCTTTGATCTTTTAGGTATTCATTTCGAAAACTTGAATTTGCCTTTGTAATTCATTTGAATTAACAGTTTAGACAAATCACAATTGAATTCTTCCTTTGTTTAATTGTTTATCTGTTGTATGTTTGCTGTTGCTCTTGTATACATTGTCAGTCAGTAGCAGCTACTTTGCATTATGTTCAAATGGCCTTTTACTGATTCATTTGCAGGTAAGCTTTTGATTCGATAGTTAGGCACACAGAGACTCAGAGTGATAAATAGTTCACACACCTAGGATTCATGGCAAGATATTCATTGGAATTTTGTATATTATTAATTATAGAATTCCTTTATATTATAGTTAATGAATTTTCAAAGGCGCAAGGATATGATACATAAATTACTTTAAACTTCTAATAAACATTCCCCAATGGTAAATATCTATTAATTTATACTAAAATGACTCCATTTTGGGCTTCAAGTCTACACTAACCTTCTAGGCTACACCACGTATGTTGCGCCAGGTTTGCACTTGTTTGCTTTTTAAGGTTCAGTTCACAAGTAAAGATCTTCCCAATAATTGCCTCAAGTTTTTTACAATCATGTTCAATCACCCTGTATATTATATGCAAGCGCAGCAAACTTATCTAAAAAATATTAGATTAAAAGCAGACACTCTCTTATTAAAATAGAGAAATTAGTCCATCTTAATTTGATGCTATTTTTACATTTTGACTAAATTATTAAATATGCTAGGAAACAACAGATGGTCAAAACTTTATGAATAATAATAATCAATTTTATTTTAAATTTAAATACCTATACCTATATATAAACAGTGATATGATAATTTTCATTTCCTAACTTGCCATAAATATCTACAATTTCCAATTCAGGAGCAACCTTTAAAGGGATGTTAAACGCTCTTAGCAAATTAATTCCAACTGGGACGAATAATTGAATAATTAAACAAATAAATAAACCCGAGAAACAGGGAGTTTAAATAAACAGAAAATCTTGTCCATTTGTTTACTTAGAAATAAATTGAAAAAGGCAAATGATCAAATTCCACGTCGAAATATTCAAATTGATTGGATAAATTTCAAAGATTGCAATTGTGATTGATTCTATAGAGGGGTTCAATATGTTGTTCTGGGTCTTACCGTATAGTTATATACTTCTTATAAAAGAAGGAATCAATGAGGTGGACCTCTGCTTAATGCAAATTAACATTCCTATTATACAAATATTTAATATACTAATAATCAATTTATTTCAATATATACATATATAATTTCTCACTTTATCAGGGTGTTCTAGATAATTTTCATAAAAAGTCGAAATTTAAAACAAAAAAAAAACTAACTTTTTAAAATTAATAGTATTTCATCTTCTTGTCAATTTAAAAGTTATATACTATTATTAAAAAAAAATATCAACTTATTAATATGATTATACAGAATACTGGTACAAAATTTCATAGAAATCGACCCCTCTAGGTAGATGTCAATTTGCAATAAATCCTGAAAACAGTTTATTTATAGGATCTACAGAGTAAGAGTGTAAAATTTTCGTATCTAGGACTAGAATTTGCTTAATTTTTCATTTTTCATTTTTATGCCCCAATTTCGGGTAGTTAAAGATCGAATTTCAAAAAATCGTTTGAAGAGTTTATTCATTTGGCTCTATTACAGAATAATTATGCGAAATTTGGCTTAGATCAAGTAACTAAGAATTATCCTGCTCCTCCCCTTAATAAAATCGAAATAAGCTGACGTGTTCTGATGTGTTAATCCACTTGACTTTACCATACAACCTGGACCCTAAAATTATTTATAATCATGTGGGGGGGGGGGGCTTAGTTTTTGCATTTTTATAATTCTGGGTTCTCACTGATTATGTATACAAAATTTGGTTGAGTTTGCTCAAATGTCCTAGATTTTTAATTTTTACCCCCATTACACCCCCCTTAATTTTGGGTCGATATGCACCAAAATCTAATCAGCTCTTAATCTCAATGGTTCAAAACTACATGTGAAATTTGGTTTCGATATTCACACTAGTTTTTGAGCTAGCTCGTCCACAAAAAATATTTTAAATTAAACAAATAGTCCGATATAAATCGATTTTAAAAAATTTATTTTATTTTCTTCTCTGATATCTCACCAAATATCCTTCATATTAAAAAATACATAGATGTATTAATTTAATTTAAACAAATATTATTTTTGACATCAAAAACTTTAAGTTTGTTGATCTCATCTTTCTTTTAGGAAGCAATATGAAAGAATTAGATGATGAATCGAAGGGTAACAACCAAATTTTGTACGGTATACCCTAGTAGCACAAATCGTGTTGGAACTACATTTATGTTTCCCTATATAGGAACCACCATCAAGCTGGAACGGATGAACCACACCAAAACATAGACTATATTGGCACCATATAGTTATAGTTACTGGGTAGAAGCTATATTGGCAGCCTGCAACGATCAAACACAAAGACTATATTGGCACCCAAGGGTATATTGGTAGCCTACATCGATTCAACACCGAGACTATATTGGCAGTCTACACCTACTCTTTGATGATGAAAATTTATCACTAATTTTTCTGATATAGAAGTCGGTTAAAAATAACCTTCATTTCATTTTAGATAATTTATTTTTTGGTTAAATTTTAACTATTATTATTATTTTTAATATTATTATTAGTTCCTCGCAAAAAGGAACAAGTAAAACTGCATGGTTGTCCATCAGATTAATTATTTATTTTTTTTGATAGGGTACAGGGAATGTAATTTTTTGGCCATCTATCTTCATCTATCAGGCAAACTTTTCAAATTAATTGAAATTAAAATTTCTTAAAAAGAACAAATAACTACTAGAACAGTTTTCTTATACCTACATATTTGTTTTTTCTTCAAATTAAATATTAAAGTATTTAATTAGAAAATATTTTTTTGTCATATTGAAAAGAAAATTAATTTATCTCTTCTTTTTTGCCTTTGATGTCATTCATTTTGATTTATTATAAATTTTCCTTTCAAATAAATACCGTCTTATCAACTACTCGTTTTTTTATTCAAAGCCTTTTATGTTTTTTAATTTCACATACCATAAAAGTATAATATATGAAAAAGACGATATGCCTTGTGATTAGTGAATCAGCCTATATCTGTATCGTTGGTACACTTTTTTATCTGAATTGAGAGTGTATCTCATGTTCCATATTTCATCATAAATACATCACCTCTTATATTGAATGTCATTGAAAAATTATCTGAGTTCAAAATGGACAATGCGAGACATTTTTTTTTGTCAAGACAACAAATGAGTTTGATTGAAAATGAATCAAATTATTTTAGTTGGACCTACCTAATCTCCCAGATTAGATATTATATATGAAATTCCCCTATCAATATATATTCAACGTTTTGAAACCTAATTTTCAAGGTATTAGTCGTTATCAAGTACTTTTTAAGTCAATTTTATCTGTTCTTACCTAGGTTAGTAGATTTAGAAACTTCCACTCTTAGACCAGGTCTGTGTATTGAGTGGCTTCAGAGTACACAACCAATGAAACATCAACAAGAATTTGGGAGCTTTAGTGCAAGCTATATCGGGATAATTCACCTTGCTTTTGAAAGTCAAATTTTCTTGAGATAGGTTATGCTAGATAAGACCATATTGCTATTAGATATCTAGATTACATTACATCTTACATTACAGGGTAGCCAATTGGCTCGAATTGTTAATTTTGGTACTCGGGTTCGATTCCAGAGGAAGTAAAACAACTATTATGACATATAATTAAAAAAAATCCATTTCATCTCGGATTTAATAGATGACAATCTCATGTGATTTTCTTGGAAATAAAAGATTTCTCATACAATTTGCACCTCCAGAGCTTTAGTGAATCTCTTTAGTGAATGACCTTCAGCAAGATTCACAATATAGTATATAAAACTATTCAAAATTTATTATGTAGTTGAGAACATTTTTGAGAATTTGTTTGGAATTTTACATAAAAAATAAACTTAATTATTATTTCATATTCTAAACTTACACTAAGTATCAAGTTGTTTGTTAGCTGTGATATTATTTTTTGATGATTACTTATTTATTATATAAATGATTATTTATTATCTATAAAGCATGTTTTAGTTAATATTTAGTTATTTATTATTATTGTTCGTCTAAATGAAGTATCTCATATAGAGTATTTTCTTGGTTAATTTTCATTCGAGCTCTCTGATATTATTTTTAAAAATGAAATGCGTCTCTTCTTCAAAACGATCACGCCTTAAACAATCTTTCTTTGTCTCCCATGTGCCAAAATAAAAAAAATCGTCTAGTGAGAATCTTTTATAATCTTTAGAAGCCAGTCAAATCACTATGCCATGTCAGTGATTGCAGAGGGACCAGTCTGGAATATTATACAGCTATACAGTAGGGTCGGTCGAAAAAACTTAATTTTTTTTTCGAAAACGCTTTAATGCGAAAAAGTTGCCTATTGTAATAAGAATAAAAACGGCAAAAAATTAAAATCGGTTAACATCTTCCGTTCGCGCAACGAACTTAAAACTTATGAAAAATTGCAAAAATCACGATATTTTTTAATTTTTACTTTACCATATAGGGTATGGTCAAGTATTGTAATTGTGTATGAAAAAAGTGTTTTTTTTTGAAATATCTAAAAAACGCCTGAAACTATTTTGATTAAAAAAATTGAGCGAAACCATGGCATTTCGGTCTACAAAAAAGCTCGAATGAGTGAACATCGAAAAAATTATATTTTTTAAGAGAATAATTGTTTTGTTAAAATGCCTGTTAGTCCGTCTGGCTGTCTGGTTGTCTGTCCGTTATCAAATTTTTGTGGACGAGCTATCTCAAAAACTAGTCTGAATATCGAAACCAAATTTCACACGTAGATTTGGTCCATTGAGTTTAAGAGCTGATTAGATTTTGGTGCATATCGACCCAAAATTAAGAGGGGTGGAGTGGGGGGGGGTTAAAAATTAAAAATCTAGGCTATTTCAGCAAACTAAACCAAATTTTGTATACATAATCAGTGAGACCCTAGAAGTCTGAAAATGCAAAAACTAACCGCCCAAAGGGGGGGGAAGAGGGTGTAAGGTCAAAAAAATGAAAATATAGGCCCTTGTACCAAACTCAACCAAATTTTGTATACATAATCAGTGGGCTCCCAGGAGTCTAAAAATGCAAAAACTAACCCTCCTCTCCTACATGATTATAAATAATTTTATTAAATATTAAATATAAGTGAGGGGCCAGGTTTTATGATAAAGTCAAGTGGATGGCCACCCCCCCCCTCTTCCCACATGAAGATATTATGGCACTGGCTAGCCCGTTTTGAGAAATTAAAAAATAAATAAATAAAACAGGATTGGGAATAATGCTCTAAAAATTGTGGCGTCCATCAATGGACGTTTTTGTTATATTATTTTGATTAGTTATTCTTTCTTAGTAAATATAACAACTTAAAAACAAAAATAAAAATGACAAATATGGAGGGAAGATAACTATTTGAGCCCTGAAGAAGTCAACATAGTTGCTGAAACGTTGGCAATAAAATATAAATTAATCTAGATAAAAATATAGTCTTCATTTTCCGATAACAACTTTAATATTTTTTGTTATAGTTTATTTAAAATATAATACATTTCTTTAAAAATTCATTCTGTAAGCAAATTGGTTTCTTTTAGAGGAGTTTTTGTATCTTCTCATATAGAATGAATTAATGTATATCAGACAATAAGTATAAAAAACATTTCTTCATTTTGCGTTTCCTCTCGAGGTATATATGTAAGCAATCAGGCTCCTCAGAGCGACTGGTTGCTCTTTGGTTTTGGATTGTAGGCGTGCGTGCCTTAATAAATAATTGAGCAACAAATGTATACTTGGCAGAATGTGCTTTTTTTCAAATTTGATCTAAAAATAGTCCCAAGTGATGCAATTTGTAGCAGGTTGCGAGGTGGGGCCGTAGTTTACGCAACGTGCTTGCGAACGCCTGATGGCTTCAGGTCCAGGCCAGTGCTCTCGCCTCAGTCTCCTGTACCACCCGCCACGCGGCGCCACCGCCGCACTAGCCACATCGCATTATGCGAACCACCTTCTACCATCATCCTCTTCTGTACGTGAGTATTCATTTCTTTCTTGCCTCTTGATCAACGGTACAACTTCCCGGCCACCTATATATATGTTCTGTTATATTTGTCAATTTTTTTATTAATTACAATTTAAAGAGCGCCTCGACTGCGTGGTCATTTGCTCCACTAGTCTTTATACATTGTATTTTAGATTTAAATATTGTACATGTATGGTTTTAAATCAAAAAAGATTGAGGCGTCAGATATTATTCAAAATGTTAATGTCTCTTAAACAGAGCCGGTTCTAGACATTCTTTAAGCGCAATTGAACGATATCTTGGCTCCTCCACCTCAATGATAAAAAAACGTGTTGTAATGAACTAATGAACATAATGCCGGGTCTAGATATTTTCACAGCTGAAGCAAACTTCTCTTTCGGCGCGACTCTTTATCGAATTTAAAAACAATAGTATTCCCCCCCCCCCCCCCAAGGAATAAGTAAATAAACATGAATAAAATAAAGTTAAATGGAAAACAATTACATTACTATTTAATAAATGATATTATAATCGACGATTTTAAACATTTTACAATATATTTAAAGTTGATTTTTCGTCACCTACTTCCCCATTCGGCCACCCAGAGAAATTTCGGGCTCCTGGGGAAATCAGCCCTTCTAATGTATAAAGTTCTATATGTTGGAATAAATGATAAATGTTTTTATAAATTCTATTCGTAACTAGGCATGTGCATTAGGTTCACCAACACACGGTCCAGTCCCAGAGACACTGAAAAAAATTCAGCTTTTCTTCACTAGGGCAGTCGACTAGAAATTGCAAAAGGGTTTAATTTTTTCCTCATCTCATATTCAATTATATCTATTGAAATTTCATCTTTTATATCAAATAGTTTTTATTAGAATATTTGCATTTTAAAGGGTAGTTTATTTGAAATCTAATTTGAAAATACGCTAATTTATACTTTGAGATAATTTTTAAAAAATATTAAATTAATAAATATTTTAAAACAATGATATTCAATTATGAACGAAATTGATTGATTGGTTTTTAAGAAAATGGTAAAAATCTAAAAAACCGTAACAAATGACTCGCTGATGCCAGGTGACTTACGGCCCAGCAAAATTATAAATGAGAAATAAATCGATCTTATTTTATCGATTTCATCTATCTTGAGGTTCATATTAACTTTTTAATATAAGAAAATAACATTTTGATTAAGAATTTTGTAGTTTAAAAGAAATTTTATGAAAAGATTCAATTTTGTCTCTCCGGGAGCGAATCAACTAGAAATGGCTAAGAGTATTATTTTTTCTCATTACATATTTGTTTAAATCTATTGAAATTTCATATCCGTGTGTTATTCTCATTTATCTTTTATATCAATTAATTATTAATAAGAAATTTCCATTTTAAGGGGTAGTTTACTTGAAGTCCAATTTGAAAAAGCGCTATTAAAACTCCGTTGAAATTTTTTTAAAAATATGAAATTAATTAGATATTATAAAACAATTAATTATTAATAATTTAATTTAATTTTTAACGAAATCGATTCAGTACTTTTTGAGAAAATAGTCAAAAACCATCTGAACTGTCAAAAAAGGATGTTTTTTGAAAGCACGAGATGCCTTTAATAAAAGTTTAAAAAGTCATATGAAACGAAACATTGATTTGTGACATGGAAGTGAATTTTAAAATGTTTTTAAAACGGCCTTTCATAGACGGTTTTTGGGCTTTTTGACGATTTTCTCAAAAAGTAAAGAATCGATTTCGTTCAAAATTGAATTAAATAATTAATAATTGTTTATTTAATAAGATCTATTAATTTCATATTTAAACAAAAAATGTCAGCGGAGTTATTAGCGTTTTTTCAAAGTCGACCTCATATAAACTACCCTTTAAAATGCAAATTTCGTAATAATAATTATTTCATATAAAAGATAAATAAAAATAACACAGAGAATAAAATTTCTATTAATTTCATATTTAAACAAAAAAATGTCAGCGGAGTTATTAGCGTTTTTTCAAAGTCGACCTCATATAAACTAGTTAGTAAAGTTTTTGTGCCGAGGGTAACAGAATTTTTATATATTGAAGGAGACATTAAAAGAGTGTGTCTTCTCCTGGAATTATAAATTTTATTTATAACGTTATAAATAAAAAGAGAAAGAATTTTATTTTTAGGACAGATTCTAAGATATTAATAGAAATATTATTAAATTGCGATATCAGAGGGGATTCATCCCACCAGGAGTCGAACCTGAGAACTAACATGCTTTCCGGTCAGTCAGCTCATTATAAATAAAATTTATAATTCCAGCAGAAGATACACTCTTTTATTGTCTCATTCAATATAAAAGAAGGTTCATTATCTATAATTAAGAGCCTGACTATTTAAGTTGCTAGAGAGGATTAAAATTTCAAAATTAAATAATTTTTTCATTATTTTACATAAATAAAAGCGGTTTTAGATAAATGGCGACCCCTAATATTAAGGTGAAAAATTTTATTGAAATCTGAATCATCAACCAAATTCGAAATTTTATGAATCAAAAAATTTCCTGGCTAAAACATTGGGCTTGAATTTTTATATTAAAAAATATTTACATTTATATTACTCGTAAACTATTGATTTTAGAGATTTCTCTCATATTAACTTTTCTGATGGAAATTAAATGTACTTTAATAAAAGTCCTTATCTGAAATTGTTTACATCAAAGTGTTAGGCAATAATGGTGAAATTTAAGTGTAAATTGAGATAAATACTCCCTACAAAATTGATTGTTCTTCTAGAAAAATCGAAACTCCATTATTACGAAGTTGATCTCTAATCGGATTACCGAAATTGAAACCTTGTGGTGATAATCAGCTGGGCGGCTGTCGCCCCTAGAAAAACTCTAACGCCAATAGCCGTGACCACCCCATTTTGAGTCACGTTACTAAATTTTGGGGTCGAAAAAAATAAAATGACAATGACAATAAGGTCGTATATAGGCGAAATTTCGTACAAATCGATCAAAGTATCTAAGACTAGTTCTACTGTTTGACCCCCCCCCCCCTCAATATAGGCATGAAGAATAGGCAGACCTTCCAGACAACTTCACGAGTACCAGCAAGATGAGCAAGATGTCAAACAAACTCATTATATGTATACCAGTGACGTAGCTAGAAATTTTGTGCCCTATACACCCTCCCCTCCAAAAAATTTAAACTGTAATAAAGAATTTAAAAAAATATAAAAACTTATTTACGAAATAATAATATGAGTATACAGAAAAATATGATAGGTACAATATGAAATTTCAAAATTAATGGTTTCTTTCTTGCCTTTGTATTAGCATATACAAAATAATTAATAAGATTTTTGATATTCATTTTTGCTCTTTTGTTTATTAACATGAGCGCCTGCTAAGAGGGGCAATAGAAAGCACAATTGCACATGCCTCACACCCTGGGATCGAATAAAAATTCTGTAACAGCCCTGATTTCTGGCCAGGCCTCACTAAACTATGTTTAATGTACCGTATGTGAAGAGTGCTATAGACAAGTCATAGCTTGCTTAGAGCAATAGAATAGTATATTAACGTCGCCTGATTGACCCCTAAATGTCGAGGACCATAATGCCTTGCATCGTCTTGCCTTATGGTAGGTACGAGGCTGTTGTTATAATTCAACCCGCAACGTTTTACTTACGACACTGCTCTTAGATCTTTCTATATGATTTTTCCAATTTAATTCCTTTTATATATAAGTATCTAAATAAAATCCAATCAATTATAGAAGAATCTTAATATAAATCCAATTATTATTATTGAATATATAAGTAATATATCTACCTCAAAATTCAATTTTATTATAAGATCTTCATAATGTAATTTCATTTTATTGAATTCAATCTTTAGTTTCCGCTTCAATGAAACAGGCGAATTAATAAAAAAGAAGCGAATTATATATAGGTTCCTACTGTATAAGAAAATTTGAATGAATTGTTTTCTAAATAAATCAAATTATCTAATATCATTGAAATTGTTTTTGAATAATAAAACAATTATTATTAGAATTGTAAGAGGCTAAATATTAAATCATATTGTGAGGCTTCATGCCATGTATATAAATAAATTGAGATTAAATTCATTCAGTGAAATATCAAACATTTAATAGGTTTAAAAAGAAAAAATTTAATTACCAATTGCTGGCATAGACTCTTTAAGAGAAAAAAATGTTAAACGAACTAATATTAACATTTTAATTTTGGTAGGTAAATGAAGGATATTATAAAAATGGCTAATAATCGAAAAACCCTTAAAACCGTACTTCCCAAGTTTCCATAGTCTAATTTGAGCTAAAATAATTGTGTGCTTTTTATAAAACATTCTAGGTAAGGTTCACATATTACACAGGAATTATTTGACGGAAATCAGTATGATGCAATGCTGCAAGGTAATATTTGAATAACGTTTAGGTAAAGCGGTGTTGGTTTATAGTGAAACATATTAAACATAGGAATTATTTGACGGATTATAGTGGTGTTTCACAAAGAGAAAATAAAATTAAAAAAATTTTAAAATTATATTTTGGAGATTTTTTATTTATCTCTATACATATTCGGGGTATGAACAGTCTTTTGTTAAAGCTCCTGATGAAGGGTTCATAGCCCGAAATATGTATAGAGATAAATAAAAAATCTCCAAAATATAATTTAGAAAATTTTTTAATTTTTTTAATTTTATTTCCTCTTTGTGAAACACCACTATAATCCGTCAAATAATTCCTATGTTTAATATGTTTCACTATAAACCAACACCGCTTTCCCTAAACGTTATTCAAATATTACCTTGCAGCATTGCATCATACTGATTTTGAGATCTGGGGGCTATACATATTTTTGAAACACGCTCCTAAATTTGAGTCACGAAGCTCGAGGGGCGTACACCCCTGCGTAATTCAATAATATTGAAGATTAAAAAATATTTATACATTATATTTTTTAATAAATACTAAATTATCATTTCGGATTGTAGTACTAGCAACGATTTTTCCAATTTTTATTTGTGCAAGAATCCTGAGGATATTTTGGTCCAGTTGTCTTTATTAAATATAAAACAAAAAAAAATCTCATTTATATTCAGACTCTTGAGCTGGTCAATTCACTTTTTGCAGATATTTGAACCCCTGTTAGACTCGTTTGGCATTTATATCCACGTCATTCAGTTTTTTTAAGTGAAACTTCTTTAGCGAGGTTCTTTTTTTTTATTTTATAAAATTAATAAATCTTATCTCAGGTTTAAATGTTTTTGTCAATCATCAGTGAAATATACGTAAATAGACAAACGAAAAATAAACAAGAGGAACAGAACAGGGAATACCTATCAAAATTTATTAGTCATTCAAACAAATAACATTAGTAAAATAATGGAAATAATTATTAATTTTATTATTTCTATTAGGCTTGAGACTAGAGATTTCTCTCGATTAGTTTTTACCATATAACATTCTTTTCTTGAAATATATTTAATATTAACAAATCAAAATGTTTATCTTATTTGGCTGCAGCTGCTATTCTAAATGCTGATGTCAATGTGTGAAAGGAACTTTTGATTATACACCTGGGCATTTCTGGTTCAAAAATGACCTAACTAACTAACAGACATTTAATATCTTGAAAATTATAATTTGTTAATTAGGGTTTTTTGGTAGACCAAAACGCCATGGCTTTGCCCATTTTTTTTTAATCAAAATAGTTTCAGCAGTTTGTGAGATATTTCGAAGAAAGAAACAAAAAAAATACCCCACTTTTTCATGCACGATTTCAATACTTGACCATACCCTCTATGGAAAAGTAAAAAAATCAAAATATTCTTGATGACAAAAAAAACTTATTTTATTTAATTTAAGAGAAAGAAAACAAGTTTAAATCGTTTGAATGTTTTTATTATAGATAAAATGTCAGTTGATGTCGTAAACATTAAAATGTTAGTCAGTGGAAATGTACTTTTGTCATTTATTACGATTTATTTTGATATTTTATTTTAAAGAGCACTATTATTTTAATTAAATATATTTTTTTCCAGAAAACAGATTAAAGCTTATTAAAAATATATTAATATAAGTAATACCTATGTATAAAATTAAAAAAAATTAACTCGAATTCTATTTAAAAAAGATCTTAACAGGCATATCGTACACTGAATAATGCCCAAAGAAAGCTACATGCTACCGAAATTCTAAATGATCTAACCCTTCCCAAATTGATATTTATCAAACAGTTTCTTACAAAGATATCTAACAGATCAAATAGCAAACGAAGATAATATTTTAGGTACTTTAGATTTTCTATCTATTTCATAGCCTACTTTTATTTAATCCATTAGATCAAAACTCCTTATAAATTTATTATAATATTTTACAATTTGAAGACATGTTATATTATTCATTTTTGCTCCGATACCATGACATCTTATGTTATAATATCTATAAAATAGGGAAAGTGCGGAAACTATTTGTATAAAAGAATAATAAATAAAAAAATGTTAATATATGCAAATTACCTAAGAGAGCAACTCAAACTTGATCATACTTGAAAAAATACAATACTAGACCACTTATGAGATAATATAAAAATTTAATTCTGATATGCATACTTGAATTTGTTAAAACAACTTTTTTTTTAAATTTTTCTCAATAATTGAGTCTAAAAAACTTAATTTTTTTTCTCCATTCTATAGATTATTTTTATTTACTTATTTAATTAAAATACTAGTCTGAGGGTAGAGAAAGTTTGAGATGAACTGATGATCCTCATCAACATCAAAAACAGATCAATATAATCGAGATAAGACCTTCGCCTCTAGAAGCAACTAGTGTTATTGGTGAAATAGAGCCTGTAACTAACAGGGAAAGTAATTGTATTGTTCTAATGAGACATAAAATTTGTTTTCCAATAACTTTGTGAATTCATGAGAAATGACAGATAAAATATTTTTAATTAAAAATCATGTTGAAGGTCAAACCTTCGAATCTATAGTCTCTAATTAATAATATCATCATCATCATCATCATTAGCCTGTCGATAGCGACAATCCACTCCTGAATATAGGCCTCTTCCATCAAATGGAAGGGGGTTGGCGATTAAGTCACCACGCTTGCCAGACGGATTGGTGACTAGGAATCAGATTATAGCCGGTCAAATATCAATGCAGGGACTCGGACTCGAACCCGGGACTCCTGCTTAGAAGGCTAGTGTCTTAACCTCTCGGCTAATCCGATTCCATTAATAATATACCTACCTATAAATACAAATATAAAGAAAAAATATTGATTGTTATACCATTAATTATGGTAAAATAAATTCAAATAATATACTTATTTATTTTCGTTATATATATATATATATATGTTTATTTGCATAAAGCAGAGGACAACCTCATTGACACTCTTTTATGAAGAAATTTCCTAAGTTTCCCTCCTTTCAATTTAAAGAGTTAATAAATGAGAATGGATTTATGAAAAATTGGGCTTCGAGAGGTCGAATATTGAAAATTGTACATAATTTTAGTATTATTATAAAGTAAATAAAGTACTTTAATTATTTATTACTAAATTTGTAAAATATAATTATATATAATGAAAAAAGTTTTTGTAACTTTTTAACTTAACTGAAACCTTTGAAAACAAACTGAGACACAGTCTTTGTGTAAAGATTAGTTCTCTTTATCTCATAACTAATTATTTGAATTATGTTTAATTAATTTGCTCGTTGTTACCTACGGCGCAGAAACACAATCGTTGACGCTGAAAATCCATAAACCAAATACGAGTTGCGCAGCGAAGCATGCAAAGATCTAAGATGTAACTTTCTAAGGGACCGAGCGAGTTCTAAATAAAATAATCTAGAGTTCGACAAGATTCATTGATGTGGAGCCTTTCTAAAGAAGAACTCTCTTGCCAGAATAAAAGATAGGAAATGGACGAGAAATGTTTTAAAGTGCTGGAGACCAAAGCTTGATGATTTCCCAATTAAGACTTAACTTCTTTCTAAAAAGATCGCAGAATTGATATTAAAATAAATAAAATGTAAGAACACCTGTTTGCAACGGGAACAAGAGAGGAAGAATTTTTCGGAGGCCGATCTAAAGAAGTCTAATTCAGCAGTGGAAGCAGATAGGCGATAAATAGGAATTTCTAATTATAATAATAATTTTAATATAAAATAGTTATTTTTTTATGTTTTATATGTT
Source organism: Forficula auricularia (assembly GCA_024734495.1). Taxonomy (NCBI): domain Eukaryota; kingdom Metazoa; phylum Arthropoda; class Insecta; order Dermaptera; family Forficulidae; genus Forficula; species Forficula auricularia. The sequence goes on from JALMQS010000630.1 coordinate 555,758, forward strand.
ACAATTGAAACGAAAAACAAATTTTAAAAATATATCTTGCATACGCGGCACACCAGTGCCGTAACTAACCTTTTATGCCCAATGCGAGCTTCTATAACTGTACCCTTGAAAAAAAAAATATTATGCATGAGTTAAAACGTGGTCCTGGTCTGGTCATTTTTGCGCCCTTCCAGGGTCTGCGCCCTGGGCCTGTTCACCGCTGGCACTGGCCTATAGATGATAAATTCAGAATCAATTAAAAGTTACATATCATGAAGACTACTCCATATCCGGTTACTTTTTAAATCTTATTCCAAATTTGGATAGTTTGGATATTTTTAGGTTTCTATTCAAAAATGCATTAATGTCGATATAATGTTTATCTATCAGAGCAGGGCGGGCCGTCTCAAGGGTATGTGCCGCCCGGGTGCATTATATAATTTGCCGCCCTTCCTCATCAGAACATCAATGTTATATTCCGGCAATAATAATAATAAGTGCGTTGATTTAAAATTCTGATTTTAATTATTTGATAACTGTTAATCTGTTTAAGAAATAAAACATTAAAATAAAAATGATAAAGGTAACTTTTTATAAACTTTATTACTTTGTATGATTTTAAAAAAGAATGTATTTGAAACAAACATAAAAAAATCGAATGTTTTCTACATTTGATTCAATCGCGAATCAAATGTAAGGAATTTTTGTCAAATATGAGTGAAAATAATTTGTGAACTTATATATTTCTAACTTGAAATAATGATGTTATATAAATTTATAATTTTTCTCATTAATATATCAAAGAATAATTGATATATCAACGAGCGTCAATAGCGTCATCCGCAGTAGTCTCACGATAAATAACTTTTTCAAATAAGCGCGGTCAAAATAATTCTCGTTGATATATCAATTATTCTTTGATATATTAATGAGAATTATAAATTTATTAAACATAAAAAAGATAGTACTTTCATATAATCCTTAGTTATAACAAAAAATAAGTACCTTACCTATATACATAATTTTATATTAGGTTGTTTCAAAAGTTTTGTCCATTTTAATGTCATGTGTTTTTGTAGCTCCATATCTCAATAAATATTTATTCTACTGTGTCGTGGTATATACTGATCGATAGAGAATTTTGTACTCTATACATTGATGCTTTTCATTTTTTTCCAAACTTTAATTTTTTTGCTTCTTTTCAGGTTACTACTATATGATGTCGTTAAGCGATTTTCTGCCAATTTTTCTCTACGAATTCAAATTGAACCAAAGAGCTACCGAAACAGCCCGAAAAATTAACCAGGCATATGGCAATGATAGTGTTAATGAACGCACTGTTCGGCGTTGGTTTACGAAATTTCGTTCCGGAGATTTTAGCCTCGAAGATGAGCCCCGAAGTGGTCGATCTAGAGTAATCCAGGACGAGGATTTGAGGACCCTGGTGGAGATTGACCCATCACAAAAGGTCCGTGGGTTGGCGGAAGAACTGGGCGTCAGCTCCCATGCTGTTTTTGATGGTTTAAAGCGTATTGGAAAGGTCAAAAAGCTCGAAAAGTCGATGCCCCACTATTTGAACGATCGACAGAAATTGTCACGTTTCGAGGTCAGTAGTTGGACAGCGATGAGCCACCCAGGCACTTCCCAAAGGCGAAAATCCACCAAAAAACGACCATGGTTATTGTATGGTGGTCAGCGGCTGGTATGATTCACTATAACTTTCTGCAACCGGGCCAAACCATCACAGCAGTGTCCTATTGTGAGGAAATCGACGAAATGTACAGAAAATTGCGTCAGCAGCAGCCGGCACTGATCTACAGAAGAGGTCCGATCCTGCTCCACGAAAACGCCCGTCCGCACGTTTCACAAATCACCGTCCGAAAATTAAACGAATTGAGCGTCGAAGTTCTGCCTCACCCACCATACTCCCCAGACCTCTCGCCAACCGACTACTATCTTTGCAAGCACTTCGATAACTTTCTCACCGGGAGAACCTTCACCAATCAGGACCAGGCAAAAACGGCGACTTCATCGAATCCCGAGCACCCAATTTTTATGCTGACGGAATTAATAGACTTGTTTTACGTTGACAAAAGTGCACTGACTCAAATGGCGCTTATTTCGATTAAATTGAATAAGTATTCACTGAGATATTACAGTTTAAAGTAGAATCATAAAAACGGACAAAACTTTTGAAACAACCTAATATTAATCCGTTATTCTTTATTAGCACTATTTAATAGGCATCTTTGTGAATGTGTTTATAAACAACTTTTTGGGTGGGGGAGGGGTCGGGCTGGTCTAGTGGTTAGCGTCTCCACCTGCTAACCAAGTGGACCCGGGTTCGAGTCCGGGTCGAGGCGTTCGGCTGATGGGTGATTCGCTGCCTTAGAGACAAATTTTAATAAAAAAATAATTGGTATCGTAAATTGGCTTATGGCTTGCAAGGCTGAAAAGCAAAAAAAAAATTTTGCCGCCCTATGTAGAATGAATGCCGCCCGGGTGCCATGCACTCCTTGCACCCCCGGCACGGGACGGCCCTGTGTCAGAGTATTGTAGCTCTAAAACTAAATAAGACACGAACATGAAATTTATGTAAGTTTAAGTTTTATCGAGTTTTATATATTCATTTTCCCCGAAATTAAAAATCTCAATGAATTAAAATTTTGATCGATTAATTATTTTGAAAAGGGGAAAACTTTTGGTCGTGTCGAAAATAAAAAAAATATTTTTGTATCAGAGTGTAAACTGCAAAGTAGGATTTAGTTATATTTTTTAAAATTTAATTTACTTTAAAATCACGACATAAGCGATCTCCAAATTGATTATTTTATGCATTTTTGTACACGTAGTCGTTGTCTCAACGTAATATTCTGAAAAATAATTCTTAAAATTAGTTCATTCTCTCAGAATGAACGGCTAATAAAAACAATTTTGTTATATCAATTATTTTGGTAGATATAGGTAGGGACCTCTTGATATGTGAGTCGGACTTGCAATTGTTTGTCATCATTATGCAACTAGAAAGATGAAACTTGATTAAGAGTTTACCTTATAACGATTTTTTTCTGCAATTTTCATCCCGAAGCTCTGAAGCTAGAAAGGCAAAAACTTATAAGTTGTTTGGAAAATACAAAAATTTTGGCACCGAAACAAGCTTTCTATGTCCTTCTATTTAGATTTCAGAATTCGGACAATCATATACCAAGAGAGACAGGAAAAATATCTGTAGATCATCCCGAGTAATAAATAAGGCAATATTTTGGGACATAAAACAAAATCATTTTACTTTTAAAAAAATTCATGAGAAAATATTTTTTATATTTAATTCAGACGGCAGAAGAATGCACAATAAAAAATCTTTTATTCATTTCTTGATCATATGCGAAGTTTGTTATGTTTATATCCTTTATGCTAAAATCATCTCTTTTTCTTGTGGGTCTCTTGCAATTTTCGCATTGATTACCTGGTGAAACTGTAAAAATGAACAATCTCCTTTGTAAAAACGAAACTGACATTTTTTTTCTTTACAAAAAGAAAAAAATAATTATTAAGACAAGAAATCTGTCCTAGAATATATTTTTATTTTTAATTTTTATTTAGAATTTTCCATGATTTTTTGTATTTTATATTTTAAATACATAGGTACCTATATCTACTCTTATTAAACGAGCAAAAATTGTATATTTATATATATCATATTTGTATCTTGGTTCAATTTTGAAAACGGCTCTACCGATTTTGATAAAACAAATTCTATTAACAAGTTTTGAGAATGAGAAAGCGATCTGGCTAGGTCTGGACCTCGACAAATTTAATCTTTTTTTTTTTTTTTTGGGCTTTTCGGCCTTTCCAGCCATAAGCCACTTTACGATACTATATATTTATTTTTCAAATTTGTCTCTACTCCCGGGGTCAGATTTTAGCTGGATGCCTCGAGTCGGATTCGAACCCGGGTCCCCTGGTTAGCTCGCTGTCATGCTACCGCCTAGCCTATCTGACCCCACAAAATTTAATCTTAATTGATCTTTTCTTAATTAAAGTAATTATTGATAGATGAAAATCTCAATAAAAAAGTTTGTTTACATTTTTTTCAATTATCTTTTATTTTTAATTGTTTTTTATTTTTAAAACCCAATAATAGGTTATAGCAAATTTTAATATATTATATGAAAATTAGGAATTTTTTGTTGATGAGAGGAGGAGGAGGAGGAGAGATCCAATCGATTTGATTGGGGAATAATGGAATTAAAATAATTATCGGAAAAGAGGTTTTTCATCTTAATTAGTTATTGTTTTTCCTCTTCATTAATTTGTTTTCTTGTTTGTGTTATTTGTTTTATGTTATTGTTCTTTGTTTAATTCGTTTTGTTCAGTTTAGTTTATTTTTATTATGATAAAAAGTCGATCGCGATCGCCATTAACTCGTATGAAGACCAAGCCTGCAAGGCTTCCAACCTCCAGAGCTTCCTCCTCGAAAGCATCCAGCGTGAAGGCGTCCATCTTGAATGCATCCAACTTGAAGGCATCCAACTTGAAGCCAACCAACTTGAAGGCATCCACCTCGAAGGCTGATACGGAAACAAGCAATTCGCTTAACAAGTTACCAGATCCTGACGAAAAAATCTCACCGGAAATGACAAATAAAAAAAGACGCTTGGGTACTACACAAGAAGAAGAAACTATTCCAAGGCAAGATGAGGAAAACCTTACCTATAACATAAAGGTAAGCAATAAATTTAGTCCAATTGAATCGGATGATTCAGAAATGGATTTTCTAAGTGACGAAGAACTTGGTCCCCATCCGACAAAGGAGATTAAACCGCGGAAACCACCCCCAATTATAGTACATTGTCACATGAACAACCCAGTGGCATTCTTCAGTAAAGTCCACGCCCTAGCAAATGCTGGAGTAGACATCAAGTGCACTCGAGATAAAACAGTGTTTCTCTGTAAATCAGAAAAAAGATCACAGGGCAGTAAGTGAATTATGTGAAACCCAAAAAATTCCTTTCCATACTTACCCACAACCCGGTTCGGGATTAGTTAAGCTTGTCCTGAGAGGACTAAGCATGGGAGTGACAATAGAGGACATTAAGGCTGCATTGACGGAGAAGGGGTTCCCGCCAAAAAATATAATACATTTAAAAAATAAACAAACAGGTCAGCCGATCCCAATATTCATTTGTATGTTTCCACCTGGCACGTCACAACAGGAAATCTTCAAAATCAACGGACTTTGTTACATGAGGGTCTGGTGGACAAAATATAGGAATAGGGCCAAATTTATTCAATGCTACCGTTGTATGGGCTTTAACCATACCCAAATAACTTGCAGAGGAGTAGAACGTTGTATGAAGTGCGGCTCCCAACATAGAAATTCTGAATGCGTGTCTAAGACAAAGAAATGTATCAACTGCGGCGGTGGACACTGGGCTAACTCCGAGGAGTGCCCAGCTGTCCAAAGAGCAATAGAAACACGAGAAGGCTCTAGGGAAGTTAGAGTAAATAAATCAGCCTCCCCTAATAAAATAGCTGACACTCAGGAGTCAACAAAGAAAGTCCAAAAAGACCCAGCAGTCTGGTCGCAAACAGACTTTCCGAAATTGCAGAACAGGGTTCAAAATTTTTCTCCAGCCGCTCCAGAGAGTTGGCCGAAACCCGAAATGAAGCAAGATGATAAATCAACAATACAGGAAATTCTGAGTCTATTGAAAAGTTCAAATATATCTATTATTTTGACAAAAATTCTAAAAATCCTTAAGATGCTCACCAAGGCAAAAGACGGGGCCGAGCGCTTACAAATTCTCCTGGAGGAAGGAGTCGCTCTACTAGGGTAATGGCAGTCTCACCACATATAAACATTTTAATTTGGAATGCCAATGGCATCAGGCATAAACTGGCTGAGCTAATCAACTTTGTGAAACACCATGACATTCATTTAATCTCAATAAGCGAAACACTTCTAAACGCTGATATTCGGCTTTTTCTGCCCGGGTACTCAATCTTGAGAGCGGACAGTGCAGCACCTGGTCGAGGGGTATTACTTGCGATCCGAGATGATCTCAAAGTCACCCAAAAATCACTACCGGAAACTGGCCACTTAGAAGCCGTCGCTGCTACAATAGATTTGCCTAGTGGCAGAATCCTTGTGGCAAGTATTTATAACTCGCCGGCAAGAACACGGCCCCTCCAGAGAAATGCACTTCTGAAGGTTCTTAGCCTAGATGGCAAAGTCATCTTATTGGGTGATTTTAACAGTCGACATGAAGTGTGGGGATGTCAAAGCAGAAATGCAAATGGGAGGAAATTACTCGATCTCTCTATTCAACATGATTTAGACATAATATTTCCCAGCGAGCCAACTTATTTCCCGACAACACCAAGTGCTCGTCCGAGTACTTTAGATTTAATGATAGTCAAAGGAATCCCATCACTAGAAGCAACTGCCACTACTTACCATGAACTTGATTCAAACCACAACCCTGTTATAATAAAAAGCAAAATGTCTGTCTTCTCTACACCCCGTCTAGGATGGGATCTTTCGAAGGCCAACTGGAATGAATACAGGAGAAATATTTGTGAAAAAATTCAAATACCAACCATCACAACATCTGATGAGTTAGATAAAGCTGTTGAAGATCTTACAACAGCAATCAAAACGTCAGCATCTGAATCGATTCCTAAAAAAGAATATCTTTCACGGGGGATTGTCTTCCAAACGAGATAAAAAATCTCATCAAGAATAAAAATAGAGTCCGAAGATCCTGGCAACGGCATCGAGATGATTCCTCTAGAATTGAGATGAATAGACTTACAAACCATATAAAATCTGAAATTGCTAAATGGCGACATAATATTTGGACCTCTCGTATTTCAAAATTAAATACTCAAGACTGTTCGATATGGCAGTTCGCTAGACGGCTTAAAGGACGAAAAATAACAATAGGACCTCTTGAGAGTCAAAATGGTTTAGAATACTCTTCGGCGCGTCAAGTGGACATGATTGCAGATGAATATGAGAAGCAGTTTACTAACACTGAAGAATCTGACGTAACATCAAGTCAGATGATTCAAAAGGTTGAGGAAGCTTTGGAAGAACGGGGTGAAGACCACCCACCTCCTTTAATAAAGCCTAAAGACATAAAGCTGGCTATTAAAAGAGTCAAACTAAATAAAGCTCCTGGTTATGATGAAATCCTACCAATTTTTGTCAAGTCAATTCCTGGAAAAGCAATTTTATATCTTTCTCGTGTTTTTAATGCTATGTTAAAAATTGGATATTTTCCATCTCTTTGGAAGAAAGGCGAAATTGTACCTATTGCCAAACCAGGCAAGGATCCAAAATTAGCTAGTAGCTACCGTCCAATCTGCTTATTACCTATCCTAGGTAAGCTAGCAGAATATTTTATACTTACATGGCTTGAACGAGAGACGGAGAATAAGAATTTATTACCTGACACTCAATTTGGGTTTAGAAAGAGTCACTCAGCAGTCCACCAGGTAGTGCGAGTCACTAGATATGTTAGAAATAGACTTCAGCTCAAGAAAGCGACAGGTATGGTACTCTTGGACGTTGCCAAAGCATTTGATAGTGTTGATCATTTTTATCTAGCGTCAAAAATTTTTCTATTTGGACTGCCAGAACCTCTATGTCAAATAATTGGGGATTTCCTTCGAGAGCGAAGCTTCCGAGTGCGAATTGCGAATGAGAAGTCTGAATGGCGGCCTATCCGAGCAGGGGTTCCACAAGGAGCTCTTCTATCTCCTCTCCTATATGCGCTATACACGTCAGACATGCCCAAAATGAACCACGTGAACATAGCACAGTTTGCGGATGATATAGCAATTTATTATTCTAATAAAAACTTTAAATGCTTAGTGCGGAGACTCCAAGAAGAAACCCAACTTGTAATAAATTATCTTCAAGACTGGAAATTAAAAACAAATCCAAACAAATGTGAAGCAATCTTATTTACAAAAAAGCGAAAATATCTCGGAACTACTCTAAAAATTAATGATTCCCACTTAAAATGGCAGTCTAAAGTCAAATACCTTGGTGTCCTATTGGATCGAAGAGCTAATTGGGCTGCTCACACGACTATGACAAGAGAAAAAGCACGAAGGGCTATCAAAGTTATTTGGCCTTTAATTCGTCCTGGAAGTTCACTTTCACTTGAAGGTAAATTGACATTATATAAAATGTTAGTGAAACCTATTTTGGCATATGCAGTACCTGCCTGGTTATCTTACGCCTCAAGATCAAATCTAGAGGCATTGGAGAGAGTGCAATCCAGGACACTCCGCATCATTACACTACCCCCTCCCGGAACATCAAACGAAATTATCCTAGTCGGTCTAGGAATGCAGAGATTGTTGGATAACCTAAGCGACATTACCAATCGGTTCAAACAAAAGACCCAAACTAGTCTAAACCCCCTAATACTGGAACTCTACAGGACCTAACGCTCATCTTTCATCATACATAGCATCATCATTTTCCTCTGATTCTTTCCTTTCTTTTATAAATAACGGCAAAGAGGTTTTTTATTTCGTAAATTTTTCCTCTTACTACAAACACGGACTAAAAACATTATCGCAAGCACGAGAAGATCAAGAACAGTCGATGGTGGGGATGTAATCTTCGAAGTCGAAGCTCAAATAAAATGTATACGCTAATGCATGTAAAATAATTGGTTCAATAAATTTATTATTATTAAAAAAAAATATTTTTTGTTGATGAGAGGGAGGAGAGGAGGAGAGATCCAATCGATTTGATTGGGGAATAATGGAATTAAAATAATTATCGGAAAAGAGGTTTTTTTTATCTAATTAGATTTTTCCTCTTATTAAAAACAAGGACTAAAGATAAATAAGGACACTCGATGGTGGAGAAGTTATCTCCGAAATCGAAGCAAAATACAATGTATACATTATTAATGTAAAATAATTGGTTTAATAAAATTTATAAAAAAAAAAATTTTTGTTTGAGGGGAAATGGGGAGAGATCCAATCGATTTGATTGGGGAATAATGGAATTAAAATAATTATCGGAAAAGAGGTTTTTTTATCTAATTAGATTTTTCCTCTTATTAAAAACAAGGACTAAAGATAATAAGGACACTCGATGGTGGAGAAGTTATCTCCGGAATCGAAGCAAAATACAATGTATACATTAATTAATGTAAAATAATTGGTTTAATAAAATTTATAAAAAAAAAAAAAAAAAATTTTTTGTTTGTTTTTAATTAACAGGTGTCTAAATCATAACATTACAGGTGTGTTTTCAAATAAAGTGGTTGAAGTGGCTTTTTTATATAACTTGAAAATAAATCTTTTTTTTAACCGACTTCAAAAAAGGAGGAGGTTCTCTATTCGATTGAATTTTTTTTTTTTTTTTTTTTTTTTTTTTGTGCCTATGTTACCTCATATCTCCGCCAATTGTCAACCGATTTTGAAAATTTTTTTTGCATTGGGTCCAGTCTAGCTTCCGATTGGTCCCATTTTTTTTCGATTTTTTTTTCATAGGTATTAGACCTTTTTTATTAGGTTTGTTTAGACCTAACCTCTTTGTTTATGAACCGATTTCGATGGTTCTTTTTTTATCCGAAAGGGGTGTCTTAGGGATGGTGTCATATTAATTTGGTCAAGTTCTGATGATATAATCACTATTAATAACATCACTAAAAGGAGAAAAATAAAAATTTTTAAGAAAAAAATAAAAACCGACTTCAAAAAATTAAATGCAACAAATATAAAAATACACTAAAAGGTATAAAATAATTATTATCTTCTTTAGTTACAACTAAACGACGAAATATTAACACGAAATTACTTTTTGAAGTTGGTGCCAAACATATACCTTTTATGAATCGCACTCGACGGATCTTACTTAGTACGTTTGGCGGGTACGCTCGCTTATAGGTATAGTTTGTTTGGCACCGACTTTAAAAAGTAATTTCGTGTTAATATTTCGTCGTTTAGTTGTAACTAAATAAGATAATAATTATTTTATACCTTTTAGTGTATTTTTATATTTGTTGCATTTAATTTTTTGAAGTCGGTTTTTATTTTTTCTTAAAATTTATTTTTTTTGGCTTTTCGGCCTTTCTAGCCATAAGCCATTTACTATACTATTTATTTTATTCAAATTTGTCCCTACCCCGGGGTCAGATTTTAGCCGGATGCTAAATCTTATTTAATTTTATGTTTTTATTTCAGATCCTATACGATTATTTTTTTATTATTTTTTTTCCTATTCATTTTTTTATAATGTTCATCAATATGAACGAATGTGGGCAAAAAAGAAGGAAAAAAAACACTTTTTTCATGCACAATTACAATTCTTGATCATACCTTGTATGGTAAAGTAAAATAATGAAACTCTTTAAACATAAGTATAAATCAGATTAGAAAAAGTATCGAATTGTTTTATGGCATGTACTCAAATCTGGCAGTAAAGTTTGTATTAAAAAACTACACTTTTCTGCCAGTTTTAAATTTCTAATCTTACGAAATGCACAAAGCGTATCTAGTTTTAAAATTATTTTTCCATTTTTTCCTCCAATTTCTATTTCGTCTAAAATTAGTTTCAACAATGAATGACTATAGGGGAAAAGGATAAGCAGGGGGCGGAGCATGCTACAAGTATCGGACAAATGTTTATGGCTCAATTGATTGGGAGAGATGTAGGGTTTTAATTTGATTGCCAACTGGTTCGTTTGCCATCCTAAAACAACCAGTGCAACAAGTAAAATGGGAATAATCAAAGCCTATCTCTCCCCGGGTATCATCTATTCGAGAATCATTTCATAATTTTATTTCAATTCATGACTGTACTGTTTTGATACGATTATGAAATTCACAATTACCCTATATTGCGACGACCGAGAGCGAGAAATAAATTGAGGCCAAATTGAATTTTTTTTTTATAATCTTCAAATAATTCTTGTTTTTAATTATAAAATATTTTAATTTTTTTAATTGATTATTTATATTTCCAAATGGAAAATTGTTATCAACTTATCCATAAATATACAGTGAGTTTACGTAATTGGTTCAAGTCCTAAAGCTGTTTATTTCGATTTTATGCTAAATTGTAACATGTCTGAAGGCCCGCTGATGTGAATGGATACTATATAATGAACACCTGACAATTCTTCTATGTAATTTATTTGAGAGACGGAAAAGAGTTTAAGACAGAATAGGTAGCAGGTGAAAGGGAGAAAGGAGGCGTGAACTGATTAAAGAAGAACAAGAGGAGGCTGCTTCAGGAAGGAAAAACAAAGACGACATATTTCTGACCAGGTTTCTAAGCAAATAGAGACTAAGAGGGCTCGACCCCCCTCGCCCCATTGACCTGAATGAATTTAATTTAAATGTTCTCATAAAATTATTCCAACTTTTTTTATAATTACTTAAATATTTTTAATTTTTTAGTTAAAAAATTAATATTCGTTTTATGCCAAGAGTATAGCAGATTCTATTAGAGCAAATTTAAACTAAAGAGCGCCTCTTTTACATATCGTCACCCTAATGTGCAAAGGCCTTAACTCCAAAATAGGTTGTTTTACACAAGAGCTATAAAACTGTTTATGTTAGCAACTTTCCCAAAGCAAAGAGGCTTTTCTAATTTAAGTTTTAGTAGAAATACATTTTTGGAGTTACAACTTTTTCTGTGCTTGTGTAATTGACCATCAGCCGTTTGAATAAATAAATTGACACGTTCTGTTGTGGCCATCCACTTGACTTTACCATACACTGGTTGAGTTTCGTACAAGAGCCTAGATTTTAATTTTTTGACCCTAACCCCCCCCCCCCATTTTGGGTGGTTAGTTTTCTTCTGGTCGCCCACTGATTATGTATACAAAATTTGGTTGAGTTTGGTCCAAGGACCTAATTTTCATTTTTTGACTCCCCGTCCCCCATTTTGGGCGCTTTGTTCTGGTGGTCCACTGATTATGTATACAAAATTTGGTTGAGTTTGCTTAAATGGCCTAGATTTATATTTTTTGCCCCCTCCACCCCCCCCCAATTTTAGCCCAAGAAAAAAATATTTTCGTTATTATAGGTTAATTTTATAGTATATTTCATTTTTCTTGTTTTTTAGTTTGAAAATATTATAATTTTAAATTGTAACCCCCCTCCCCCTTAATTTTGGGTCGATATGCACCAAAATCTAATCTGCTCTTAATCTCAATGGACCAAAACTACGTGTGAAATTTGTTTTCAATATTCACACTAGTTTTTGAGCTAGCTCGTCCACAAAATTTGGTAACGCACAGAATAACTGACATTTTGACAAAACAGTTATTATCTCGAAAAATATAATTTTTTCGATGTTCACTTATAAGAGCTTTTTTGTAGAGCGAAATGCCATGGTTTCGCCCAATTTTTTTAATCAAAATAGTTTTAACCGTTTTTGAGATATTTCGAAAAAAAGAAGCAAAAAAAAAACACTTTTTTCATGCACGATTACAATACTTGACCATAACCTGCATAGTAAAGTAAAAAACCCGGGAATTTATAAAAAGTGGATTTAAGACCTTTGCGCATTAGGGTGGCGATATGTTCAAAATATATATAATAGTCTGGTCCTCATGGGCATAATTAGGGGGGGGGGGGCAGTGTTCCTTACAAAGCATTCCCCCCATCTCTAGAAAAATCGAAACTCCATTATGACGAGGCATATAATAGTTTAGTTGATCTCTAATCGAATTACCGAAATTGAAAACTTGTGGTGGGTAATCAGATGGCTGGCTGCCCCTCCTCCCCTAGGAAATCTCCATAACTACGCCAATGCTTGCTGGTCCTTTATAATACGTTTTGTATTAAAATTAATTTGCCACTTTATTTTAGCTAACTTTTATTTATTTTTAAGAAGTGGCAAATTTCGCACTAAAATGTAGTGAAAGTTAAATAATGATTTTAAGAATGATTTTTTTTATAATGTTTCCAATAAGTATCGTGTAAAATAACCAATACTCATTAAATAAAAAATTGTTTTTCATATAAAACAGAACCCCCCAGCGCACATGGATAAACCGCAATGAAATGTTAGATATTTCTATTCTTCATTCAAGTTGTATGAAAGCAGTTATAAATTCTTGGTTTATCCATGGTTTCTAATCCAAGTCAGCTGCTTCTCCACGTAACTTGAATATCCACTTCATTTCCCTCAGGATACCATATATATAATATAGGTATATAATATTTAATTTCTTTAGTGTTGCTTTTTGAGACTTCGAAAAAGCAACATTTTTTGTTTTTTAATTGAACATTTTCCATTGATAAAGGGAGGAATTCTTCCAAAACGTTTGGATTTGATTGTTTGATAAAAGAATTGTATTTATTTTAATTATATGTATATAACAACCAATATTTTTTTTCTTTTCTAATATACCTATCTATATATATATTTATTTGCATCAAGAACCTCATTGATTTCTCCTATTGATTTATAAAAGAATTGTATTTAACAATTCTGCTAATTTTGGAAAACTAAATCTTATCATATAATTAGTATATTGAATACAAAAATAGGTTTTTAATTTACTCTATTATGTTTTCTTCTGCAAGGCAAGGGTTTTTCCAATCTTTATTTTTAAAATTATAGCTAGTAGAGTTTGAATTTTATTATAATGTCTTGTATATCTTATAACAGAATGCATAAAAAGCAAATCTATTATCTCTATCCTCCCTATACCAAGATAAAATATTTTCTTCTTATGCATTTATGAGGTAATTTGACAACTCCATTTAAAGTAAGATCAATATCCCGTCAACTTTCAAGAAAATATATTCCTATAATCTCCTCTATAATAGGAAAATGCATTCAACCGTAAATAAAAAACAACCAATGAAAATGGGATTATTTTTTTTGTGAATAGGTACCTACTATTATATTTTTCATTTATATGATTCTATATCTATATTTTTTTTCGGTTAGGAGTAAAATTATGCAATTATTTCTTAAGAAAATTTTATTCTTGAATTACCTCTTTCATGGACATTTTGATTTTGAAATTATTTTTTATTTTTCGTTGAGATCTTGTGTAAAGTAGAGAAATTTATTTAATGGTGTCATTTGATATCATGGTCGTTGGCATGCAGGGCAAGGAGGAGACCACTTCCGCGTCTGGAATCTTCCTAAAATATTTAATTTTTTAATTGTAAATATTTTTTGAGTGCTTTTTTATTAATTAATTAATGAATTAAATTTAACATTTCGAACACCTTCAAATGTCCATTCTTAGGACAATATATCAAATTTTTAGCATTATCTATCGATCCATTAAAAATACAATAAAAGAATTAAAATTTGCGTTTTCTTTTATTAATATTATAATAATTATTAAAAATTATTTTTCACATTTATGTTTTTGGTCAGATTTTCATTTATATGCAACTAGTTAAAAATCTATAGATAAATAAATAAATAAAAACAAAAAATATTTTACATCTACGATATGCTTATGAATTTTCATTTCATTTTTTACTTAAAACTCAACCACAAATCAACGACAATAAATTTAAATTTCACGAAAGTATTCTCAAATATATCTCTAACCTTGTATATAATTCGAGCAAAATCCACATGTTAATAATAATATTTTTGTTTTTCAGTTCCTCCCACTGTGCTTTCTTCTTGGCTTCACATCAAGCCAACCACTCGCGGTCGGATATATTGTTGGAATTGGACATCCGAGCGTTTCTCTTCATCCGGTTACTCTTGCAGTGAGAAAGACCACCACAATTACAGAGGTCTGAATAATTAAGACCAGCAATTTACATTGTTACATATAAAATACTTTACTTTTTTCATTTCCGGCATTAGTTAATATACTTTTTCATTAATAAAAAAGGATATCTTTAATTTTTCTAGTCTTCATTTAATTCTAGATTTGATGCTTTGATGAAAGCGTTGTTTGTCGAAATATAAGTTTCGGCTAAAATCACCTAGAGTGCACATTTTAAATCAGAAAATCTCATAGAATGCATTGTGCATTCTGGTTGAAACGTCTCATTTATTCATCTTTATTTGAAATCTTTCACGCTTAGCGTGATTGTTTTAAGTTTATTTCAAATCTTTCCGATTTGTCTAGTATGGTAGTTTTGAGTTTTCGCTGGAAAGATGGTGGCAGGAACTGTGTTACAGTTGCTAGAAGTCATAGCGATAAACAATTTGGCGAAAGCTCCTATTTGACAGCGAAGGGGTGTTAAGCATTCGAAAACGACCTGTTTCTTACATTTAAGGCTATAAGGGCGATTATTGACATTAACTCGTCAGAACAAACACCATAATGGTATCTATAGTACAGAGAAAAGCTGGTAACCGTTCTACGATGAGCCAGGGAATCGAGTTAGTTAGATAAACAGGGCCGAGAAGATGCAGCATCTCTTGGTCTTGACAGACCCTTGTATTACTAAAAAGAAGAGAGTAATCAAGGAAGGCTGGAGATAATGGACTCTTACGAATATTAAAGGATTGAAAAAAGTGGGATATGAGGAGAGTTACAGATACTAGATGTCATGGGGATAAAATAATTGGCGAAAGCATGGTTCGGCAATTCTCTGAATAGGGTGTTAGAGTCAGCGAATCTTGTTTTATGCAGAAACCAATAAATGTTGAACCTTCATACATCCTTATCATAAAAAATCTATATTTCATTCTTACAAGCGACGGCTTAATCTGTCTACAGAAAATTCAATGTTCACTACATAATAAAACAAGAAAAGATTTATGTCATAAATAAGAATATAATTTAATTTAAATATATGATGTATAGGATATATGTACAAGTATATATATCGTAGAATATAAAGCAAACAGATAATTATATAGTAGTAGAAAATAAAATGTTTACTTTGAACCAGGAAAGACGAACAGCAAACAAAATAATTGTCCTTATTTAGTAAAAACAAATTACCTCTTGGTCGGGATTAATGGTTTAATCTAAAAATCCTTTCTTGAAATCGGACTATGAATCTTAATAAAGATGAGAATAAATCTTGGATTGCAAAAGGGTGGAGTTTTAAAGGCCGTTTGAAAATGCAAGAAAAGAAAATGATCGTTACGTTCGACTTGCCCTCTCTTTCTTTCCTTTGCCTTCCACCCTCTGTTTTATTATTTAAAAGATAAGGTTAACCTTTCTTCATACATGATTGATTCGCAACGACTCCCTCTGAATAAATGATACCTTAAACCTGTTTATTATTGTTTCGTCTTTACAACGATCCAAGCCTACAAATTCAATACTGACTTTTTTCAGCCTCGCAGTTTTTTTTTAATTTTTTTTTTTTATCATCTAGACAATATAAATCACAAGGAAGCAATCTATAAACATATACTTTTCAATATATTTAATACTTCACTCACGTAATCAGAAACTTTTCAGGGAAAAGGGGTTCGAAATTTATTTTTAAAGAAAAAAATCCTAATTGAAAAGTTTTTGTTTTGCCGAGAGTAGCAGAGTTGTTGATTCACAAAGAGAAACAAAGAGGTTGTCCTCTGCTTGATGCAAATAAACATACACACATATATATCGAGATGATATATCTGTATATATATATATTATTTATTTGTTATTATTTGTTATTAAATAAATAATTATATACAGATATATCATCTCGATATATATGTGTGTATGTTTATTTGCATCAAGCAGAGGACAACCTCTTTATTCTCTTTGTGAAAAAAAATCCTACTTTTTTAATACTCTGCTCTCAAACTGTAAGACACATTTTTTTATAATGATATTGATGCAAGAAGATGTTGCATCAAAATGATTCACTCTTTGTACTCCAGGTTGGACCCATGCTTCGTGAAAATGAAAAAGGAGAAGAAATTACAGGGATAGGTCGGGGTTGAAGGTACCTGTGGTTTCGGATCTTGTAAGACTGAAGGTTATAATATGTCGCCGGAAAGACGGAGGCGGGAAGAGGGATCCAGTCTCTAGAAGTAATAGAAATAATCGAGTTTGCGAATTCTTTTGTTCGGCTAGTATTTAATTTAGTTGTGAATGGGTGTTGAATGTTTATTTCGTGCAAATAAAGCTTGACAATAAATAAGAAGAGATAGCTTTGATTCCTTTCAATTTTACATAAAAAAGAAAGAAAAATTATAGAATCATTTGATAGAAAGTTGTAAAGTTAATAATCAAATTTAAGCCCTTGAATTTTGTTTTAAGTTATTTGCAGATCATTCATTTCAAATTACATACTATGTACAATGCAGGTTCAGCTTCTTCACATATAATTTATCAAAAGAGCTTGTAAAATTATTAAAAATTATAAATAATTATATAAATTGAAAATTTGTAATTTATTTAATTTTTAATCTGACATATATTTTAATCCGACACAAAGCGTTTTGTTGATTGGATTTTTCTCTCTTGATTTTATTCGTATAATATAATGAATAATATAAACAAAAAGTCGACAGGTATAAAAATCACCTAAAAATGGTCTTTCGGACCCTCATAAAATCATTTGTAGCGATTTTTTTTTAAATTAAACCAAATTATACTTAAAAGTATCTATTCAGGGATACCTCCCATCCCAAAATAGAAATTATTTTTTATTTTGGATTCCACAGAAAATTTGACCCTACCCAAAATAATCATTCAAATAGGATGTTATCCATTTTTGATTTTGGGAAAATGAATACATATATCTTGCAAATTTTAAGCTTGTATCTTGTTTAGTTTTCGATCTACAATTCTCTAAGGGACTGACATACATACAGAAGCAGACATTGTAGCGACTTACAATTTTACTTTTTAAACAGAACCCTAAATAAACTCACTTGTAAAAAATTTAAAACATGTCTCAAAAATCTTAAAATGGACTGCGGATTGTGTATTACTATTAAACAGACATCCCGAAGCTATAGGTATATGGTTTCCCTTTTTGAAGATATTAAAATGTATCTTTAAATCTTTAGTGAAGGAAAGATCAAAAACAAATAAATAAATCAATAT
Organism: Forficula auricularia; assembly: GCA_024734495.1. Classification (NCBI taxonomy): domain Eukaryota; kingdom Metazoa; phylum Arthropoda; class Insecta; order Dermaptera; family Forficulidae; genus Forficula; species Forficula auricularia. The sequence continues at coordinate 573,718 of JALMQS010000630.1, forward strand.
ATATTAATAATAGGTTAAAAATTCAGTTTATTGGACAAAGTTTTTTTATTGAAGTTCTTTGTCCAATAAACTGAATTTTTAATCTGCTAATTATAATGGACATTAATCAACATAATATGTTAGTAATGAAATATATAAATTTATTTCTAAAATAGCAAATACTCAAAATCTCAATCTCTTTTATGTCTTAGGAAATTTTGCAAATATTAGTTGCTGGCGATTCAACGATTTAAAAGTTTTTTCAGGTTACACCATGCCTAGTGAAATTAAAAAATTAAATTAAATAAAAATCACTCGTTTTGACCTCTACCAGTGAAGCCATCATGAAATATCTTTTGTTCCCAAATAGTAAAGAAATGACAGTCCGAGAGGTTTCTTCCTACTCAGCTCCAAATCCTTTCGCGGGATGTTTATTTGTTTTGTTCTTTTTGTTCTTTTAAAATTCAAGCAGTTCCGAAGAGCATTTGTTGATCTGTTTATTAAAACATGTACGGTTTTTCCTGGAAAAGGGATTTGATTTAGAGAAGACCTATTATCTCGTTCACCAACCATTCAGTCTTAGGTCGTTCAACTTTGGGTGTCACAGGAGACAAGAAAACCCAAAAATTAATAATATTTTCAAAATATCACAAAAGCCTTCTCTTCTTAATCATGTTATCCCTTTTTTAAAATTAATATTATGGAATAAATATAAGTTTTTGTATATGTATTATATAATAAGGGTTTAAGGTTCAGGTCAGTAAAAGTTGAACATTTACTTTTTATGATTAGAATTTAGAATTTTTTATTAAGGCTCAGAAAATTGGGGATTCGCATAGAGCAAAAAATGTAAGTAGAAAAATTAAAATATAAAAATAATAATTAGAATACAGAAATGACAATTTGAAAACAAATTAAAAAAAAAGATGAAACTAAAAGTAAAATTGGAATATCAAATTTTCAATGGTTATAGCTAGCCAAAGATCCAGAAATTAAATATTATGTTTAAAATATGTAAAAGGAATTAAGCTCTTTTATAATCCAGCCGTCTGTCGAATAAATAATTCAAAATATTTAGTTTTAAAACTATTTAGGGACAGTGACTTTCTTATGTTAATAGGACTGGAATTCTAGAGCTTTGTAGATAAGATTAAAACAGGCTATGGATGCATCAAAAAACGAGTAAATTTTTAACATATGCAATAAATGGAAGGCAAAACACTTAATGAATTTAACACCCTGAAGACGGTGAATTATCCTTCTCTCAGTATGGCAACAAGCATAACGCTACAATGTTGAATTCTAAAATCTATACAAGTCTATGAGCTTCTTTCGGTATGTTACCTCGTGATTTCGCTTTTATTGTTAGTGCTGAAAAAATAATGAGTTTTAATATGGGATGTCTTCACATTGATCTTAATCGACAATTATACTTATGACATTTTTTTTAAATTAAACCATCGAAGGGGAAATCAGAAAAAGAAAACATTTTCTAAAAAATCAAACGTTTCGCCTCTTCTATTGAAGCTGACTTGAAATATCATTTGATCTCTGATAGACACTGGAATGTTTGTTCTTTTGAGAGTTAAGCAGCTACTAAAAGGATTTGCTGGTTTGTTTATTAAACCTGTATGATTTTTCCTGGAAAAAGGGATTTAGTTTAGGATAGAAATCTATTATGTCTGTTTGGAACAATCGTCCTTTAGTCTTCGGACGTTCACCTTTGGGTATGAATATAACACAAATGACAATAATATTTTTAAAATATCCCAAAGAGTCTGTCTTGTTACTTGTTTTCCGAAATTGATGTCAACAGTTAGGGAAAGAAGTCTTCGCATAATGTATTATATAATAAGGATCAAGGAAGATAATAGTTCACAAAAATGAAAAGGGTAAGATGTTCTGAAAACATATTTCGGTGTAAAAACTATATTTGACTGTATATTGTATAAATCCATCTTATATAATTTCACACATTAGAAGTCATTTAAAGGGAAATTGATTTTTCAAATTTTAACAAATCGATAAATATAATAATATGTTCATAAAAGAAAAATAAATTTTCATCAGTTTTTATAATTAAAAATTTCATTTCTGCAACTCTTTTTAAACACAACGAAAAGAGTAAGCTAGTTGGAACGTCATCATTGTATGCGTTGTACCGAATGATTATTCTAGTTAAATACTTTTCAATTATACGATTACACCATATAATACTTTTACGCGTACAATTCTATAGCTACATATTCATCCTTTCGAGAGACATTTGAAGTTTATCGCAATTTTTTTATCATTTTAATAGCTTTATATATTTATTATTATTATTTGATTTTATGAAGATTTTAGAAAAATAAGTTATTGAATTAAAAAACTAAATACGTATATTTATTTATTTAAAAAAAAAACAATATACTCCACCATGGCCATCTTTGGTGTAATGCATAACATGGAGAGATATGGACTACAGTAAATTGTCACTTTCATGTTTCATCCTAGTCTCACTTTAAGACTTGTGATAAAATAAAAGTGGCTGAGGTATGAGCCTCTTGCTCTACCACATTGGGGAGAGTAACGAGAATATACTTCAGACTTCATTTTCTTTAGTGAATCTCTTCAATTCTGTTAAAAATGGAACTGAAAAGGATATTACCAGCTTTCAGGCTGACTACTATTCATACATATACATCAATATACTCAAAATAGAAGAAAGCAAATATCGAGGGGTGAACCGCGACCTAATATCGTGTACACCTAATTCCACTTCCACTTTCATTTCCAAGTTGAAGACAATAGATGAAGGGGCATTATCTAATGAATTCCAAAATAATTCCACATAATTCCAATCTAGGTTCACCCCTCGGAAAATATTAATAATCTATTATTGATATTAAGGCAATACAGAACCAGCAGAAGAACCTTTTTTTGCAATGATAAACTATAATGGATATTGTAATATTGCTGGTTTGATTACTAATCAAATATTATAAGTTAATATAACTAAATATTCCGGATTAATACACATCAAATTTTACAAATCTCAGACAAAAAAGGTATTTTACATTTCAGGCTATGATAATAATATCGGATATTATTTCGGATTTGAAAGCCCACGGTGATATTAGAAAATTCCAGTGTTTTTCTTTCTTTTGTTTCTAATTATAAAGTCTCTCCCTTCAAATTACATATAGTTGTTAGTTAACTTAAAGTCAACGATCTGTTGGAATCGATGTTTCTACTCCTACTATGTATCGGTGGCGCCAGTGGTATCCAAATACTATATAGCCAGTGATCTCGTCTTTCAGATTGATCCGTACTCTCTGGGACCTATTTGTTAAATATAGGACTGTGCAAGCAGTGTTTTATATTCTATCGAATTACTATCATTGAAGGAATGGCCCTTGGATCAGATGGGGTGTCTGTTGCTAAGTATTTGTATCTCTGTCCTCTGGACATTCCCTCTTCTTTTCTATCTGAATTCCTAAGCTCTTTGGCTAAAAGTATAATCTGGACGGACAGACAATGAGTTTATCTCTTCCGCGCCTTGACTATATGAAAAAACGAAGGGAAATAGTGCTTACAGCTTTAGAATGTTGAGTTTGTCATTTATTATCTCTACTTTGAATGAATAGGAAAAACTACATCAAAAAATATAAACGATTTAATCTGTTCTTCGAATTTGTCACCTGATAATTTTTTAGCCAATTACATTCATTTTATTTATAAGAGTTGATTAATCATGCCTTTAATAAATAAAAACAAAAGCTTCTTTTTCAGCAATTTCTAATTCAAATGTTAGTTTAAATTAATCCAAATATTTCGGAAACTTTACAGTATTCCTTCTTCAGTGAATCTCCTTCCGAAATATTTGGATCAATTTAAACCACCATTTGAATTAAAAATTACTTAAAAAGAAGCTTTTGTTTTTATTTAACGCCTATGAGATCTCAGCACGTATAAATTATTTTAAAATTTATTTAAATTTTTAGATTTTTTGTGATCAACTTGTTGTCGCTTTCGTTTAAAAGTCATATGTTTACTGATATTCCTGGATTTCCTTTTATGAATCTTTTGAAATATTCACTTATTTATATTAAATTAAAATAATATAAGATTATGTACGTATTAAAATAATATTTTTAAAACAAAAACGTTTTCTACTACAAATCGTTATATGTACCTATTGTTTTTTTTTCTTTGGAACTTTGGGAACAGTTCGTGGCACTGTTGTTAGTTTTTTCAAATAGAAAAGCGGCTCTAATGATTAAGTAAACATCTCCACTCTTTGCTTTACTGATATTTCATCTAGAGATGTTTTATCAAGTCATTTTTTACACATATTTATTGGCATGTCTCTACCTCAGATAATCAATTTTTATTTTAATTTTTATTTATTTATTTTACAAATATATGGGGAAACCTATTAATCTCATAAGTTATATTTTCTGTAAGTACCTACTGTACTTTTTTTCTCAAAATGAAAATTGATATATGGGAGAATATTTTTTCTGTATTGTATCATGAGAGAGAGATCTTATATTTATGTTTATATACATTTTCTTTTAGTTCGTATAGTTTTGCTCAATTATTTTTTTATCAAAAGAGTCTTGACGTTTTTTAAAATTTCAAAAAAATAGAGAACAAAATGACAAACCAGTCTTTTAAAATGTATAAAATATTTAATTAACTAAAACGAGTAAAATAATCGATCATCTAGTAGCTTAATGGGAATCATAAATTAAATAATTATCTTTACAATATTCATCTACAATTTTATATCATAGATAATTAAGGCGTGAGCGCCTTTGAAGTAATTCCTCTTAGTTCTATATCAAGGATAATCCCATGCTTTTATTATTCGCCGCTTAAAATTGTAGATGAATTCTCTAAAGAGAATTATTTAATCTTTTTCTTTTCATTAAAATATATAACAAATTATTTTTCTCTTTATAGTTAATTAATTATTTAATACATTTTAAATTAAAGTTATTTTAATAAAAAATTTTTTTGTCATAATTACCAGTTGATTTTTGCAACAATATTTCCTCAAAGTTCTAAAGAATAATTTTGAAAATTTGGTATAGATCCGACAGGGACTGGGATTTTAACTTCTAACTCGTTCCTTATTTTACATTTTTGTTAGTTTATATACATCCCAATTGTTTTATAAGGTCCCAAAAAATATGTGTTTAAAATTTGGTCTCAGTTGGTTAAGAGTCTAAAGAACTTTAATTTTTGCACCCTTTTCATCCCCCTCCATTTTTGGAAGTTTGGTTATTATTATTGCACCACATTGTATTGTCATCCACAAAGAGATTGCCTCCAAAATTTGGGCCAGATATATCAAAAAATAATTTATAAATGTTTGTCAAAGCTTTGAGCTTTGGTCATGAGCGACACTCAGCAGAGACGAGTTAAATAACCAACAAAATATTTTTTTTTATGCTCGATTATAATACCTATATTATAGGGAAATAAAAAAAAATATTTATGTTATAAAGTGATCTTAATATCAGGCTAGAAAACTCTTATTAATTAACCAAATGTATATACTCTAAGATATTGAATGAAATTTTCTGGTAACCCCTGCAAGATAGGCAAACACTTTCCAGCTATGCTTATTTAGAAAACTACTTTGAGGCGGCGTTCTTGGGCTACTCACGAGTCTTGATAAAATATATCGTTAAAAATTTATTCTCTACATTTAAGATTAAAAAAATTTAACTTCAAAATATTTTTTAATGTTTATATCACAGAAGATCTAGAAGCTGAGTTTAATTAATCATCCTCATTGAATATACAATTTTAAGATTAGTTTGATACAACTATGCGTCTCCATTTGGCTCTAACACAAGCAGGGGTGAATTCATAAATATTTTAAATTAGATAAATAGCATATAGAGAATATTAAATTAGGTTATTTATAAGGTTAATAAAAGGTAGATTTGCCAAATTTTATTTTATTTTTATTTCTGTAAATTAAATACTTTGGCTAAACGTTTTTGTTTCATGCCTTTGAAAAAAGCCATAATGAAAAAGTTTATTTTGTTTTAATGGAATCGATTCAAGAAGGATCTCACCGGGTAGATACAGCACCTAGGTATCGTCTTGAATCAGAGAAAGAGTGATCAAAGAAAGGCGCAGGCCCGAAGAAAAAAATTCACCCTTGAAGATTTTGAAGAATTGAAGATTGTAAGACTCTGAAAGGGAGTTGCAAGGAGAGTATTAGTCCCTGGAAATAATGGAGATAACAAACGAATTTGTTCGGCACTTGGCTAACTTAACGGAGTGTTGAGAGTCAGCAAATGAAAACTTTTGGAGGAATTATTGATTTTATCTCTCCGGAGCTAATGCCATGGTAGTGACTATAAAATCGTTGGTTGGGCATCGAAATGTCGATATTGAGCCATATACAGAGATAAAAAATAAATAATAAAAAATTGAAATCGATGGCAGAAATGCAACACCTCGAAACTACGATAAAAAATTCTATGTGAAAAGTTAGATAGATAGATTATAAGTATAGATAATTTAAATTTTATTTTTCATGAACTATTAGTGAGTTTTGAAATTAAAAAAATCACGTCGCCGTCAACGCGCAAGCGGATTATTATGTATATCAGTGCCGTGTCATCCATTGATGCTGTGGATGGGGCGCACCCCTAAAATTTCAAACATTTAGAGTATTTTCATAAATAGTATATAAGGTCGACTTCAACAGTTCAGGGAAATCTTTAAATTTTCAAATTATTATCCTTTATTTCAAATATTTCTAAAAAGAAAAACATGTTTTGTTTTGAAAAGTATATTGGTTCTCGAAATGAAATAATACTGTTGCATAGTTTCAAGGGTGAATTAAAAGAAATTATTTTTCCGAAAAGGGTGCGGGTAGAAGGTTTGAAGTCCCTGCCTGGTGTATATCTTCCAGTTCAAGCATGTCAAATACTAGTCCAGACTAGTTTTAGTCGAATAAAAATTGTTCTCTCTTAGGAACTATTAAAATAAAAATAATACAAAAAAAGAACAAATAAAGATGATTCGAGAATCTTTGGACAAATCCATTTCTAACAACTCTCAATATATAAGATCGGAAATATCTAAGAGTTTCTTATAGGACAGGCTGATTCATTGTGGAAGATTGTCGATTTCTATTTTAGGGACTGTGGAGTTTTAAGTCACATGATTAAATTTCTGACTCCTACACTCACTCACACAAAGCACTATCCGTTTGGGGCGAGGGTCCTAAAATATATTTTGAAAAAAATCTAATATTAAATTTGAAAAATAACGAAAATGATGCCATATTCGATGTAATTTGCAAAAAAAAGCAGAAGTTAAAAATAAAATTTTAAAAAATGAAGGATAATTTTTTGGACAGCCTCCCATGGATAAAAAGTCACCAACCGCCACTGATAGATATAGATATTGATGTAAATCAAAACACGTCCTTAAATGACCTATTATAACACTTAACTTTTTTATTCTGAGAATAAACATCTTTTGAACACTGGATAATTTTCATTAAAAAGTAATTAAGCTGTATATTTAACCAGGAGGAAACTTGAAGATCAAATTAAAGAATCGTATCTTTGGTCCTTCAGAGAAGGAAAGATCTTGTTTTTTTCTTGACTGGTTTCGAAAGAAAATAAGCTGATAATCCGAGTTAAAGCGCTATTCAAAAGAAAAAGCGATATGTACAAGTGCAGTAGCAATCATCATTTATCTTGCTAGGATTTCACAATCAACAATCGTTCAAACCAAAATTATGCAAATTTATCAAATATTGATATTATCATAACTTTACATGTTATAATATAATATAAATATTATAATAATACTTAATGTAAAATTAAAATTAAGGGAAGTTTTTGTGGTGTTTCAATACAGAAATGAAAGATTTTAAAAGTTGTTATGAATCTCAATATATTTCGGGCTAACAACCCGAAATATATTGACAAAAGATTTTGAATTTCTAAAAATTTAAACCTTTAAAATCTCAAAAAGCTGATTATCTAAGATGTTATAGATAATTTTTTTTTTCAAATAATACCATTTCGAATAGCAAAAAACCCTTAAGATCTTAATATTAAATAAGGCGTATTTTTTGTATTCACTTCATAGCAAAATATTACTTTTTTACTTGTAGTAAATTTGAGTGAAATTTATTAGCTTAAATCAGGGCTGTCCAACACGTCGCCAGCGGTCCGCACACGGCCCAGCACTGCAATACTCCCCAGTCAACTTCTTATACTCTAAAAGGCTCAAATTCGTCCTTGTCTCGAATATGGCTCTCATCTGTGGAGGGGTGCCTCCAAGCATTCTCTTGCTACACTGGATGCGATTCAGAAGCGAGCAATTAAACTAATAGGAGACCCGGCTCTAACCAACTCACTCGACTCCCTGGCTCACCGAAGAACCGCTTCTGCCCTTTCCCTGTACTACAGATACTATCACGGTGTCTGTTCAGTCGAGCTGAAATCAATTATCCCCCCTAAAGCCCTCTTTACGAGAAACACGCGGTTTTCGGACGCTCAGCACCCCTTCGCTGTCAAATTGGATAAAAGTCGAACAAACGCTTTCGGCAACTCTTTTATCCCTATGACCTCCAGAGACTGGAACTCGCTCCCTGTCACCATCTTTCCCGCGACTTATAACCTTCAGCTATTTAAGACCCGTATCCACAGATACCTTCGACCACTGCCCAGCCCATAAAATTCTTTCTTTTTCTTTTCACGATGGAGGGGCCAACCTAGGCCTTTAGGGGTTGCACCTTTTTGGTGTAACTCCTTCTCTCATCAGTTTCATAAAAAAATGAGTGTGGCCCAACATGGATTTACAATATTTAATATATTCAAAAAAATAATGGAATTATACAATTATATGTATTAATAATAGCCGGTATTTATTGAGTGTGATTTTTAAGGGGATAAAATTTTTGCCCTTATCTTATAAAGTCTAATATTTTTAAAATAACAAGGAACTTTGTTCCTGACGGGGGTCCCCCGATCGCACATGTTTGAATGTTTTCTTCAAATGTGGCCCGTGTAAGCCAAAAGATTGGACACCCCTGGCTTAAATCATATAACTAAGTATCTATATATCCAAACGATCTCGTCTTTAGAAAGGCCTTCTGCCCGTTAAGCTAAATTGACACTTGGGTTGGTTGGTGAGGAGGCCATCCCTTCTGACAGGCACGTAGATATAGATTTTTTATGTGTGTGTGGTGGGGGGGGGGGGGGGTTCCATGACTGAAATGGGGGGCGGTTCGGTGGCTGAGCAACTGATTTGTTCATGTAACCCCACATCCAGAAATTAAATGCTTTTTTTAATATACATAATTCAGACGCAGTTATCTAGTGAAAATAGAATGTGTTTCGAAAAGATAAAAATTATACTGTTACATGGAGGGGGGTGGGGGGGGTTGAACCTCTTGAACCTCCTTTCCTACATGCCTGACTTCTGACATAAAAAACAACAACATATTAGATTACACTGTTCGACAGAAAATTTCTCCCCGTAAATCTAACAATGGATTCCGGTAGAATTTTATATGTTGATTATCATCCAATTTCCCAATATTTTACAAAACGTCAGAGATTTGAGATATTATCGGTTAAAATGACGAAAAAAGGCCTATTTTTGAGTCGCATTAAATATTAAACAGCAATATTTGAAATCAAAATATTTTGTTGACGTAATAGAAAACAGCTTCCTCTTTGATTTTCAAATTACCATTTGTTTTTAGCTCAATTAGAACTCGAGTTATATCTAAAAAACTAAAACTACGTGATTTTAAAGGATAACAAACATATTAGATAAAAACACAAGTTTTTAGTCTTTTAGCTATAATTCGAGTTCTAATTGAGCTAAAAACAAATGGTAATTTGAAAATCAAAGAGGAAGCTGTTTTCTATTACATTAATAAGATATTTTAATTTCAAATATTGCTGTTTAATATTTAATGGTACTCGAAAATGGGTCAAAAGGGCCTTTTTCGTCATTTTGATCGATAATATCTCAAAACTCTGACGCGTTGTAAAAATCGGGAAATTGCATAAGAATCAGCGTAGAAAACTCTACTAGAATCCATTATTAGGTTTACGTGATAAAATTTTTGTTTGATTTTTGTCGAGCAGTGTTATCGGTCTTTTGAGATTTTAAAGTTTTAAATTTTTAGAATTTAAATTCTTAACTCTTAATTAACTTTTATAGTTTGAGTGGATAAAAAAGACTTTGAAAATTGAACCTCTTGTAAGTGAATGCAAAACTTTACTTACATGTTTAGCCATGTAAGTGAAAGTAAACAAGTTGAATATTCTATTTGGGATGTTTGTATTTTTTATATGGTGGTGTTTTTTCGTTTTACCCCTTGAAAAGATGACTGATGATGTCGATTTGTTTTGTCGTTTATTAGGTGTCCCATGGACCAGCGAGCTCGTCAGCGCAAGTGTCTCATCACGAGACCACCCACGCCCTCGTGCTTGTTCCACACTCGAGCGAAACGACATCTCGTTTCCGGCATCCCATTGGAGGGTTCGGGGTTGGAATTACCATTGGTGGCCATGGTGCAGGACACGGGTTCTTCGCCGCCACCGCCGCCAACGGTCTCTAGCTTCTTCTCATCATCTCAACCATTAAAAAGAAAAAGACTGAATCTGTTTCACTATATACAGACTCATCAAAAATTAAACAAAAAACAAAAATAATTCTTTTTGTCATTCTTATGTACATTCATTTTATATCAATCAAAATCATTATCAAAAATAAATCCATTTCCTTATATTTAAGTGTTTATTTCTTCTAATTTGTGAAAGAAAGAATTTTTACTTTACCATACAGGTATGGTCAAGTATTGTAATTGTGCATGAGAAAAGTTTTTTCCTTCTTTTTTTCGAAATATCTCTAAAAAGGGCTCAAACTATTTTGATTAAAAAAATTGAGCGAAACCATGGCATTTCGCTCTACAAAAAAGCTCTAATAAGTGAACATCGAAAAAATTATATTTTTTGAGATAATGTCTGTTGGTCTGTAAGTTTGTTAGTCTGTGCGTTACCAAATTATTGTGGACAAGCTAGCTCAAAAACTAGTGTGAATATCGAAACTAAATTTCACACATAGTTTTGGTCCATTGAGATTAAGAGCTGATTAAATTTTGGTGCATATCGACCCAAAATTAAGGGGGTGAAAAGGGGGTTAAAAATTAAAAATCTAGGCCATTTGAGCAAACTCAACCAAATTTTGTATACATAATCAGTGGGCCCCCAGGAGTCTAAAAATGGAAAAACTAACCCCTCCCATACATGATTATAAATAATTATTTTGAAAATTAAATATAAGAGAGGGGGCAGGTTGTATGGTAAAGTCAAGTGGATGGCCACATCAGAACACGTCAGCTTATTTGTTTATTTTATTTTTCAAATTATTTATTTCCAACCCATGTAGCATAAGAGATTCATGGAATATTTATTGAATTTATTATAAATTATAAGTTCATACATAATATGAACCGTTTATTACTTTCACATTTCTATAGAATATAGTAATGTGAAGTATTGCGATGGGCACTCTGGGTCTTGACTATTTGAGAGCTTGTATCTCAGAGATGAAAAAAGTTAATTTCATTTTGAAACTTCTAGGTGGAAGGAATCGATGCCCTTAATAGTTGAAAATCGGATTTAGGACATAAAACCGGAAATTGTAGTTCCCAGAGGTCAAAAAGGGGCTAAAAATCTATTGGTCAGTGCGTGTGTACGTATGTATGTATTCCCCTCCGTTTCGCGACCACAAGTCTAGAGATACGAAAACTTTTGGTTGAATTCGGAAGACCGGAAGTTTTTCTATTTTAGCCAAAATCTTTTTATACTTCTTGTAGCCTCTAGATAGCTGAAGTTTCAAATTTCAAGGCTCTGTGACTTTCCGAAGACGAGATATGAACGATTAAAATATTTATTTTACGACACTCCTAATTTACAACCCCTTCCTTTAATTCAATCGGATTAAAAATTTGTCACAACTATTAACTCATGACACTTGATAAATACTCTAATTTTTAAAAAAATCGCTCAAGCCGTTTTTGAGAAAATCATAAAAAACGAAATAAAGGAAGGGGTTGTAAATGAGTAGTATCGCGATGACTTCAAATAAATGAAAATGTGAAAGTCATGTGGTGAACCCACCAGTTTATTTTAAAAGGTAAGTCCATTATTTGTTATTTTGAGATATTTGTATTTATATTTTTATAAATACATATATTTATATATATTTTGATGTATTTATTTTGACAAATTCATGAGGATATTACTCCTTCAGCTGTGATATATCTACTCTTATTAAACGAGCAAAAATTGCATATTTATTTATATATATATTTATTTATATATTTGTATCTTGGTTCTATTTTGAAAACGGCCTTACCGATTTTGATGAAATTCACGAGTTAGGGGGTTTTGGAGGTGACAATTCGATCTGTCACGGTCTCATCTTCGAGAAAATTGTTTTTGATGGGTTTTTTCGTAATCAAATTAATTATTCTCAGGTAGACAAATCCCATTCTTAGGGTTTAAAAAAAGTTTTCCCTTTTCCTTTTGTGCTCAGGCAGACAATGGGTCGGGTAAATCCTTTATTCTCAAAGGCCTTGAAGAAGTATTGTGATTGTGGTTTAAAACATATTTTGTTCAACCTAAACGTTAGAAATATTAATAAACGTTTTATAATTGTTTTTATAAAGAATTTTCTTTATTTAATAGAATAAAAAATAATCAAGAATTTATTTAAAAATATATTTCGCATAAACAGGTCTCAATTTTCTGAAAAAACAACACATTTTGATAGGTTTTATTTATTAACAATTGGATGAATAAAAATGAGTCATATGGTTGAATCAAAACAGGTGCAGGAGATGGGGTGCAGGGGGGATCCGGGGGTAGGGCGAGGTTTCGGGGGTGGGGTCAAGCGGGGCGGGGGGGGGGGTACAGTGGGCGAATACTATATATATATTTGTATTTTTTTTTAATTTGAAAACGGCTCTCAAATAAAAATCGACCTTTTTATCAGAATTTTAAATTAAAAATAATATTAAAATAAAGGTTTTAACTGAAGGAAGAAGTTACCGAGCATCGCTAGGTGCCTCCAGGTACTCTACTCTTATTAAACGAGCAAAAATTGTTTGTTTATATATATATATATATATATATATATATATATATATATATATATATATATGTCGGAGGTAGAGTCGAAAAGGGTTTAAAGAGGCAGCTGGATTATCTGTCACCCAAAACAGCGTTCGAGAATCGCGCCACTTCAATTGACATTTCAGAGACTCGGGTTGTTCCAAAAAGCTCTAGAGGGCCTCGGAGGGGGATTCTCGAGGAACGAGCATTAAGTTTGCAAGAGACAACAGGAGGAGTCGTGTGTTTGGTGTCAGTGTGTGCCGCGGGACTTGATAGCCTCTTCTAACCTTGAAATGATTAATTAAATGCTGAGGACTACATACAACTACGAAATCAGAAGTGGTTTAAAGATCGCCATGCCCATATTCGGATTCAAGCGAATTGAAATCGGGTGAGGAATTTCCATTTTTTTTTCCGCCCCTTTGTTTTCCTTGTTTACATAAGCAAGTGAATATTAAAAAACAGCAATTTTTATGATTTTTACTTGTTTGAATCTGATTTTTCTTCATGATAATGAATAAAATCCTGGTATCTTTTGAAAGTAGAGTAAAGAGATTATTTTTGAGGTTCTTCTTCGAGGGAAGTTTTGGCTTCGTGACCGCTCTGTGGGTGTATTTTTTTGGCGTGGCTGTCGGCTCGCACTGCTTTTGTGTCCCTTCCGCTGAGAGTCGTCACCCGGATGTGTTTTTGTTTTTTTTATCAAGACTGTTTGCTGGTGTTGTCGCGAAGCAATTGCCTTAAATTAAATAATATTTAAATAATTTTAGGAAAGCCTGAGTTTGCTTTGGCCAATATTGAAAAAAAAAAAAAAAGAGAGAAAGGAGAAAAAGGGAAATTAATGGATTTGTTTGTATTAAGTTTGATAGTAAATTCTCTTCTTTTTTTTTCTGTTTTTTTTTTTGTTGGTGGATGAAGGATGGGGAGGTGGTTATGAATGTGAATATCAGGTCAAAGGCGACATAGAAAAGTTTGGTCATTATTGATAATTGTTCATAATAGTGATTGTCTAATTGTCTAATTGTTGTGGAGGTTTGGCAGTGGTACGTTGGAGAAAGACGTATCAGGTTGAATTGCACTCGACTCTTTGGGTCTGTTGCCTGACAGTCGTATCTCAGCCGAACTGGATTCCTATTCATATTGAAAGAGTGGCCTGGCTGAGGTGAATTGACTAATCTTTAAGTTTAAGACTTTCGAGAGTTATTGACTGCTTTGGATGTCTGCTTCGAGGCGGAGGATCGCGTTTTCAGCCAGTTTGCGAGAGGAGAAAAGTAGACATCTGTGCATGAAGTAGATGGAGCTTAGGCCTAGGCGCATGTAATGTAGAGTCAAGCTACAATTTAGAAGCTAAAGTAGATATCAGTGCATGATGCATGTAATAGATGGAGCCCACCTAGACACCCGCAAACGTCAAATTAAATGACGGTTTAGAAACTCTGTGTGTATGATATGATGAATGTACGCGGATGCTGTGGTGTCCTAGTGGCACGTGGTCTGTGTTTGCGGCGTTATGGTGACGCCGTAAATACGACTGCGGTGGTGTCACAGGGCAAGCATTGATGAATGTACGCGGATGCTGTGGTGTCCTAGTGGCACGTGGTCTGTGTTTTCGGCGTTATGGTGACGCCGTAAATACGACTGCGGTGGTGTCACAGGGCAAGCATTGATGAATGTACGCGGATGCTGTGGTGTCCTAGTGGCACGTGGTCTGTGTTTTCGGCGTTATGGTGACGCCGTAAATACGACTGCGGTGGTGTCACAGGGCAAGCATTGATGGAATGTACGCGGATGCTGTGGTGTCCTAGTGGCACGTGGTCTGTGTTTTCGGCGTTATGGTGACGCCGTAAATACGACTGCGGTGGTGTCACAGGGCAAGCATTGATGAATGTACGCGGATGCTGTGGTGTCCTGGTGGCACGTGGTCTGTGTTTTCGGCGTTATGGTGACGCCGTAAATACGACTGCGGTGGTGTCACAGGGCAAGCATTGATGAATGTACGCGGATGCTGTGGTGTCCTAGTGGCACGTGGTCTGTGTTTTCGGCGTTATGGTGACGCCGTAAATACGACTGCGGTGGTGTCACAGGGCAAGCATTGATGAATGTACGCGGATGCTGTGGTGTCCTAGTGGCACGTGGTCTGTGTTTGCGGCGTTATGGTGACGCCGTAAATACGACTGCGGTGGTGTCACAGGGCAAGCATTGATGAATGTACGCGGATGCTGTGGTGTCCTAGTGGCACGTGGTCTGTGTTTGCGGCGTTATGGTGACGCCGTAAATACGACTGCGGTGGTGTCACAGGGCAAGCATTGATGAATGTACGCGGATGCTGTGGTGTCCTAGTGGCACGTGGTCTGTGTTTGCGGCGTTATGGTGACGCCGTAAATACGACTGCGGTGGTGTCACAGATGGGCAAGCATTGGCGTTTTCAGATGGTCAGGAGTGACCGAACGGTAAGGTACTACATCACACGAGGACGTGTGAAAACGTCAGGAGGCCGTGTCGGAGGTAGAGTCGAAAAGGGTTTAAAGAGGCAGCTGGATTATCTGTCACCCAAAACAGCGTTCGAGAATCGCGCCACTTCAATTGACATTTCAGAGACTCGGGTTGTTCCAAAAAGCTCTAGAGGGCCTCGGAGGGGATTCTCGAGGAACGAGCATTAAGTTTAGAAGAGACAACACGAGGAGTCGTGTGTTTGGTGTCAGTGTGCGTGCCGCGGGACTTGATGGCCTCTTCTAACCTTGAAATGATTAATTAAATGCTGAGGACTACCTACAACTACGAAATATATATATATAGGGAATAATCCCGATGATGGATGAAGATGAGTTTTTGACTCGAAAGGCTTGATGGAAAGATATCGGAGGAGCGCCGGTGTCGTCGATTTTCTTCAGAGGTGAAAACCTCTCTTGGTGGCGTAAAGCCGTGAAATTTGCTTTCCCAAAATAAGAATTGGCCCGGAGGCTTGTGAAAAATGCTTTTTTAAAATAAGAAATTGCCCGGGGGGCAGTGAAATATGCTTTCTTCAAAATAAGAAGTTGCCCTGAGGCGGTGAAAAATGCTTTCAACAAAATAAATGGCACAAGGCCCGAAATTTATTACTTCTTCGTGGTTACAAGATTTCGTACAGCTTTGTTCCTTTAATCGTTCCAAAGTCGACAGGCGAACTCTTGGAGAGCGTAAAACAGCTCTTCACACAGTGAGGGCTGAATTGCAACTGACTCGCTAATTACGGCTTCGCTTCTTTTATAGCCGTCGATTTAATTGGTAATTAAGGTGATTGGTTGATAATTTTCCCTAGATCGCGCTCGATTAATTATAAAAAGGCGTGGTCTCCTTCTTCGCTAATTAGTCTTTCATAAGCCACGAATCGATTAACATCGAAAAATAAATTACATTTCTAATTGAAAAAAAAGCAGAAAATCGATTCCTACATTCTCCCCTTTCTCAATCAAGTTACGACCCGGAACTTATAACCAATCATCTTTTACATAGTTAAATATTTCAACTTAAAATTAATTTAGTTATTGTCTTTTCTTCTTTAAAACCGTTTAGGTATTTTTAGCTTAGTCATAAAATACAGAATTATTATTTTTTTTTACAATGAAATAGCACTTAAAACTAAACTTAACTATTGTTATTTTTTACAAAACAAATTGATCTTGAAAATTACTTGAACAAAACAAAAAACAAATTTTATGCTTAAACTTAGTGTTTCTTAATTGTCTATTTCTTTGATTTTAACTTAAAAACTAACACTTTCACACACTATTTTTCACTTGCACTTAAATTAACACTTTTTTTTTTTTTTTACACTTTTATAATTAACACAACACTTCACTTGGGTATCTTCTTGAACACTTAATATAGTCTGAGGTAAGGGACCGACATGGGTTTTAACTGGTATTGAGGGGTAATTGAAATTAATTTTATCAGATTTAAGACCACTAAACTTTGTAACGTCATAGGCTGCGTAATCATTTTGGCTTTTGATTCTAATTTTCTTCGTAAGTTCCCCAATTCTTCTTGCTTGAAACCCCTTAATCTTGTCTTTGTTCATAGGTGAATTTGTCCCTTGACCATCTTCTAAATGACTTTCTTTATTTGAGATATCTTTATTTTCTTCTTTCAAAGCGTTAGCTGTTTTCGCAAAATAACTGTCTTGATCTGATAATTTCTTGTGTAATTCCCTGTTTTCGTGTTTAATTAAATTTATAACTTCGATTAATGAATTATTTTGATCTATCAGTTCGTTGTTCCTTAATTTTAAATGGTTAATTTCGTTTCTTTGAATTTTTCTTTCTTCGTTGAGACTTCTATTTAAACTGTTCAATTCCTTTTTCATTGACTGAATTTCGTGTTTTAATGAATTGTTTTCCATGCGTAGTTCATCTATTAAATGAGATTCTGTTTCCGTTCTTGTTTTACTAATTTTATTAACGTCTATGTTTTTAATAATTTGAATGTCATCTTGTCCTATTTTAATTTCGGCCTGATCTATCAGATCGATTCCTAAAATTACTTGTTCGTCTATTGTTTCGTTTGGAACTACATAAAATTTAATATTAAAATCTTCGTTGTCAATTCGTATGGTCGTTTTAAAATATCCTTTACTTCCGGTTCGTGAAAATGCAAACCCATTCAGAATAATATTTGAATCTGTTAATTGTGGTGAACCTAGCTGTTTGTGGATGTCTTCGCTCATGAGCGATAAGCCTGCACCGGTATCTACTAAGGCGTTAATCTTGTGGTTGCTTATTGAAATGATCTTGTGATTGGATTTCGTTTTTTGACTATTTACTGTAACTATGTTCATGGGTGGGTCTTCTTTGGTGATTAGGTTTTCGTTTCCACCCTTACTGCTAACTGGCTGTCTATTGCATGCATGATTTGCTATGTTTGTTGACTTGAAGGTGATTTCTGAATACAATTTTAACTTTTCTTTAAATTCTTTTAATGTTTTTGCCCCGTAAAGTATTACTTTATTAGGACTAATGTCTTGTATGCCGTCCAGTATATACTCTATTACTGCCTTGTCTTCTAGGTTGCCCCTATTGGCTATCTCTTTCATAACAAGAAAGTATTCATAAACATGCTCACCCTTTTGCAATTTTCTTCTGGCTAGCTGTTTATGAATATCCGCGCTGCTAACTTGCAATGAGAATTCTTCCAACAAGGCCTCTTTTAACTTATCCCACGTATTAATGTTTCTTTCACTTTCTACGAATAGCCTAGCTAGTCCAGTTATTAGCCGTCTGCCAAAGGTAAATAGTTGCAAGTTACTCCAACTTTGAATACTTGCTTCGGATTCTATGTCCTGCACCCATCTTTCTATTGAATAACTGTCTGTTCCGTTGAATTTTTTTATTAGTGGTTCTACGTCCCTAAAATTGATTGGACTGTGTTCCATGACTGTATAGTGGTCTTATAACTGATAAGAGGGATAGGTGTGTAGGTGTGCAGTGGGATTGTCGGCTCTTACCTCGTTAGTTAATTCTTCTGTCGTATTCCTGCTGCTACTCCTATGGGTGGCTGGTTCAGCTGTTATCCGCGAGTGGCGCTGCCGTCGTCGTGTTGCTTAACCCTCACTCAATCGTTTCAGTCGATGGGCGCTGCTGCTGCCTGCCACGCCGCCTGCCACGCCGCCTGCCACGCCGCCTGCCTTCGCTCGTCGCTTGGCTGCCGGGCGCGCTAAATGTGTTTGCCCGCGCAAAAACGGTCGGTGCCTCGAGGCGAGTCGAGACAAACCTCCTCGGGTCCGAACCGAGATGGTCCAGCTCCGTCCGATAAAGCCTTTAACGAATCCGCGGCCGAGCCCCCAAATTTATAGGGAATAATCCCGATGATGGATGAAGATGAGTTTTTGACTCGAAAGGCTTGATGGAAAGATATCGGAGGAGCGCCGGTGTCGTCGATTTTCTTCAGAGGTGAAAACCTCTCTTGGTGGCGTAAAGCCGTGAAATTTGCTTTCCCAAAATAAGAATTGGCCCGGAGGCTTGTGAAAAATGCTTTTTTAAAATAAGAAATTGCCCGGGGGCAGTGAAATATGCTTTCTTCAAAATAAGAAGTTGCCCTGAGGCGGTGAAAAATGCTTTCAACAAAATAAATGGCACAAGGCCCGAAATTTATTACTTCTTCGTGGTTACAAGATTTCGTACAGCTTTGTTCCTTTAATCGTTCCAAAGTCGACAGGCGAACTCTTGGAGAGCGTAAAACAGCTCTTCACACAGTGAGGGGCTGAATTGCAACTGACTCGCTAATTACGGCTTCGTCTCTTTTATAGCCGTCGATTTAATTGGTAATTAAGGTGATTGGTTGATAATTTTTCCTAGATCGCGCTCGATTAATTATAAAAGGGCGGGGTCTCCTTCTTCGCTAATTAGTCTTTCATAAGCCACGAATCGATTAACATCGAAAAAATAAATTACATTTCTAATTGAAAAAAAAAAGCAGAAAATCGATTCCTACATATATATATATATATATATATATATATGTCCTAGAATATATTTTTATTTTTTATTTTTATTTAGAAATTTCCATGATTTTTTGTATTTTATATTTTAAATACATAGGTACCTATATCTACTCTTATTAAACGAGCAAAAATTGTATATTTATAAATATCATATTTGTATCTTAGTTCTATTTTGAAAACGGCTCTACCGTTTTTGAATAAACAAATTCTATTAACAAGTTTTGAGGATGAGAAAGCGATCTGGCTAGGTCTGGACCTCGACAAATTTAATCTTAATTGATCTTTTCTTAATTAAAGTAATTATTGGTAGATGAAAATCTCAATAAAAAAGTTTGTTTACATTTTTTCAATTATCTTTTATTTTTAATTGTAAAATCCACTAATAGGTTATAGCAAATATTAATATACGAGCTTTTCGTGAGTGCCTTCGGCACGCCCTCGAAGCTCGGCCCTCCGGGCTGGTGCCCTGGCGGGCAGCGTCTCGGTCCAAAAATTGTATTCCTCTTAAAAAACCACACTCCAAATGTATACCCGTAAACTACCGAAAATACATCGTCTCTTAAAAGTTAATTAAATAATAGTGCAAATTATTAAAAAATAAACAAATAATATATAAAATATAAATCAAATAAGATGTGAATAATTTCTTCTGTGCGCAAAGAAAAGCGAATTGAATATTAAATTTTTGAGTGGCGGGGCGGGGGGGGGGAGGGTGAGGAATAATTATCGATATATTTAATGTTTCTTAATTTAAAGTCTTTTAGAGTCTTTCATTTCAAAATTCGAGTGCAAATTAAAATTATATTTCAAATTTGCCTGGTTAATGAAAATCAATTCGAGCTGTCAGTTTAAAATCCGAACTGACAATTATATTTCAAATTTGCCTCGTTAATTAATATATATTCAATGTTTTTTAATTTAAAATCAATTGGTGTTTTTTCATTTTCATTCGAGTTCAAATGAATACAATATTATCTCGACACAAAGTCTAAATCAAAAATTTATACTTTTAGTAATAGAAATCATGGTATAAATATTAATCTTACATTGGTCTAATGGTTAGAGCAGATGACCTTAGTTCAAGAGTTCGTAGGTTCGATTCTAGTCAAGAGGAAAAATTTTTTAGAGAAATTTCTCTTAGCGTTGTTACAAATTAATCTAGATCAATATATATAGTATTATATTAAAATTAGGAATTTTTTGTTTGGACGAACGGGGGAAATTGATTGGATTATGGAATTGAAATAATTATCGGAAAAGAGGTTTTTTTATTTAATTAGTTTTTTCCTCTTATTAAAAACAAGGACTAAAAGATGATCAAGGACAGTCGATGGTGGAGAAGTAATCTCCGGAATCGAAGCTCAAAAACAATGTATGCATAAATTCATGTAAAATAATTGGTTTAATAAAATTTATAAAAAAAAAATGTTTGTTTTTAATTAACAGGGGTCTAAATCATAATATTACAGGTATGTTTACAAATAAAGTTGTTGAAGTGGCTTTTTTTTATATAACTTGGAAACAAATCTTATTTAATTTTATGTTTTTATTTCAGATCCTATACGATTATTTTTTTTATTATTATTTTCTTATTTTTTTTTTATAATGTTTATTAAAATGAACGAATGTGGGCAAATTGGTGTACGAGTAAACAAATATACACATAATATGTAGACCATTAGAAAGCTAGAATGCAAAAACTGGGTGCGGGTTGGGGATGGGTGTGGGGGGTGCAGTTGTGGGGGCGAGGTGTGTGGTTTCGGGAGGGGGGGGGGTGTCAGGGGTTACCGTTCATCGCTCGGTGGCTCCAGGTACTTATAAATATTAAAAGAAGATATCTATGACTAACTAAATTTGTCATTAACTTATTTTTTTCAAATTTGTACTTACGCCACTTTCAAACGGCTCATATATTATATTTCAATTATTACTAAGAGATTTTTAGAATATTTATTTGAGAAGGATTTTATAACGAATATTCCGGTATTATCCTTGTGTGTATAATATAAGAATATGCAACTAAGAAGATTTTAGTAAATTGAATTACATATATCCTACACGAATATTCAAATTCTAATCATCCCTGGGATATCTATAGATTATTCAGTCAAAATGTGTATTTTAGAGCCTAAATTCTCAACTCATGCGCGGATAATATTTTATTTACAAAAGGCTGCTTTCAGGAAGCAACAAAATTAATTATTGTCTTTGGCCTCGAACATACCTCTCTATAAACGTCCGATTTATTTTCAAGAAATATGTATTTGATCAGTTCAATTTTTATATTGCTAGGGGAAATTAAAAAAAAAAACTTCACAGTTTTTTAAACAAATGATAATAATCTCTCTCATATAAAAAGAGATGGTGAGTGACTTATTCATTCAGTGAACAATGCAAAGACCAAACCTCTGGACCTAGAAAAATTAAATAATTTGGCATGTATAATTTATATTCCTTTTACGATTTGTAGTGTGAGTTAAGAGGATATTTTTTGAAATTCGAACCCTAAAGGGGGGGGGGGCCTAAATGTTTTTTCATGGTTTTAAGATCTCTTAAACCCGAAAAGATATATAGTAGATATGGCTTAGAAAAGTGGAGTATTAAAATACAATATAACATACTTATTTGAGTACTTTGTTCTTTTTGCCCCTAAAATGGTCATTTTGGTGTAAATTTTTGAAATTTTAAAATTCTTCTCTATAATCTTTTATTCTTAATTATTTTTATTTTAAATTAAACCCTATTTAATTCATATAGCAATATAGCTATTAAAGTAAAGAAAATTTTTTGAAACTTTTTAAAATTTAAAATATAAAATACTAGGTAGGTTTCACATAAATAAAAAATCAGATAGCACGACTCTATATATATTTCGTGGTATAAGCCCAACTTCAGGAGTTCACAAAGGATACCATTCTCCTTCAACAAAAAAAAATATAGCTATTTATAATATATCCAATAAGTATTTTCATTTATACTCTTTAATAATATGTCTGATAGGTATCAAGAATTTAAAGAAAAAATAAATACCAAATAGAAAAAAAATATATCTAATGTCGTCTACACATGGGAAAAATAATTTAATCACTAGAAAAAGACATTATCAGCCAGCATACGAGAAGATAAAAAGAGTCTAGATTACTTCTTCTTTTAAAAGTCGTTGAAACGCGGATGTTGATAAAAATCAGAAAAACCTGGTGTAGAAAATAGAGAAAAGAAAATTATAAATATAAGTTCGGTAATCAGAGTTGCAAGCACACCTCAGAGCCTTTCTGGTTGAAATTGAATAGATTAGAAGATTGAAAAAGTGATTTAAGATATGTCATGTAAATAAAATAAATGTAAATGATGATATTTATATGAGAGTAATAGGAAATCCATCCACGTACTCCCCAGCTGGGATCCATTTGCTATAAATCATATATCATATAATATTGGCCAGCTTCTGCTTGTGGCCTACATAGCCCAGTCAATTTAGCATTTCGTTATGGAGTCATTCTTAGCTAGTTCAATATTTTTATGATGCTTTATATAGTTCATTCAAAAGTCTCCATCGAAATACATGTGTCAAATTTTCAAGGACTAAAAGTAGAAAAAGTTAATTTTTCAAAGGGTTCTGGAACTGTATGCGAACGGTTTGAGATATAAGGTTTAAACTTAACATGAAGCTTATTAATACAAAATTTTCTACCAAATTTCGGCTTATTAGCCACAAGTATTCAAGAGATCTCTTTTTACCGATTCGATTTTTTTTTTAATTTCTCTATTTTCACATGAAATTTCTGAAGGTAAAACCTAAAATCTAGTCAGTTTTTTTGTATTGAATACAAATATTTTTGTACCAGAAGGATCGTTATATATACTTTCGTCCTCCGTTAATTATATAGCTATTAAGGGACCTAACCAAAGAAGACCCCCTCTCCCACAAAATAATCTATATAAATCCACGATATAAAAATTGTATTTAATATGAATTTTACTAAATATTAATCATTATCAATATTCTGATTTTTATAAGAGAATTATCCCTCTCCATAAATTTCGAAACCTATCATTCATTTTCTGGCGTTCTCGTGCTAAATAAGAATACCTTGGTCTTTTCGAGATCAAATTGCAATAGATATTATATGTTTTTAAGTGATATTTTATATCTTGAATTTATGTTATATTAATTTAGAAAAAGACGTTTTATTCAGCACATTTTATACAGCACACTTAAATACCAAGGAAAATGTAAAGTAGGTTTCAAAATTTATGGAACGGAAAACTGTACTCAAGATAGAAAATTGGCCCTTCCCACATGAAAAAATGTCTTGGGTACCTGCCTTGTATCAATTCCAGGCAAACATACAGATACAGAAAGTGAAAAAATTATGCTTGAAAATGATTTTTCTCTACTTTTCAAAAATTTTTACAGACAGAAAAAATATTTAAATAGAATTTTCTTTGATCGCGAAAAGCGCTTGCGTAAGAGGCCGCTCGATTTTTTCCCTATATTAAAGTAATCAATCCAGGAATTCATTTACTAATTAACAGTATAATAACATGAGTTCTTGCTTTTAAAAATTTGAATATATATACCATATAAAATCAACCCTTTCATTTGTGGTCTGAAGATGGAAAAGTTTCGCTTTTTCGATTTTTACTTTTAATTGTACTCAAAACTCTACCACTATGCCAAATTTTAGCTTTCTAGGATCACCGGAAGTACTCTAGAATTTTGATGAGTCAGTCAGTGTGTGAGTGAGTGACGAAAAAGCCTAATATTTGCCTTCTTGTAACTTGGACGATATAAGCAATAGGGATATGAAATTTGGTAATTTATTTAAGCTTATGGACCAGTATTGTGGAAAAAAAATCCAGTCATGTAGAGGTTTCGAGCTAGAAGTTACGGAGACGTCAAAATGGTTCGAGTTGCTTCCTGTAAAGGGTAGCTTGCCAGTGCACGCCTGCTCGAATCGAACTTGGGTGGGGCTTGTAAAAATGCCCGCTGATATTTTCAATCTTGACACGATAGAAGAAACATTCAAGATATCTAGAATTAATAAGATAGTATGAATTCAAATCGAATTCATCAATCTGTCTAGAAGCAACCGTTTGGAGCGCTCGCCATCAATGAATAAGAAACATGTTCTTTTGAGGGCTGATTTTCAACGATGTATTTATTGTCTTGGGGATAGATTACCTTTAAATAATAACATTTTTGAAAATTAATTTTTTTACAAAAATAACAGAATTTACTGACTAAATGTTGAGCTTATAAGCCATATTATATATTTTGTAGAGTAAATATTACTCACGAATCTTTATACCATCACAATGATCAAATAAAGATTTCTAATAAAGATGAAAAAAAAGAAATTATTTTTTGTGAATAAAAGATTTGAAACTGATTGATTTTTTGTTGAAAATGAATTAATTTAAGCAAATAAATGAACGAGGTAAATCAAAGAAAGAAATTGAATTAAAAATGAAAAGGCGAATTTTTAAAATAAATAATTCGTCCTTTGTAAGTTGTTTCGCGATAAATGAACAAACGGGGATGGTGAACTTGGAAAGGGAATCGAGCTGAATGGTCCATGTTTCTATTGGTGGATGCGATTTAATTAGACCCCTTCGTTTTCCTGATTTATAGGCCTTGCTTGATTAATTGACTTATCTGTTTGATTTGACCATTCACACATCGCAATCTATTTTAGTAATTACTGTTCTTTGTTTTCGAATATGATATTGTGTGCTTAATTAATTAATTTTTGTGTTTTTAGTGGACAAAAATATATCATTGTGGTAAATGCGTAAAGATAAAATAAATTAAAAAAATTTTAAATTAATAAATAGGAATATTTTTTATTGTGTGTTTACATACATATCTTGTTGACGAGTTTGAAATCACTTGAATCCATGAAATCTGAATCAATTATCAAATAGTACAATTCGTTCATAGAAAGGTGATCAACCAAGACAGAAGTCTTCAACTTTTTTGAGAATAGAGCCACATATCAAAATAATTGGAATTTTGTAACAAAATATCAGTGTTTGTTGTTACTCAGGGTAGGGATTGAAACGATATATCGATTATTTTTTTATATCGATATATTTTGGAAATAATTATAAGTATCGATATACTCCTTGCGATATATATCGAATATCGATATATGACTTGCGATATATAGGTATCGAAAAATATATCAGAATTTTTTTTCACTTGCAAATACAAAAAACTGCTGCAATTTTTTAATTGCACAATTTTATACGAAATTTTTATTTAACAACATCACAACTATTAAAAAATACTTTGACTAGGTACTCCTAAAGTCTAAACTCAAAAAATTAAAAATTTATGTCATGTATTTTGTATTGTAAATTGTAATAGAGTGGAGAAAAAAATGCCATAATACTGGAACAATATAATTTTTATTTATAATAATACAAAAAGTAAACAAAGTAAGAAAGTATTATTTAAATAATATAGTTTAAAAAATAAAAGCAGATATTCTAAATCAACGATAGACGTATCATATTCCGGATTTTTCTTTATTTTAATTTATAAAGTATTGATTATTTTAAATAAATTCATCATAATAAATTGAACTTCATCGTCCTTCTCTTCATTTTCATCTTCCGCATTATCATCTTCATCATAATAAATTGCATTATATATTTCATTTTATTTTACTCAAATTTAGTTTTTTTTTAAATTTATATCACCTTTTTTAAGGTAAAGGTTAGTTTTTATTTTTAATATGAAGTTTTTTACTATCTAAAATTTTTCAATAGGTATTTTAAAGGATGAAAAATTATTAATAAGTCTTCTGATGTGTTTATTATTCTACTGCTATATTTAACGATTTTCTACTGTTTCTTTCAGATTCGATCTGGGAACACTGGCACATTTTTTGTGTGTTTCTGTCCTCGGTGTATCCAATTAAACCATCATATATATCGATATATTTTCTGCGATATATTTATGTATCGAAATATAAGTTATAGCTAATATCGATATATCGATGTATTAAAATAATTTGCCATCCCTTCTTAGGGGTCTGAGCTCATTTGTAATGACCACATCACATATCTAGGATATACTGCATATAAGCTTTGCTTTTTATTCCGAATCACACGCTTTTTTTAAGTACGTTCGACTTTTGACCTTATACCCAAACTCACACCTCACTTGAATATGGTGGACATCTGCGGAGAGGGGCCTCCAAGCACTCTCTTGCCCCCTTAATGCAATTGGATGTGAGCTATCAGATTCTTAGGAGATCCAATATTAACTAGCACCCTTTATGATTTACTGGCCCATTATACAACCAAATCCACTCTTTCCCTTTTCAGGGTTGTATTTTTTTTTAATGATATTGATGTGAGAAGGAGATACACCAGAAGGTGGATCCCCTAAAGGCCTGTATGGGCTGGCCCCCCATCGTGAAAAGAACAGAGCAGAAGGAAAAGAAGCCGGGATCACGAACCAATCTCAGAAACTTAGATACAATTCAATATCCAATTTACTAAGGTTTTAGGGGCTTCGAGCAGTGGTAAATTCTCCGCGCGATAAATTCTGTTAAATTTATCTCCCACTTAATTTTTATTACCAGACCCTATACTTACAGAAAAAATGTCTGGGTATAGCCGGGAATCGAACCCGAGACCTCCGGGTTGCCAGTCTTTTTAAACTTTAAAAAACTTTATTTACAATATTGTACAGTAGGTTTTTACATTAGTAATATTATTCTATAAGGTTACAGATTTTATACATATGTTTTATAATTAGTTTCTATTTGCAGTCTCCTGCCTAGTACATTAAGGCTTATACTGCTTTTTTTTTTTTTTTTGCTTAGGCTTTAGATATTTAAGGTTTATTTAGAATAATCAGTGTTAAGTGCATTGATTATATAAAGTTGTTGGTTTTTAAGATGTTTTCGTTAATTTATTTTACAGGAAAAGTTACAAGAACAAAAACCTGTCAGTTACTCTGCCAATTACACCACGGAGGCGGACAAAAAGTAGAACATGGCCTTATTAGTATTGGAGTAGAAGGTAACTGAATGCAGGTCTTGAACTGAAGATAATATGTCGCTCGATATGCGGGAAGAGAGTTCGACGAGATAAACGAGCTCCTATAGTAATATCTATGTTTATAGAAAAAATAAAGACTGGAAACAGCTTTACGTAGGATGACCCAGATAGCACTATTATTTTAATGGTGCATCTCCTATTAGTCTGATAGGTCCTATCTGAATTGCATTGAGGGTGGCAATAGAATGCTTGGAGGCCCCTCTGCACAAATCCGAGCCATATTTATACATAATAGTGAACATTTTTTACTAGAAATCAAAAAACAAAATAAAAATCACTAGTTCTTGCCTGAAATAATAAAAATCAACTATGATATTATCACTATAGCACAAAAATGATACAGTAATTAAAATAAATTTGCAAGCCGAATACTCTAATCATTCTATTATTTCCAAATATAGAATAAGGAACTATCATAATTAATTTAAGATCAAAAAATATTTCCTTTAATTTATACTATTCATGTCAGAATATTAATTTATGATATATATTTAATAATATAATTATCTTTAATAAAATTTTAACTTTCGCTAAAATGTTCTAAATAGCAGTTGATGTTGCTCATAAAATGGTTTGAGTGAATTTTATTGGGCTAGCGGAAAAGAATTTGACCCCACGTTAGTTTTCATTAGGTTTTTTTTGTCTCCTTCGGAGATGGTTACTTAATTTAATACAACTTGAAAACGAGAGCGATCCTGATTTGAGGCCACTGGCCTCTTTACTATTATATAACGCTCGCGTATTCCGAGTCGCCATTCTCCATCAGAGTTCAACCTATCTTCGGTTTCTAATACTTGAATTCCGACAACAATTCTTAAATAAGAAATGTCACGGAATCGATTTTTCTTATATTTAAATAATATATAGTTGAATATACCTTATAATATACCTTCCAAAACATTTTATTTATTGTGAATAGACATCAGAAAGAAATATGCTTTACGCGATTAATCTGAATCGATCCGATTTTACTCACGAACCGGCATAAGAAATCAATTCATTCCATAAATTTATTCTTATCTTTTAGATCTTTCTTCAATCTTTCTTTATGAATAAACAAGAATAAGAGTAAATTCTTATAATTTATTTGTTTAAATATTTTATTATTATTATTATTTTGACTAATATTGAATTTTTATTATTTTTTTTTATTTTTCAATCCTAGATTTTCTATTCTTACTGTATTTCCCCACAGTGTTCCTAGATAAGTGTGAATTGAAGTTGATAGGCGCGTGGAGTGCCAAAAATGCTATCACGGCTATCATTTGACACTCCGGTTCAATTTCCGAGCTGTTAAAATCAACCGTTGTGATATATAATAATAACCCGGAAAAGTGCAAGTTTTACCCAAAGGAATACCGAAAGGCATCCACAGTAAGAAGGAAATGTGGTGTGTGCCATCTTTCAACTTGGCTTTTTCTGATTTTGTTGAGGGAGAATGTTGTAGGTTCTTGGTGAAACATATTAAATAAAGCAAAGAAAATTTTTGAAATTTTTTTTAGAAACTTTTTAAAATTTTCTTTACTCTTTTTCTGATTGTTCCTTCTTCGTCGAAATGACTGTGCTGCATTCCAATCTTTCTCGAAGTGGTAGAGCATAATATGCTAAATATGGATATGGTATCCGATACGCATTTTCATTAAATGAATATAGAAGATTATTGAAGGAGACAATAAAAGAGTGTGTCTTCTGCTGAAATTATAAATTTTATTTATTCATAACGATTTAAATAAATAAAATTTATAATTCCAGCAGAAGACACACTCTTTTATTGTCTCCTTCAATATATAAAAATTCTGCTACTCTCGGCACAAAAACTTTCAATTTAATAGAAGATTATTTTTATGAAAAACATACACAATACGCCAATTTTTAAAGGAAAAAAAGTAGCGAAAAAACGCAATAATTAAGCACCAACCTAATATTTTGTTACAAATAAAAAATAAATTGACCTTAACTAGAATCGAGCCGTACAAAATATGCACATGTAGCCAAAACTCTACCATTGGGCTATAAAGAAGCTCTTTAAGGGTCCAAATACTCTACTAGAGAAACTCTAGGTAATAGAGAAGATTGTCTCCTAATCATATTAAAGTGGCTTCGCATAAGTGAGACTTATTTCAAAACAATTGGTCGAAGCAGCACTTGTGGCCACGTCCACTTTAATCTGATTAGGGGCAGTCTTCTTTACTCTATTACCTAGAGTTTCTTTAGTGAGGCATTTGCGCCTTAAGAGTTGAAAAAAGTAACTCTATATCGCACACCCAGAGGCCGACTGGCAACAATTAAATGATTATTTTCCAAAATAGTTGAGATATTAAATTTGTCCTTATTTGTCGTTAATAAGGAGAGAATGAGTGAATTTTTTTAGAATTTTAATTTATGTAGGTACTTGAATGAACTCCCGCTAGTACAAATATCCTCTAAAAATGTCCATGATCAAAATAAAAAAATAAAAAATAAAACTTAATTCAACTTAAAGAGATTTTTACATGGATACCTGATACTCTATGATAAATATTTTTACTTTACCACACAGGGTATGGTCAAGTATTGTAATCGTGCATGAAAAAAGTGGTTTTTTCCTTCTTTTTTTTCGAAATATCTCAAAAACGGCTGAAACTATTTTGATTAAAAAAATTGAGCGAAACCATGGCATTTCGGTCTACAAAAAAGCTCAAATAAGTAAACATCGAAAAAATTATATTTTTCGAGATAATAATTGTTTTGTCAAAATGTCTGTTAGTTAGTCTGTCTGGTTGTCTGGTTGTCTGGTTGGGTGTCAGTTAGTCTGTCAAATTTTTGTGGACAAGCTAGCTCAAAAACTAGCGTGAATATCGAAACCAAATTTCACACGTAGTTTTGGTTAATTGAGATTAAGAGCTGATTAGATTTTGGGGCAAATCGACCCAAAATTAAGGGGGGTTAAAAATTAAAAATCTAGGCTATTTGAGCAAACTCAACCAAATTTTGTATACATAATCAGTGCGACCCCAGAAGTCTAAAAATGCAAAAACTAACCGCCCAAAATTGGTGGGGGAGGGGGGGGGTGTAGGGTCAAAAATGAAAATATAGGCTCTTGTTCCAAACTCAACCAAATTTTGTATACATAATCAGTGGGACCCCAGAAGACTAAAAATGCAAAAACTAACCGCCCATAAATGGTGGGGGAGAGGGGGAGTAGGGTCAAAAAATGAAAATATAGGCTCTTGTTCCAAACTCAACCAAATTTTGTATACATAATCAGTGGGACCCCAGAAGACTAAAAATGCAAAAACTAACCGCCCAAAATTGGTGGGGGAGGGGGGTGTAAGGTAAAAAATGAAAATATAGGCTCTTGTTCCAAACTCAACCAAATTTTGTATACATAATCAGTGGGACCCCAGAAGACTAAAAATGCAAAAACTAACCGCCCATAAATGGTGGGGGGAGGGGGGGTGTAAGGTAAAAAATTAAAATATAGGCTCTTGTATCATACTCAACCAAATTTTGTATACATAATCAGTGCGACCCCAGAAGTCTAAAAATGGAAAAACTAACCGCCGAAAATGGGGGGGGGGGGGGGCAAACAATGAAAATATAGGATCTTGTTCCAAACTCAACCAAATTTTGTATACATAATCAGTGGGCACACAGTAATCTAAAAATAAAAAAAACTAACCTCCCCCCTACATGATTATAAATAATTTTATTATATATTAAATATAAGTGAGGGGCCAGGTTGTATGGTAAAGTCAAGTGGATGGCCACATCAGAACACGTCAGCTTATTTATTTTTGAACCCACATAAAATTCGACCCTGTCCAAAGTAATTTTGTAGAAATTGTAATACGATTTTTGATTTGAGGGAAAATAATTACATATAAATTGTAAATTTCAAGTTTAGCTCTTATTTCGTTTAAGATGAAAGATAATTAAACATTGTGGCAACACTATAATAGAGTCCCATTTTACTTAACCCTAAAAATCAACCTTAAATACCTTAGATCCAGTAGGTGACAATATACCGGGTGAGTTTTTTTATCTTGAGACTGTCTTATAACTCAAAAACACTGTATTATATTGAAAAAAGTTTCATATAAAAGTTTATTTATATCATGGGGAAACTAAACTACGCTATTATTTGTTGACGCAGAACAAGCTTTCAAGGGTATTTCAAGGTCAACTTCTGTTTTTTAAATAGAACCCTATATTTTCCTTACGTCTACTTAATCTACAAAAAAACTGAACAACTTTCATAAGAACTATTTTTTTATACGAGATCAAATTAACAAAATACATGAATCAAAAAAAATCTTAATAATTATTTTTAACAATTATTTAACTTAATTATCAAATAATAATGATTAAATTATTAATTATTAAATAAATAATTTAATAATAATTAATAATTTAATAATTTTGAGATATTGGCCTGTGACATTCCAGTGTTATCGCAAGTCTTCTGGATGAATTCCAGTCCCAATTTCCTTATTTTGCCCTGTTCCAGTTTCCTCGTAGCCTTTACATTTCCTGTTTTTTTCTTTTAAACAGATTTACAACACGATAAAATGGAGGTTGTGAGGGTGTATTCTTATCAGGAAAACGCTCGGCATCCATTTCCATGGCAGCCCCATAACACTTCTTCCACATTCACCGCATAAATTAAGACCATTTCAACAAAAAAATGCTCTATTTTTATTATGATAACACAATATAACTATCTACTGGATTGACACGAGAAATAAACTTTTTTAAACTCAATAATTTTAAGTAGTTCTATTAAGTAGAAAGTAATCTCTTAAATCTGTGTATAATGCAGTTTTAAGATCATTATAAACACTTATTTTCATTGTTGTGACTTTTTTGATTCAATAATTATTTATTTAATAATTAATAATTTAATCATTATTATTTGATAATTAAGTTAAATAATTGTTAAAAATAATTATTAAGATTTTTTGAGATCTAATTGATTCATGTATTTTGTTTGTTTGATGTCGTATAAAAAAATAGTTCTTATGAAAGTTGTTCAGTTTTTTTTGTAGATTAAGTAGACGTTACGAAAAATATAGGTTTCCATTTAAAAAACAGAAGTTGACTTTGAAAGCTTGTTCTGCGTCAACACATAATAGCGTAGTTTAGTTTCCCCCTCGATATAAACAAACTTTTATTTGAAACTTTTCCCATATAATGCACTGTTTTTGAATTATAAGACTGTCTCAAGATAAAAAACTAACCCGGTATATTGTTTTCTTTAGAAAACTTAAAAAACTTAACTCTGCAATCCCTATCGGAAATTATATTATATTAAAATAACATCAAAATTTGTATCTATTAAATTACAAAATGTAAAATTGAAAAGTAGTTAAAATACTATGTAATGTGAAGTAATAAAGCGATTATCATAATTATATTGTTTTTTGAATTTATTAATTAAAATTATAATTTTTTAAAATTTATTTCAAGAACAAAAAGAGGGGAGCTCTCATTTTATCTGTAAGCACCTGCGGTTATTATATATTATACCGACATACATGATTTTATAGAGCCAGTCAGCCGTGAACAATCAACAGTGCAACGACTATCTCTGAAGATAATATGTGAGATCTTGCTCAAACGAAGCTGTGCATTCAAGCATGAAGATCATTAATTGTGACCGCATATTTGGGATTTAATTAATCTAATTAATTTTTTTCAATTTCAAAATATGTTGTTTCCCTCTAATATGACATCAGCTATCCATTATAGTGAAAGGGTTAGTTAAATGAGCTATTGTTTAGTAAAAATATCACATAAATTAAAACTATAACAAAAATCTTCATCTAGAAAATACGCTACAAAGATATGTTAGAAAAATATTACTAGAATTATATAGTACGTTTCTTATTTAGAGATATTTTTTTCTCTACCTTATTCAGGTCCCGAGTTTCCTTAGAATACAAGTTGACCGATTTTCATGGTGGGGACTAGTATTCAAATTCTTAACACACTACACATTTAGATAATACTAGCTGCAAGGCTTGCCTTCGGCGGCCCTCTTGCTAGCCAGGGGGCTAGCCCCACCCTGGACCTCACCGCCGCTATGCCCCCTGGACTCCACCCCGCACCACCCCCTGCACTCCCACCCTATTCCGCCTCACTCCTCACCCCACCCCCATTCCACCCCCGCACCCAGTTTTTGCATTTCTAGCCTTCTAGTGACCCACAGATTATGTATACAAAATTTGGTTGAGTTTGGCCCAAGAGAAAGAATTTTCATTTTTTGACCCCCCTCCCCATTTTGGGTGGTTAGTTTTTGCATTTCTAGCTCTCTAGAGGCCCAGAGATTATGTATACACAATTTGGTTGTGTTTGTTCCAAGGGCAAGAATTTACATTTTTTCACCCTCCCCCTTTTTGGGAGCTTTTTTGGGGAAATTTTTTTAAACCCAAGTTGTCAGAAATCACATCCTCTACAACTATTGTTTATCATAAAATTTGCTGTAGGGTTAATAGTTTAGGAGTTATTTGATAATTTTCATGCGTGCGCCCCCCCAAACCCCTTCTGGGGTCAAAATATCAAAACGTTATATAGCTAAAAACGTAAGTTAGAAGTCATCTGATGTAAATATGAAATTTCATAATAATCCCTTCAGCCGTTTTTAGGTGAATCGTGAGCAACTTTTCGGAAACCACTGAAACAGTCATACAGACAGGAATTTTGTTGAGGGTGTTTTCGTTCATAACTTTGTTTGAAACGTGTGCAACCAAAATATGGCGTGATTTGGAGCAATGTACAGACACAACCTTAATTTTATATATATATATGTCACTTACCCGTAACAATTATGACATAACTTTGCAATTTTTGTTTTATGAGTATATAATGTTTTCTAAAGTTGATATTAATCTTTTTATTATAAAAAATTATGAAACAAGTTCAATTTGTGATAAAAGCTAAAACCCAATTTGTAGGCTATAAACAAATCACAAAATCCTTACTTTTCGGACTTGTTTTGACATTCATATACATACTCATTAAAGGAATGCAGTATAACCTACACTGGTAAGTTATATTAATTTTAATTTTAACCCCCATAATATTTACATATAAATTAGCCAAAATGGCTTTATTAGTAGGAATCTGAAATCAAAAAAATAGATACCAACTTTGACGATTCAGTTGGTTGTTGACCATTTACTGTATTAATTTCGTTCAAAATTGATTAAAATTATCAATTATTATTTGTTTTTTAATATTCAGTACCTGGAATACCGAGCGATCTTCGGTAATTTTTTGATTCAGTTAAAAGCGATAAATATTATATTAATTTAATTTTTAATTCAGGTAAAAAGGTCGATTTTTAATCGGAACCAAAAAAAAATAAAATTGAAATAAAACTTAATTCATATTTTTACCAACGTTTACGCCCGCTATTGCAATCATCAAGACGTATCACAGGCCACAAAGTTTTGAATGGAATTGCAATTAAAAATAATATTAATATACAGGGAGGTTCTTTCGTTGACTCTTTTAAATCCTAAAAAAGTAGGTATGATCTTTCGAATTGTCGAATTTTTTAAGAGAATGAAATTGATATTCTAATAAATTATTTTATAGAAAAAAACCTTTATTTAATTAAATTTTTTTTTTTTTATAAATTTTATTAAACCAATTATTTTACATGAATTAATGTATACATTGTATTTTAGCTTCGACTCCGGAGATTATTTCCCCACCATCGAGTGTCCTTGATCATCTTTAGTCCTTGTTTTTAGTAAGAGGAAAAAACTAATTAAAGAAAAAAAACCTCTTTTCCGATAATTATTCCAATACCATATTGCGAAAATTAATCCATCCAATTAACTGCCATCCTCTCGTTTTCATTTAATTAATTTTTTTTTTTTTTTTAATTTTATTAAACCAATTATTTTACATTATAATTAATGTATACATTGTATTTTTGCTTCGATTCCGGAGATTACTTCTCCACCATCGAGTGTCCTTATTCATATTTAGTCCTTGTGTTTAATAAGAGGAAAAATCTAATTAGATAAAAAACCTCTTTTCCGATAATTATTTCAATTCCATTATTCCCCAATCAAGTCGATTGGTTCCTCCCCCCCTTTCCTCATCTCCAATTTAATTAAAATGGCAAATTCTAATATATTATAATAATATTTGTAATGATCGGTTTGTGGAATTTAAAATGAAAAAAAAAACAATTATTTATTAAAAGGAAATTGAATAAAAATGTAATTATACATTTTTATCGAGACAACCACATGTGAATAATTATGTGAATTAACAAAAAAAACCTTAGCCGAAGATAAGACCGTGACAGATCGAATTGTCAACCCAAAAACACCTTAACCCGTGAATTTCATCCAAATCGTTAGAGCCGTTTTCAAGAAACCGATTCTTTATTTACATATAACTAGCTGCAAGTCAGAGGGCCCCCTGCACTCCCACCCCACCGCCACCCTCACCCCCACCCACCTCTTACCACCCACTGCACTCCCACCCAAAAAATCATACATCTTATAGAAAAAGAAGAAAAGAAAAAAGCGAATACATAATGGTAACATTTTGCTTCAGTTAAAAGCTATATATTAATATTATTTTTAATTCCTCGCCCGCACCCCCACCCCCGTTCCCGAAAACCCGCACCTCTCCCCACCCCGGAACCCCCACCACTTCACCCCCAGACCCCCCATATCCCTCCTGCCCCCGATATCCAGCACAATTTATTTCCTTGTCGTCACTGCGGCAAAAATCATACTTATAGAAAAAGAAGAAAAGATAAAAACGAATGCATATCCTAGTACAGGGGTGGCCATCCTATAGCCCATGCACCCAACGTGGAGAATATAAGATTATAAGAGGCGCATTTCATCATAAAATTTCTCAAATACCCACAAGTTCATATTACCTATTCTTTGGTTCTGTTTTTTCTCATTAGAAAGGTAGAAAAAGTGCTTGAGTTGTATTGCGGAGGTGAAAAAAATTGGCGCATGGTTTGTAAATGGTTGGCCACCACCGCGCTAGGAGAAGAAGCAGCTTTGGATCCTTTGGTCTCGTCTATCCAATCATCATCCTCCCCCTGTGAAATTTCAATATGAATTTTCGCAGACATGTTATAATTTGTGTAATTAACTCGAATAATGACTGAATAGCCTAAGAAACTTGTTTCAGCTATGAGTCATGTTATTCGGATTTCAATAATTTTATGTGACTGTATTCAGCAACATTTTTTGTCAAGCCAGTTTACTTGGTGGTTTTCTACTCCTTCTAGATAGCTTTGATCTTTATTTGTGCAATACTTGTTTACCTAATTATCAAAAGTTCATGATCGATCTTATTAAAGTAAAAAAAATTGTCTGTTGAAATTTCTTTTTACATTACCATACAGGTATGGTCTCTGGTCACTTGGTCAGCTATTGTAATTGTACATGAAAAATGTTTTTACTTTATTTTGTTTCATTTTTTCGAAATATCTCAAAAAGCGCAAAAACTATTTTGATATAAAAAATATTGAGCGAAACCATGGCGTTTCGGTCTACAAGAAGAAAGTGAACATTTGAATTTTGGTTCAAAATGGGCAAAATTTTTTTATTCTTTTGCACGATTAGATCAAATTTTACCCAGCTATTCAAAATGTAATAAATTTGTTTTTTTATTTAATTTTAGTATACGGGGGGGGGGGGGGGGGTTATAGTAATGAGATGAATGAGAAACAACACATCATTTTTTTGTTGATAATGATTGAAAAAATTAAATCTAACAAAACTTTCTAATTTTATATCAAGGCGCACCAAGCCTTTGCTCAATTTACACGAATCAACTTAAAGCACCTTCCATGCTTGCAACAGAAAATTATTTTATAATTAAAATCTATTAATAAATTATGAGGAGAATTTTCTGGGTTAAGTTTCACAAAAAGGAAATATTAAAACAAATGTATGTTTATTGTGAGTTTGATTCACTCGATATATATTTCGGGTTATTAGCCCCACTTCAGGAGTTCAAATAAAAACTGAATACAAATTTGTAAAAACGTTTAACAGGTAAAATTTTGAAAGAGAAGAGTATATTCAGAAAGTTTCTTCAACAACAAAGAAGTTAAAGCACGTTCAAAAAATACTGAGAGAGAAGAGTATATTCAGTAAGTTTCTTCAACAACAAAGAAGTTAAAGTACGTTCAGAAAATACTTTCAATCTTTTTCTTAAATATAAATAAAATATTATTATTTAAAATAAAATTAAAAACAAAAAATAAAAACAAAAAACAAAATACAAACACAATTTATGTAATCGAATTTAGGAGCAGATTTTTAATTTATTAATTTTAGACAAATTAGAATCAATGATTATATCTTTGTCAAAGTCCAATTGATTGGTCCGTGAAAAAAACAAATCTTTTCAGAAATGGCAATTTTCACGTCTAGAATGTGACCGAATTGCATTTACCAAATCGCGAAGCTCATGCAAAAAAATCATCTCTGAGGCAAAAAAATCATTCGATCAGAGGATAGCTGACGGTCTCGCATCTTGCCCTAATGGAAAACGGGCCTTTTTCTCTTTACACAAGGGAATAAATAGAAATTTCGCGTCTCGGTCACTTCCGCCCCTCTTTCACCCAAATGGTTCAGTAGCCACGACCCCCACTGAAAAAGCTGAATCACTAGCCTCCTATTTCGCAACTAACTCCACTTTAGATGACAAAGGGCTTAACCCGCCCACTTATACCCCCCAAACCAACCTCATGGGCAAAATAATTTTCAGGCCCCAAATAATCATAAAAGCCATTAATAAATTAAATTCCAACTCCGCCGCTGGCCCGGATGACATCCCACCAATTCTCATTAAAAAATGCGCCCCTGAACTTGCCCCTATTTTATCCAAGCTATTCCAACTCTCTTACGAATCGGGCATATTCCCCAAAAGCTGGAAAATAGCCAGATTCACACCTATATAAAAAAGAAGACTTCACAAATCTCTAATTACAGACCTATCTCGATCACCTCTGTTCTTTCCAAAATAATGGAATTGGTTATAAACCAACACGTCCTTCATCATTTGGAAAATAATAAATTAATTCACGATAGGCAATATGGATTTAGACAAAATCGTTCCACAGGCGACATCTTAACCAATGTCACCCACACCTGGAACAAAACTCTAGAGGCCGGAAAAGAAACCCTCACTGTAGCCCTTGATATCACCAAAGCTTTTGACCAGGTTTGGCACAAAAATCTTCTTGCCAAACTGCCAGCCTTTGCATTCACACCAACACTTCGCAAATGGATAGAAAGCTTTCTGACAAACCGAAATATAAAAGTTGTGGTGGATGGAATATCATCTGAATCGTTCTCCACAAACGCTGGTGTTCCACAAGGCTCTGTAATCTCCTCCAAACTCTTCCTAATTTATATAAACGACCTTATCGATCAAACGTCAAACCCCACTCATTGTTACGCCGACGATAGCACTCTGCACGGCAAACCCTCACTCCCGAATAGTCGAATCAATGTTGCCTCCTCAATTACTCTCGACCTAGACAAACTGAATAAATGGGACTCTCAAAATTTAGTTAACTTTAATACAAATAAGACTCAGTGTTGTCTAATTTCTAGGCGCGAAAATAAAGATTTCCCTGATATTCATTTCGATTCGAATACCCTGAAAATGTGTGACATCCTATCCATGTTGGGCGTCTCTGTCTCACCGACTCCCTCGACTCACTGGCTCATCGAAGAAATGTCTCTGCTCTTTCCCTTTTCTATAGATACTATCACGGCAGGTGCTCTGATGAGATAAAATCAATAATTCCCCCCAAAGCATGCTTTGCACGTACCACGCGTTTTGCCGACTCCCAACACTCTTTCGCGGTCAAATTGGAAAAGTGCCGGACCACTTTATTCGCCAATACATATATCCCCATGACTTCAAGGAACTAGAACTCTCTCCCAGCCTCCATCTTTCCCAGCACTAATAATAATATAATAATAATAATAATAATAATATAATAATATAATATAATATATAATCTTCAAACCTTCAAAACCGGAGTGCATAGACACCTACGTCTACCACCCTCTCACTTAATCAACTTTCCCTTCTCGTTGGTAATGCAAGGGTCTTTCGAGATCCATAGGAGCTGCATCTTTACCGTAGCACCCCTTCTTGCATTCGATTGCATTAAAAAAAATCATACATCATACCCCCCACCCCTCACCCTTTGGGTTACTATCACTTTCACATTGAGGGTCATTTGTATGTCGGTTGGTAAACTCTTTTTAAACGTTGCCCGTGTGCCCGGCACAAGATGAAATTTAAGGTTTTACCCTTTGCCAACGTTTAAAAAAAGTTTACCAGCCGACATACAACTGGCCCTAAGAGTTATTTCTGTAAGGTCGTATAGGGCGCATATGCGAAATTTCGTACAAATTAATCAAAATTTCTAGGATTTATATTGATAATTGTTTTTATTAATGATGAAATTATTCTATTTTTTGACCCCTTCCCCATTTTAGTCCCAGAAACAAATAATTACCTACATCTCTTTTTAAATATTACCTGTTTATTAATTAAAGTTTCAGGTAATTTTGTTATTTACTTTTAAATAATTGGACCGCGTAAGTTTAAATAATTTCTATGACTTATTTACATTTACAATTTTCTTTTTTAAAGCCAGTTACAACTTATAATATTTTCTTTTAAATATATTAGAGTATTAGACTCTTCTATTATAAATATTGATAGATATATTTTTTAGCTCCTCCCCCTTCATTTTGGTCCCCAAAAGAAATGAGTCACTTTTTTATTATAGAACCCTTTTATAGTAAATCCTATTTTTCTTGTTTGTTTGTTTTTTAATTTGAAAATTTTATATCATTTAAATTTTTTAAGAAATCCCTTTTTTAGAACCTTCCTTAAAATATATTTTTTCTAAATCTTGTTTGTTTATTATAAATCCATGAGTTATTGAAAATAGTGTGTCCAAACCAGTTTATTTTCATACAAAATGTTTGGATTATTTTTTTTCTAACATTTCTGTTTAGAATAAAAAGTTGCATTCAACAAACTTTGTTCATTTTATTCAAAATTGAATTGGATGTCCGAGCATTTAGAAAGTAATTGAGATATAAAAACTTAGGCATTATTTATTCATAATCTGTCAAAAATTTCATATTTATTTTGTGTATTAGTTGTTTCATAATATTGTCAGAAGAGCCGTCAGAAAGATGTTAGTTTTCAACAAGTCATATGAATTTTGTATGCATTCTCTATAAAATACCCAGAGCTCTGGCTCTTAATTTTAACCTCATAATTCTGTATGTTCATATTTTATAGCTAAAATTGTTTGAATTAATTAATTTTCTACATTGCAAAATATAACATGTTTTTCTAAACTTTTCTTTGTCTATTAAATGCTTTGCAAATTGCATAAATTCAAGCTGCATAATATCCTCCGGCATTGTTTCTGACCTTCATCCATTAATTATGCCCTCCTACATCGATTCACCAGCTTGTACATTATGGGATATTCTCAGTTTTATCCAGATTTTCCTATTATTTAAAGGTAATAAGAGCAAGTTTTGGAATGACATTTTTATTAATTACGTGTTTTCTGCTGTTGTCTTGTTGTCTATAATTATAAATAGCATTAAGTCAGACAAATACAAAAACCGTCTGAAATAGGATACTGTAACGCCCTCTCACACCGTTATTTTAAAGATAATTAAATTAAAATAAAAAATACACCTTATTTAAATGAACTCTTGTAGGTTGGGTATAGGTACGTGACCATTTTTTGTGTCAGAGTGGGACGCTTACGGAATTTTGTATATAAATAAAAAAAAATGTATAAAAATAATTTTCGGACAATTCACACACGACTATTTGACCCCAAACTAACCATAGCTGGTACTTAAATGCAGAAATATTTTAAATTTTATTTAAATCATTTCAAGATAGATAATACCTCGTTCAAATAATTGACAACTATATCCGATGTCTCACCTGGCTGATCTCGAAACTCTAAAATTTTGACTTTAACGCCTTCATAAGTTAGAAAATAACGAATCAAAACCGGGAATAATTTTATTGAGCCATGATTCGAAGCATCCGTTGATAAAGTTATACAGTGAGCTTCGCGAAGGTGCTTTTTCAATTCATCCATCGCCATAGGTTGTAGTACATTTTCAACAATAGCCTGAGATTTTGTACGAGCACATTTAAATTTTTGGTCAAAACATGTTTGAATTAAATTAGAAGCACAGTCATTTGAGCGAAAGCTATGGTTTTATTGCACAGTGTGATACTCCCACGCACCTTCCGCTGCAGCTATATCCAAATCTTTGGAAGTCGGTGAATAGGTTTTTTTGAAAAAATTAAACATTGACGAGCTTGAAGAAGCAGCTTGATTGGAAAGTCTGTGTTTTTCTGATATTAAATGTTTCACACTATCGCTGGCACCACCATGTCCAACACGGCACATTTCACATCTAACGTCTGCTTCACCACTCCTTTGTTTATTAAGCGGATACTTATTTTGCAAATTAATATTAAAAGTACACTTGCGTTTTGCCAATGTTATAAACATGAAACCGTCTACGAAAACATCTGCAATGTAATACTATTAGAATAACGTTCAATGTATAAGTATCACACGGCCTTGTCTCGATTCGCGCGATTTACATTGAGAAAAAAATCTCGTTTGACAGTAAAATGGGTTTTGTTAAATTTTGTTAAAGTAAAATTTATTTGGGATAACTAAATATTCTTACGACAACATAATCTAGGTATTTCTTTATTTTAAATAAATGACTGGCCATTTTCTATTTCACGTTTAAATAACATTTGAAAAAACTTGTTTAACTTTGGAATTCTATAACTCATGATATGAATAGATTAAGATAACGATAAGATCAGAACTGACTTTTGTAGGGAATTGAGCGTTCTACAAAAAAGATATCTTATGATTTTCGATAAATCCACATTTTTTCTCAGTGTATATAAATCTGGTCTGTTCGCAAAAGGGGGACATTTTTGCTCTCGATGGGGACAGAGGGGCAGACAGTCCCGAAAGTGGGACTTATGGTCACATTATATATATTATAGGTAAATTCAGCAGGTCACCAAGCAAACGAATGCCTTCGGTGTTTTAGTTACCTTCTTAGTATTACTCCAAAGTGGTATTTGAACCTATGAGAAATAGCAAATAAAATATTCCTAATTGATGAAGGTCAAATCTTCTAATTTCAATATCTAATTCTTCACTACCCCACCTGTTGCATGGAAATAAATTCGTGAATAATAGATTTCGAGTTTCTTCAGTTGGAACAACATTAAGATTAGAAATCCCTTGTTTTCTGAACAACGAATCATTAAAGTCTTTTATTTTTATTATTGGTCCATTCGAGGCCGGCGTATCCGAGTGTGGGTCTCCGATGGAGGAGAAGAGAAGGCGGGTCTTTTTGAGTTCAGTCAACTTGGCTCAAGGTGATCCGGAGCCCTGGGATGAGGCAACAGCCCTTGAAGAGTACCGCCCTTGATCAAGACCCCTAACTATCCAGATTTCCACTCTTGCTAATTTAATGTTTGTGAAAAGCAGCATCTTTGCAATAAATTTGATGCTATATACCAACAGAAATAAAAACAAACAAATGGGTAAGTCTCCAGTGCTATAAATACTGAATGTCCGTGGGTTGATTTTACACATGAAGTTTTTTTTATCTTGTAAAAGTTAATAAGTAGATATCAAATTCTTTAAGGAAATATAGATTTTGCTAAACGAAATATTAATTTTGAATGTTATGTATTGTTCTTGGTTGTAATAATATCAAAAGTAAATGAAACTTTCAAAAAAAAAAAACAAAAAAACAATCAGTAACCTTTAAAACAATTATTTTGCAATTGTTTAGCTAGAAACATGAAATTTGGTACAAGGGTATAACTTATTAATAGAAACATTTAGGTCAAATTTCGGTTTATTATAATAACAACTGTTCTAGAACTCTACCTAGTATATTACAATTGGTTTAATTTTTTTCTGCTTAAGTCAATTTTTCAAAATTAAATTAATTCTTCTTTATGGAAATATAAATATTTTTTCCACAGAAAAGAACCCTCTATAAGCACTGTTCCTTGAGTCATTTTTGTACCAGAACCAAAGCAGATAAATACATAAAAGATGAATCACCTATATGCCATGATAGACCATTGAATTCCTAAGAGCTGGGTGGACTTCTACAATGAGTAAAATGAACTTATTAAGCCCGAAAGAATGATTGACGAACAAAATATCTCTCATATTAACGCAGAAAAACGAAAATAACAATTGTAAAATGTACAAATATTTACTAATTTTAATTAACAAATTTGTCGAATTTTTTCTCGCTTTACATTCCTACAGAAATATGTAAATATTATTAAATAATAAATTGAATATCGAGAGTAAATTAAATGTAATAGATGCTGTTGTTGCATTTCAATTATTATATATATATATATAAAAAATGAACTAGTCATTTTCAAATGTGAATACGAGGAATTATTTCATTAGAAATTTAAAGAAGAAGCTTCACTCATTAACTTGATGGAAGTTACTACCGGAAATAAGTGAAGGAGCAGAAAATTAAAATTCTAAACGCCAAATTATTTGCGAATATTTGTTCTTTTTTGTAAAAATTTATTTTTCGGAGAGCTGAGCTGAGAGGACAATCGACATGCCCTCTTAGCTAGTCTTAATATAAAATACTAAATATTAAATTGATACATACTAATTGATTTTTGAGGTAGAGCGGGGACAGCATTTCACCTCTTACAAATCCAGTGTCTATTTTCTTCTAGTTCTTTTAGGTTAATTTTTTTCCTGGACGATTACACTACTTCCCATGCAAAAAATATACTCCCCCTGTCCGAAAATATGGTATACGTTTGCAAAAAAAAAAAAATCAAAAAAACTAAAATTAAATAAAAAAAAATAAATTCATTTTAT
This sequence comes from Forficula auricularia, assembly GCA_024734495.1. Classification (NCBI taxonomy): domain Eukaryota; kingdom Metazoa; phylum Arthropoda; class Insecta; order Dermaptera; family Forficulidae; genus Forficula; species Forficula auricularia. The sequence continues at coordinate 618,383 of JALMQS010000630.1, forward strand.
TATCATAATATAACTAAATACAAATAATTTTAGTGTAATTCAAATTTAGTTAAAGTGAGATTTCGATTTGTTGAACGCTTCTTCTGAACATATATGTATATGTACTGTTCTAATTTTTCTTTGTTCTTCATATATTGTAATAGCTGTTGTAAGATACCATGACGTTGTTTATTAGTCGATTAGTTTGATTTGGCATCTCTTCTTTGTTAATTCACGTTATTTGTGTTAAAATTTTGAAATTACAGCCGTGTTTATTTTATTTTTCTTAAAAAAAAACAATTTTTGTTCTTCAAATTCCAACTTAACTCAAAAGCAACGACTATCAAATATGTTAAATTATTTAGCTATCAATGTAAAGAATAACAATATAATGAGTATTGGACCAGTTGCTTTTATAATAATAATAATAATAATAATAATAATAATAATTCTTTATTAGCTATTTTAGCTATCTATCATACAATTAAACAAATATATGTAATTTGTTTTTAAATAATACATTCAATTTTGAGATACAAAGATAAAGATAATTAATACATCTCTAAAATTATAACAATTTATAATAAACATATAAATGTATAACACACCAAACATGACAATAAACAAATGAACACATGTACATAAATACTAATATTAATAATAACAAATATTCAAATTAATCACTACATTAAAAAACAAAAATCACCAATTTTGATACTATAGATAATCTTAGATTTTCTTTCAAATGTCTACCATATTTTTGGACAGAGGGAGTATATAATATTGTAATTTAAAGACTTAGTTATTATATCAAAAGAAAGAGACCAGCCATCATCTGAAATGATCCATTAGTGATTGTGATGTAATATTTCTGTAAAAGGTGACTAGGCGTAGAGAAGCGTGGGTTTCTTTTGGAGACTGGTCAAAACAAAACGACCGCCACGGCAAGCCAAAACAAACCAGCAGCCTTGCTACACAATGACATTGATATAGAATATCCTGGAATTGCATTTTTTATGGAGATGGTGATTAACTTGAAAAACGGATATTCTTAGGTAACTTTATATAGAATTTATAAACTTATACACGTTCAAAAATGATTTTTAATTTTATTCTATTTGAGAGAGAAAATTAATGAAGGTGGCAGCTGCTTGATGAAAATAAACATATTCCAAAATTTTTCAAAATTAAGAGGGGTTTGTGTGTAAAGAGACTCTGTTTAATCGTTAATTTTAGAATCCCCCCCCCCAAAAAAAAATAATAAAAAAATAATGATAATTAAATTTTAAATATGTATCTTATTTAGCCCACGAGCTACAAAGCTGCAGCAGAGAGACAAACATCATACCCAGACTAACAAGATTTCAAAACAGTTTGCAGGATCTAACAATTTTCGAAATATAAAATAAAAATGTATTTATAAAACAAAAACATACTTTTATTTCAAAATACTATAAATAGTAGAAAATAAGTATCAGTATTAGTAACATTTCCATATTGAGACATCTAAAGATAAAAGCGCTTTTTATTTGAAATTTTAGTTAAATTAGCCCCTCGCTTTTATTTTTAATTGTTTGAGTGTGGAAATTTTTCTGGTACTTGAAAAAAATTATTTTCTACATTTTAGTACATTTTAAAATGCAAGTGCCTTTTTGAAAATTGATTTTAATATACACATATTTTTATTCTAAAACATAATCTAAGCAATACAGCAGTGTAATTAATGCAATTTACATGTAAATTGCATTTTAGAATTAGTCTTTGAAATTTTCATTCGACGTTAGAAGTGAAACAACATTTTTATATGAAAAATACTCTTGCACTAATATGATATAATATCTTGTAAGTCAAGAGAATTTTTCTAACAGTCGTTAATATATTTTTGAAGTGTAAACTTCTTTTGACTGGGTGGCATGTTGTCAAATGAAATGGAAATAAAGATAAAAATAAATTGGGAGGGAGAAACAGGGAAACTTTTCACCTCGATAAAAGTCTGCGCGTAGTACCTATATATTATTCTCTTTGTAAACAAACCTCCTTGGAAAAAGATTTGCTTAGATAATCACAATTCTCAACCATCAGCTAGCGATTCAATTAACAGGCAATAATTATCAAATTTTTAATGTAAAAATTAATAAATGAATAAAATAATTCCAAAGATTTGCTAAAACGGATAATTTGAAAATTTCCTCTGAACGTTTGAAATGGGAGAAAGAGTCCAGACAGTCCTCTAATCTCACACCAGTGATTCGACTCCAAAAAATAAATTATTTTACCTTTTTTAGCAATCCTTAGTATTTATATTTTCACACAGTTACTGAGAATACCATATATATGGTAAGTATGAATATAATTAACAACGTTCTAATAATAGTGACTGAACCAAATGAATTTTCGATTTTTTTTTTAAAGATTAAAATTTATTTATAAAGTTGTTTCCTAACCAATTTTAATCAGTACTCCTTCCTGAAAAATATTTCTGTGTGCGTACCTGCTTCAGTTCATTAAGTAAGATATCTGAAAAATTATAAATAAACTCATATGAGGACTTTTTGGATTGTCATAACGCAAAGAACGGCGTTGTTTGGTAATCAAATCTTCAAAAAGCATCGATGCATGTAACCAGAAGAAAGAACTCACGAATTAATGCCACGGGATAAAATGTTGCAAAATCGGTCTATTGAATTTCTATATCTCCATTATCATTTCATTAGTGAAAAAAAATACAACAAACCTTCAAAGAAAGTCAAAGTCAAGATCAGAAGAGTCAGTGGAATTTCATTGAAAATGTGCTTGGTAACGTTCACTGAGTGGAGGTGTGTTTTCTTACGCCATCTGAGATGGGCGAGCCGGATACCCAGAATACCCAGGCAAGGTCACACTCTCCAGATCAAGCAACCCCCCAGCCCAACTACCAACTCGAAAAGTTCATTAATCCGTTGGAAATCATGGCAATTTTGCATTAAGAATTCTCAAACAAGTCCATCAAAATCAATATTCCATTCCATTTAGAATGCTGAAAGAGAGAGCCTCAATCTAATGGAAGGGCAAGTTTTGATATAGGTATATTTGAAAATTGGAAAAATCTTATTTTTTTATGCATTATTAATAGTCCATGAGTACGATAAAATTGAATTCTTAATGTCTAGCCATATACACTTCAGAGAGAATTCGGGAGTGTCGAGGTTGTTGAGTTTTTCTCATTATGTACTATATTTTATAGACAATTTTTAAATTACTCTTGAGTTTTATTCAAGTGCCATTTTCCGTTTCTAATTTGTTCTGCATTAGATATGATTTTATTTGCCCAAAATTTTCTCTGGAGAGAGACGGACTGGCCCTTTGAAATCCTGATGAAGGAGGGAAGAATCCTCCGAAACGTCGGTTTGAAAGGAAAGGAGAAAATAATCCAATAAATTACATCTTATTTGGATATGTGCTAATTTTTTCTTTCTTCACTACCCATGGGCTGCCTTCCATTACTTTCAATTAGATATGATTTTTGGCACCAATTTTGTTGTCTAATAGAAGAATTTTCTTCGAGAAATCAAGTTGCGACTATATTATAAATAAAATCCATGAAAATCTAATATAAAATATTTTTTTATAACGATTTTGATACGAGAAGAAGACACTCCAAAAAGGTACAACCTCTGTAGTTTGTGGTGGACCCTTGTAGTGTGAAAATAAGAAGAAATTCAGGGATTAGATACGAGTTAAAGGTATCTGTGGATGATTGTCTTGAAATATTCTATGTAGCCTGAAAGACGGACGGAGGAAGCGAGTTCCAGTCTCTATTGTATCATTGGGATTAACGAATTGGGGAATTCATTTGCTTGGTTATTATAAACTTTAAGCGCGTAGGAGTGTTGAATCTTAGAAAATCGTATATTTCGCGCAAATTAAGCTTTTGAAGGGATTATTTATTTTCTCTCGTAAGAACAAGCAAAGGTAGCGGATGTGATAACAACCGAGTTGCTCTGTCAACTTATAAAATTTAGCATTTTACAGAGAGAAGCCATCTATCTTACTAAAGCAAGGTTAAATGATGATGATTAATAAGGCAACTAAATAAATAAATTTAAAAAAAGTTCAAATTATATAATGTAATTTTACTAAATTTTACATTTTAGATTTGATAAAAATTGTAATAATAAAACTTGATCAAGATGCGAGGTTTTATTATTATATTAAAATGTTTCACCTAGAACCAACACCCAACTCCTTAAAAGTTATTGATAAAAATTGTTTAGGCCATTTTCAAAATATTTAGAAAAAACAAAAAAATATAGTGAAATAATAACTATGTTTGTGCGCCGATATGTACCTACTATAAAAGCTAATCACCACTTCATTTTTTAAAGTAATGGAAAGTCTTCAATTTCATTTTAATCAGTTGAACGGTGTAGAAAAAATCCTCGGAGGTTTCGAACATCCATCCATACTCGTACATCAATCCACCCATCCAGACTAAATGAAAAATCTCTTTTTGGGCTCTAGGCGAGATTCCTTTTAATTTTTGGCAAAATCGTCAGTTATTAAAATTCAATCTGAATGAGTAGGTAATTCAATTTGTGACTTTGGTTGAAACCATGAGTTCCGTAGTCTTTCCCTGATGAGCACTTACCGCGAGACTGAATACGATACCTTTTTTATGCTACACTATAGATATAGTAAAAAAAAGGAGGGGGGGATTTCTCTCACTCCGAAAAATCTCTGGGACATACCTGATTGCTATAATATTTATTTGTACCAATCAATGAATAAACAAGAGATTATTTTTGATTCTTATAATCTTTAATTATTTTCTTTTTTACTTTACTTTTACGTATTAAGAGAAAATCAAAGGGCCCCTGCTTAATCTAAGTATATATTATAGATGAGTTTAGTCATATGCCAGAAAATCACATCTTATCTGTGAGTACTCTCATTGTTTTCCCTTATAAAATTAACTCTCCTATTCTCAACAATAGGAATTTTCTAATTTTATGTCTTAATACAGGGCTGTCCAACCCGTAGCCCGCGGGCCGCATGCGGCCCAGCTCTGAAATAAATGTGGCCCAACATAAAATCATAAACTTCTTTAAAACATTGAGATTTATATTTAGAAGATATATTTATTCCCTTTTTCGAAATATGAATATAGTACATTTGTACAATACATGAAGCTTTTTTCGAGAATAAAAGCAAAATTATAAGCTCAACTATATATAAGATAAAAAAAATAATGAAGTTTCGAATTTTTAAAAACTTCTTATCAAATTTCTATTTTTATAAATATTTATTATTTCAATAATTTATATTCTACGACACTAAACAAGTCTAAAGTTATCATTAATCTAGTACAAGGAGACAAGGAATTGGGGTTTTCTAGAACAATCACAATTAATTGATAAATTTTCTCCTGGACTAAAACTTGTCAGTACTTGTCTTTTAGATCTTTGCACGTTCTTACATGTCAATAGATAATGGATAGTCATAGATTATTATATCCGTGACCCTTTTAAAAATAAACAAGGAATTGGGATTTTCTACAACAATAACAATTAATTGATAATTTCTCTCATGGACTAAAACTCGTCAGGACTTGTCTTTTAGATCTTTGCACGTTCTTACATGTCAATAGATAATGGATAGTCAGGGATTATTATATCCGTGACTCTTTTAAAGAATAAAATATCATTCCTCATATTCCATTCGATTTAAACTCTTATATTCCATATTTAGGTAAGGGAAAGTAAAATCGTCTTATTATTTTTAATCTAACAATCAAAATGTTAAAATTTTTATCCATCCCACTCTATTGTTTTATAATGAAATAGAATTTTATTATTTTTATACTTGAAATCATTTGGAGATCTTCGTGAATGTTTTTGCTCGCATTGACCAGACTTTTGGGTGGAGTCTATCGATGGACCAAAATCCTTTGGTGCTGTGTAAGGGGGGGGGCGTGGATGAACGCCAGCCGTTTTGCCAAAGTCAGGGTCACCTGGAACACTATAAAAACGCATCTGATGCCTCCTGGAACATCAGTTGATCCTCTCAGCAAAGGAACAGCAAATCTTCACACACAATGAAATTCTTGGTGAGTTTCTTCTCTTCATCTTAATATGAACTTAGTATTCTCACATAAAATAACATCTATTTATTTCTTTTTCACTTATTTCCGAACTTCACTTACAACGGTTTTGTTTATACATCTTTATTTTTAATTTAAGGATGTAAGCAAATTTGAAACATAGATACCTTGAATGTTAGTATATTAAAGCTGTTGGGGTCGAAATTGCTTTGCCAAAGTTTTCTATAACCTTGAAATAGCCTTTCAACAAAACATTGACCCCAGATCAACACAGTGTAATCAAAATACAATATTACTAAGCAAAGAATCAAGGCAGTGTTCAGAGGGCCATGGCTCCCTGAAAATATAATCTAAGTTGGAATTAAATATAAGTGTAATTCACGAAATATTTATTAGAAAATATTAAAGCAACCTTTTTGTTGAATTCTTAAATTAAAATTCCATTAGTGAGGGAGATCGTTTGAAGATTGTTTTCATAAAAAAATCGTATTTATTTATACAATACTTACTACAATCAATAAAAATTTTTAAATTTATATGTAGAGGTATGTTATGTTTTTATAAATTTTATATATTATATATGTATATAGTAGGTATACATATATATAAGGCCGAAAAGTGATAAAGATGCTTTACTCTCACTTTATTTTGACCTCACCTCTGATAAAAAAAGTACTTATTAAAAGAAGAAGGCTCTTATATTCTCTGAATAGGTACATAATATTTTTTTACTTTATCCAATGCGAAGCATGGGAGAAAGTATTGGAATCGCTCTCGCGGCAAGCGCGACTTCAAAGGGTCCTCAGGTAAAGACTACGGAACCCATAGACTCAATTAAGGTCACAAATTGAAGTATTCAATGAGATTGAATTTTAGCACGTGACAGTTTTGCCAAAAATTACCTGGAATCTCGTCGAGAGGCCAAAAAGTGCCATTTTTTTGGAAGTGCGTGGGGATGGATGGATGTTGATGATATGTGTGTTATCGTTTTTTTCGTCCACGATTTTTTCCACACCTTTTCGCTGATTGAAATGAAATTGAAAACCTAGCATTAGTTTAACAAAATGAAGCGCTGATTAGTTTTTGGTACATATCGGTCCACAAACATTAGTACTTTATTTCAGTACTTTTTTAGTTTTTTCTAAATATCTTGAAAATGACTTAACCGATTTTGATGAAATTTAATATCCTGATTAAGTACCTTGGGGACCACACAAAAGGCTAAATAAAATTTTTAGTAAAATCATATTTTAGAGTACTTTACTCTATAGTAAAATAGTACTTTTTTTAATTTTAAATTCTTTAAAATTTATTCATTTGATCGTTTTCATATAGCTTATTTAACCTAACTTAATTAAGAATGGTTATGCTTCTCGGTGTGAAATGGTAAAAATTTGGGAGCAAATTTTATAAGTAACCATAGCAACCGCGTTGTTTTCTTATCCGTTACCATTGCTGACGATATGGAGGAATCGACTTAAAATCAAAAATAGCTATTGATTCTCATCTAGTACTTGAGGAATAACCATTCTATATTGGATTTTTGATGTTTCGGTTTTTATTGGTAACCATTGCTGAAGACATAGAGGAATCGAGTTAAAATCAAAAATAGCGATTGATTCTCATCTAGTACTTGAGGAATAACCATTCTATATTGTATTTTTGAGTTTTCGGTTTTTATTGGTAACCATTGCTGAAGACATGGAGGAATCGACTTCCACGTTTTCAGTAGAGGTTGCCATTAATAGTCAAAACATCAAAAATGGAATGCAATAAGGTTATTCGTCTAGTATTAGATAAGAATCGATCGTTATTTTTGATTTTAAATCGATTCCTCCATGTCTTCAGCAATGGTTACCAATAATAATCGAAGGGTCAAAAATCTAAGGTAGAATTATTATTTCTCAAGTATTAGATGAGAATCAATCGCTATTTTTGATTTTAAGTCGATTCCTCCATGTCTTAAGCAATGATTACCAATAATAACCGAAATGTCAAAAATCCAATGTAGAACTGTTATTCCTCGACTGTTAAATGAGAATCGATCATTATTTTTGAATTAAAGTCAACATGAACTGCAAATTGCAAGTGATATCTGATTTATATAAAGGAATAAACATATTAATATTTCAAATGAATTTGGATAAAGTTTAGCAACGATCCGATGCAGTTTATTTAAATTTTGAATTATTAAATGATGAATGTTTAAGAGAATAAGGATCATATAAATAGTCATTGATTCAGCACTTTATCAGTCGCGAAGTTTTGCTTTTAATTAAAGCTTCTTCAAGCTCTTGATCTTGGACTATACTCTTCGTTATAGTTAAATAATCTTGTCATTAAATGGTTTTCTCATATTATGTCTAAGCAAAAAAAAGTGTGTGTGCAATTAATACACAAATCTGCTGTGTACACCACAATCATTTACCATCCATGATCTGTGTATTTAATCATAGGCGTAGTTAGAGGGGAGGGGTAAGGGGGACAGTGCCCCCGACAAAACTCATTGTCACCCAAGAAAAATCGAAACTCAATTATTACGAGGCATCACTTATGTATTTATAATTAATAATAAAAAATTAAGTAAAATTACGAGGTGGGTTTCACATAGATTTTTTCATATTTTTTGACATAAATTTTTATGTGAAACCCACCTCATAATTTTACTTAATTTTTTATTATTAAAAAATATTTCCCCTTGAACCAACACCTATCTCTTTAAAAGTTATTTCTCATTAAGTTATTTCGTTACTTACTAGAGCACTATTCATTTAACTCTCCACATACATTTCACCATTACTGCCTAACCCTTTGAGGTACGCCAATTTATATAGGGATGACCTTTATTAAAGTACATTTAATTTCCAACAGAAAAGTTAATATGAGTGAAATGTTGAAAATCAATAGTTTACGAGTTATGGAAATGTAATATATAACAATTCAAGCCCAATGAATTAGTGAGATAATTTTTCGATTCATAAAATTTCGAATTTGCTTGATGACCCCGATTTCAATAAAAATTTTCATCTTAATAATATATATATATCAGTGGCGTTTGCTGACTTTTTCAACCAGGGGATGCTATCCAAAAAAGAACACTTCATTTTTTGGAATTTTTATTTAATCTTCGCCTTTTTTGCAAATTTCATCGAATTGGCATCATTTTCGTTATTTTTCAAATTTAACATTAGATTTTTTAAAAATATGTTTTGGGACCTTCGCCTCAAACAAATAATGCTTTGTGTGAGTGAAGGTAGGAATCAGAAATTAAATATTTCGTGACTTAAAATCCACAGTCGCTGAGATGGAAATCGACCATCTTCCACAATGAATCAGCCTGTCCTATGAGAAAATATTAAGTTTCTCCTAATTCTATTGCTCTAAGCAAGCTATGACTTGTCTATCGCACTCTTAGTTATTTCCGATCTTAAATATTGAGAGTTCTTAGAAATAGATTAGTCCAAAGATTCTCGAATCATCTTTATTTAATTTTTGTATTATTACTATTTTAATAGTTCCTCAGCGACAACAAATTTTATTCGACTAAAACTCGTCTGGACTTCTTTTTGACATGCTTGAACTGGAAGATATACCAGGCAGGGATTACAAACCTTCTAACCGAGCCCTTTTCGGAAAAATCATTCTTTTTAATTGCCTCTTGAAACTATGCAACAATTTTATTGCATTTCGAGAACCAATCTTCTTAAAAAAATAATGTTTTTTATAGAAATATTTGAAATAACGGATAATAATTTTTAAATTTAAAGATCATCCTGAAATTTTGAAGTCGATATATATGAAAATACTCTAAAATTGAAATTTTAGGATGCACCTCTTCCATAACATCCATGGACCGCACGCGCCACTGATATAATATATTCGGTATATACTAGTATATAATTTTAATTCAAAATAGAATAAGGGATTCTATAAATAATAGGAAATATTTTCTTTGGAGATATTGAAAGTGTGAATTTGATTTTGATGATGCGTATTTATAAGAAGATTGAAAACCACCCCAATAGTCTATTTAACTAAGGCGACAAATTATTTTTGGCACAAAAGGAGTACGCCGGCCACCCGAGATTGCCTCTCAAAAGTATCCGAATATTTCTGAGCCAAGAGCCGAATGACGTTTTTTTAGGTCTCGTATTTTGTGAGCTTGAAATGAAGACGACCAATTATAATTATAGTAATTGTTCGTCTTCATTTTTTATTGGGTATGGGGATTGGGTTTGTGAAAAAACCATGTCTTCTACAATCGACTATTTACTATTAAAATAATAAGAAAATAGATGCACTAGTAATTCTATAATATTTATTAATTATTGAAATGATATTTTTGTGTTGTATGAATTTTTCTGGATAATTCTGAATTTTTTTACCAATGGCGCTCTCACGCCAGAACAACTACCATACCCCATGTTAAATTTAACTGTTAAAAAACTGCAGCTAGCACCTATACCTACAGATAGTTGAATTCAAAATACGCACAGTCATAAATAAGCACACTGACACTAACATTGATATAAAGTTGTCTAGGAAATTATCATAGACTTTATCACACGAATGTATAAACGGTCGCATATCGTCTCCTTAGAGTGTAAACCTGCTAACTCACAACAAGGAAATTCTACAGGGCAGAGAAAAACAAACAAAATTTAATATTGTTGTTACGGAAAGAAACAATTTTTCCCATTTTTTTTCTACAACATACGATCGTAATTTTAAGTCGCAGTTTTACTTGGACGATGCTGCATCTCTTTTTCTTTCGAATTCTTATTAATATGTCATCTATGATAAAAATGGAGTTAGCAGGTTTACACTCTAAGCCGACAATACAATAAATAGGTTTTATGTTTTTAGGAGTACAAAATAATGAAATAGAGTACAAAAGGAGTACAGGTTTTAAAAGGAGTATGGTTCACGAAAAAAAGGAGTAGATACAAAAAGTAGTATCGAAATCAGTACAAAAATTTTTTGCTCATTGTGTTTAAAAATATCTGAAATGTGAAGAAAAAAACTATTTTATTTATTTCCTGTTTGCCTGTGTGTCTATCCGAATTCTGATATCCACGAAAACGAAATTAGAAAGTCGTAGAAAGTTTGTTCTTATGCCAAAATGTTTTCATTTTCATCACAGAGAACTGATTAGATTTTGGACAGTCTAGAATTTAGAGCTCCCAATTAAAAAACGCATAAAATATTTTTTTCGTTGATTTTATTAAAATAGCTTCCACTTTTCCTTCAATTTACTAAATTTGTTCTTTATCTTTCTAGTCATCGTTTATTTAAATTTAATTTATTCGTCTTCAACTCTTATTCATAAAAAATTATCCAAATCTAATCCAAAAAATTATCCAAATCTAATTGAATTATTTCTTTTTCAGGTTTGCATCGCTCTCTTGGCTCTCGCCGCCGTTTGTATGGCCGAGGAAGCTTTTGAAAAGAATGTAGAGAAACGAGGGGCTCTTCTGGCCAGCCCTATTGCCTACACTTCGACCGGCCTTGCTTCCGGTCTCGCCTATACTTCACCCAGTCTTGCTTCCGGCATTGCCTATACTTCACCCAGTCTTGCTTCTGGCATTGCCTACACTTCACCCAGTCATGCACCCGGTCTTGCCTACAGCGCCTACACCGTCCCTAAGGTCTACAGTGCCTACTCATCCGTGCCTTACGCCTATGGATCCTATGGAGCTTATGGAGCTTATGGAGCCTATCCTTATGCCAGCGCCTACAACAGCTACACTCCCTACCTCTACTATTAGACTGAATAATCTCTCCCTCACTCCTCCTAAATCACCATATCACCGGCCATCATGTTTTCTACATACAATTCCAAAAATCAATAAAGACATTATTTTAAGCAGTTAAATTTGATCTCTTTATTTCACCTTTCTTTTTAGTATGTAGATTTTCAAGATTATTATAGTTGTTAGTCAGGAGCTTCAAAAGAGGATATTATTACATCTCATTGGCTTAGGATATAAAATTAGACTAATAGAAAATTCTTAACAAATCTTCACTGCTTAAAACCGAATTTTTAAGTATTAATCACAATTTACTTGATTTGTTGTTAACATTTTTCTTTATCGATCTTTCAATACCAGGGGTTCCCAAACTTTTCCTACTCGCGGCGCCTTTTTTTAATTAAAATTTTTCCATGTCGCCATATTTCCATTGTACATATTATATCAAAACAAATACGGTATTTGGTGACTCTAAATACTCTTGTATTAGAATTGATAAAAATATCTTGCGAAATAATAATTTATTTTTCTATGAAAATCAAACATTTAGACCTCAGGGGGGACCCTTTGTATATATTTCAGATTTTTTCGACGGTGTTAAAGTTAAATTTTTTGGCTTTATACCAAAACAAATACCGTATTTGGTGACTCTAAATACTCTTGTATTAGAATTGATAAAAATTACTTGCGAAATAATAATTTATATTTCTATGAAAATCAAACATTTAGACCTCAGGTGGGACCCTTTGTATATATTTCAGATTTTTTCGACGGTGTTAAAGTTAAATTTTTTGGCTTTATACCAAAACAAATACCGTATTTGGTGACTCTAAATACTCTTGTATTAGAATTGATAAAAATTATTTGCGAAATAATAATTTATTTTTCTATGAAAATCAAACATTTAGACCTCAGGGGGACCCTTTGTATATATTTCAGATTTTTTCGACGGTGTTAAAGTTAAATTTTTTGGCTTTATACCAAAACAAATACCGTATTTGGTGACTCTAAATACTCTTGTATTAGAATTGATAAAAATATCTTGCGAAATAATAATTTATATTTCTATGAAAATCAAACATTTAGACCTCAGGGGGGGACCCTTTGTATATATTTCAGATATTTTCGACGGTGTTAAAGTTAAATTTTTTGGCTTTATACCCAAACAAATACCGTATTTGGTGACTCTAAAGACTCTTCTATTAGAATCGATAAAAATATCTTGGGAATTAATAGTTTATTTTTCTATGAAAATCAAAAATTTAGACCACAGGGGGGCCTTTGTAATAAGTCAGATTTTTCGACGGTGTCAAAGTTAAATTTTTTCGGTTTATTTACTACCATGGTATAATTATAATGTCTAATCATAAGTAAGAGATAAAAGTGAATAATAAATAATTTTTAGCTTCTCACTTTGTTTTTTGTCAAGTTAGGCCAAATGTCTTGCTTCAATTAATTATGAAGCTTCGCGGCGCACCTGTGAAGAGGCAGCGGCTCCCCGGGGCGCTTCGTCGTCCAGTTTGGGAACCTCTGGTCTATACAGTAATTAAAATGCTAACGGACTTTGTGTCTGTAGCAAAATATTTCCGGGACTTTCGTTTGAACTTCCCAATCCGCTAGAAATTTGAAATTTGTAAGGCATTCCTTGGCACCTAAGGTTGATAGAAAACATATTTTATTGATATTTACTTTATAATTAATTCATTATTTTAATATTAATTTTTATTCAAAATTGACATGAATGCCATCCTGGATTGTTTGATGTACTAAATAAGTATATTTATATTTATATTTTCTATCAAATCATTTTTACTCTCATTTACCCATATGGTATATGGAATATATGCAAAATTTAAATACACTCATGATTAAAAGTAAAAAGGCCCACGGTTTCAAATTAAAATATAATTAAAATCTTCTTACCAAAATGTTTTCCTTAGACTTCAAAGCTCTGTTAATGATTTGAGAGTTTACACTCACATCGGTATGCTAAAGTTGTTGTTGATAGAATATCATTTACATTCTTCTCTTCAAATGCTGGGGTTTCGCAGGCCTGTGTGTGGGAGATATCACTGATAATTCCTCTCACGGTCTTCCTAATTTATATAAATGCAAGGGCGTACCCAGGAGAAAAAATAAAGTCTATTATGTTGGCAATTAAAAAATAGAAAGAATATCCCCTCTTCCTGAAAATTAATGTGAGCTCTCCCTCTAGCTCACAACCTGGGTACAGCTCTTGTATAAACGACCTAATTCATATAAGTTTCTTTATTCCTTAGTTGTTTCTTCAATTATTTTCATCCTTAACTCTTTAAAAAAATGTGACACTCAAAATTTAGTTAACTTTAATACAAACAAAACTCAATTATGTCTAATTTCTACTTGCTAGGATAAAAATTTCCCAGACACTCTTTGGATCTCACAATCTGATTAGGTACCTAAGTATATATGTATAGATTCTATCACAGCATGTCCTAAGGTGAGATAAAATCAACAATTTCCTCCAAAGTCCACTTTGTGCATAAACTTGTATCGCCGACTAAAAACATTTCTTCACGATCAAATTGGAGAAGTGCCGAACACCCTCATTTTAAAATAATCTTACCCACATGACTTCTAGGGACTAGAACTCTCATACTCTGCCTCTTTCCCGACTCTTACAATCATTAACCCATTCACATGAACAATCTCATCTCTTAGGCTATGCAAGAGTCTATCAAAATCTATTGAGCTACATCTTAACAGTGCACTGTTTCTTACATATAATAAATGTAATTAGGTATAAAAAAATCAAGATCCTTGTTTTTAATATTTTTAGTCATGTGATGGGATTTTTAGGAGTACCTACTGAGGAAAAATTTATTTTCTACTTTTCAGTGCATTTTGAAATGAATGCTTGTTTTAATTTTTTATGTTCTTTGGAAATTTCCTATTAATTCAAAAATATGTATAGATATGGCCATATTAATTCGAAGTGGACCCTATATATCTTCTTCAGCTCTTCCGCCTGAATATACATGTCTGATTATTAATATCTTGGATACATTTGATATGCTCTATTTATTCTATGAGACATATAGAGGGTTACATTTTTTTTACATCTTTGTTATTTAGCTTTATATCAGCGGAGAAGTTATGATTCTCATCTAGATTTATAAGGACAAAAATCAAAAGGTATTAGTATGAATGAGAAAATTTATAACCAAGAAGACATCAATACACAAGAGACTGTGTCATTCTCCCAAGAAATCAATCTTTTTTTATTTGATATATAGGACTCAGGTAAGAATATAACATTATGAATAAAATTGCATATAGATTTTTTTATAAAGAAGAAAAAAACTAGTTCAATGGATTTGAGTTTGATTTATATCCGGATTTTGTTTAAAAATAGATGATTTTTTTAAACAATAGTTTATTCAATGAGATTTTTTAAGAGATATTTGTAAAAAAAAATGCATCAAATAAAAGATCGATTAGGGGTCGATAGAAAAATATAAAATATCATTTTATAATATATATAATTTATTTCTTTGAGACTTGTTTCGAAGGTTTGACCTTAATCATCAGTATTTTTAATTAGAAATATTTTAATTGTCACTTCTCATGGGGTCAATACCCGATTGGGTATAGAAAATTTGTTTCGTTGTTTAAGCAAGCTAATCACACAAATTGGCCATTTTACGTATTTTCCTCTAGCCCATCAGGTATTGACCTCATGAGAAGTGACAATTAAAATATTTCTAATTAAAAAGACTGAAAATGAAGGTCAAACCTTTGAAACTATAGTCTCAAACAAATAAATTATATATAGGTATATTATATATGTTTATTTGCACCAAGCAGAGAACAGCCTGTTATTTTTTCTTTATGATTCAACAACTATGCTACTCTCGGCAAAACAAAATATTTTCAAGAATCAATAGCATGACCACAAAGATCGATCGGTTTGGGGTTTTCTCTGATTTGTAAATTTTTAAATCAAGAAAAAAATGATGAAAATAGTGTTTTGTTTGGAAAATTTTTAAAATTAACTAATTATTTAGTTAAGTTGTAGGTATAAAAGTTAATAACTAATTTTTATTAATTTGGCGTTGGAAGATAAAAATCGAGGGGTGAATCGCGACCTAATATCGTGTACACCTACTACCACTTCCACTTTAATATCCAATAAATGAAGGGGCATAATCTAATGAATTCCAAAATAATTCCACATAATTCCAAAGACTGTGTAAACCTAATTCCAATCGCGGTTCACCCCTCGATAAAAATATAATTAATTTCATTACACTTTTTACCTGTATATATTAATTTATTTCTGCAAATAATACAAACTCTATGAGTTTTTCATATCTTCCTTTTATAGGATTTTTTATAAAAATTGTAATATAGATAAAGGAAAAAGAAAACATTAAATATAAAGAAATAGCCGAAAATTTTCAAATGTTGAGTTCCTTTACAATTTGTTTTGTAAATTTGACTAAGTTTGATGACAATGATAACAAAGTGTACCTGAAATAAAAAAGAAACAACCAGATTACAATTCAGATCAAAAGGCTAAAAATTGTAGATTTTAAAATTGAAAAATAATAATTAACAAAAGATAAAGAAAAGGGCCTGGCAAGGATGGTTCACATGCTTTCAACATCTGTTTTCTTTATTCCCAAAGATAAAATCGGAACAAATTTCCTGCAGCAAAGTCAAATTCTCACAAATTTACCATAAAAAATTTATATCCCACCAAAAAAATAAATGTAAAAAAGGGACCAAGTTCGGTACAAATGACGTTCGAGGTTGTCGGCGTCGCCAATAAAAGAGTTGAGATCTGAACGGGTACCAAGTTCCATAGCAGTTCCTTAAATCATACCTTAGTAGTCATGTTTCAAACTATATATGTAGTGCCTATATAGATTCTCAAAATCTATATAGGCGCTATGTAGTTACTATATAGTTTGAAACATTGTGCTTTTAGGGTAGCTATAGGAATGTTCAGCGTTATTCAATTGATTTAAAAGAACATTTGTTACGTTCTTATTAATATAAATTATTAAAAAAATTGGTGCTGATAGATATATTTTAGTATTTCTAAAACATAGAAGTAATTATATTTTGGAGTTTCAAGCTAATTGAGAAAATCAGGAAAAAATCGCTTGTATTTATTCTTGAAAAGGTGATCTCTTTTTCATTCAATTACTATTTTTTGAAATCTTGACAAAAAATTATTATGTGTGAAAAACAAAAATTTAAATATTTTTATACCATCGATATATAGAACTCTAATAATATCAATAAATTCTTAATTATATGATCTTACCATTTGTATCAAAGTCAATGATTTTTTAATTTTATTCATTTTCTTTTGGTATTCTGGACCGAAAGACGAAATCAAATAATAACTATACATCATAAAATGAACAAAACCATTGAGCATTACGGATGTCCAAATTACTGAACCTGCAAAGTATTTTTAGTATTTTAAGATTTTAATTTATTAAGTATTTAAAATCGTAATCACATGTCATCTGGTATTTTAATCCAATTAACGGGATCCATATCATAATCACATGGTGATATTTGTGGAGAAAAGTCGCTTGATTAGATTTTTTACGCAAAATCATAAATATCTGCAACAAAAGAAATCATTTGACAATCTTTTTACTTTTGGACTCGAATTAAATTTTTAGAAAGTTTACACTTTTCAAGGTATCAATAAACGTTTTTAATTTTAATTGTTATTTACTTCTACTATCTATTCTATAAATAGCTATATCGCATCCTAGAAAATAAATCATTTCAATCTGCTTGACGATGGTGTGTTGATTAATTAATTCTTTCAGGTTAATCGACCCTTGATGAAATTATAAGATTTCTTAAAATTTTTATTCCAGACATTTGCCCTTAAAGTTTTCATTTCATAATATTAGGTACATAGTGAAACTATTTTGGAAGATTGTTGAGTATATGGTCTTTGTCATTTTTCTCCTTTTGTTTCAGTTCCTAAATAGTTGGTTAAGAGTCCCTGTTATATTTTTATTTTTGTTTATTCTTGAGTTAATTTTCCTGCCCTAATCTATCAAATTTTATATCCAAGTATTTCAAATTATTGGTATTTTTCAGTTCGTTATCTAAATAGATGTTTTATATAGATACTATTTCCCCAACCAGAAATTAGGACTTAATAAAATTTATTTCCTACCGAGTTTAGCTATAATATAGGAAAAATTAAATATTTCACCCATTACCATTACACTCTTTTCAACGCTTACAGCTATATTAGACATCAGAGGGATTAAATTTTAACATATTTTACATAAATTTGGATCAATCTTCCTCTTGGTCTCTTTTATATCAACATACTAAAACAATAATGTATCTGAGACCGAAAATTCAAGTTCAAATTTTTACGGGGTATAGTTAGACATTTTGTGGTCCCCAAATTTTTAATTGTTAGAAGATAGAAAAATAGAGCACTATTTCTCGAAAAATTACTTTCATACAGGTGAGAAATTAGTCAGCAAATAGATACTTACTGTGTCCATTAAATCAAGTATTTTGAACCCAAGAACAAACCAGGTGAGACCCAGTTGCTGAAATAATAATAATAAAATGGATTAGAAATAAATAAATATAAATAAAATAAATAAAAGATACAATTGATATATTGATAATACAATTAATAAAATAAAGTATATTCTCCATTTATTTATTTTTTTAGCTTTTAATTAAATTAACCATTAACCATTTTACGATATTAATTATTTTAATTTTTTCTCAATTTTGTAGGGATCAGATTAAAGTCGGATTGCAGCGCCTCGGGATTGTTCCCTTTATTTAAGTCAGATATTAATATAACCTATTCATGTAGAAATTGTAAATATTACCTTTATTGCATTTTGAGAATTTGTCAAATCAATCACTGGGCAGTTATAATTGAAAATATTATCATAAAAATTATTCGACCAGATCTGGAAAATAAAATCATATTTTGACAAAATTAAGACCATTTAAATTATTTAACCTACGGCATATTCATCTTAATGAATTTGGACCTCATTCGGGCAAACAGAGGATGCGTACTTGAAATTTCTGTTGATAAAAGTGTTATGCCCTCTTTGCCCGAGTACGGTACGTGTGCATTGTCGAATACGCTACTAAAGACAGTGCCAACATTATTGGGTTGGTGAAAATTATTGTGGTTTTAAAAAACCTTAAAGGATAATTGACGTTTTGTTCAATTCCTCAATCAGATGATCCGTACTTGAGTTATAAGTTAATGGAATATTTTTCAATAATTTTATTTGCTTTCATTGTTTATTGTTGGGTGTATCCTTATTGATATTTGTACAAAATTCCTTCCATTTTGTTCTCTATTTGTATTTAAATAGCCTTCTAGCCGAACAGTTTGATTTTTTATAATTTAAATAATTTTCATAATTTATACATTTGTATATTTAAAATTTTTTTAAAAATGTGTAAAGTTTTGAATTTCGTAGCTTTGAGACTTATGTTTGCGAAACGCAGCGGGCTACATACGCACTGACCAATGGATTTTGGACCGCTTTTTGGCCTCTGGGGACCACAATTTCCGGTTTTATGTCCTAAATCTGGTTTCCAACTATTAAGGACAACGATTCCTTTCACCTAGAAGTTATAAAATGAAATTAACTTTTTTCATCTCTGAGATACAAGCTCTCAAAGAGTCAGGACCCAGAGGCCATCGCAATACTCTCCCATTATATTCTATAGAATATAAATGTGAAAGTAAAAATGGTAAATCACTCGCATCCATAATAAGTATTAATTAAAACAGGAATAACACGGAATTGGTCAATAAATAAAAACTAGAGTTTTTTATTAAATGGGCCAGACAACAGCTTCCCATCTGTAATCCAAAATAACTCAATCAATTACTCTCAAATGTTAACAAATATGCAAAGTAAAATAAGAAATTTAGTTGAAAAACAAAAAAGAAGAAAATATAAATAGTATTTATCATAGAAATTTTTTTAAATTAATTAAAACAGGAATAGCAGGGAATTGGACAATAAATAAAAAACAGAGTTTTTATTAAATGGGCCAGACGTTTCGTCGATTTATTTCGACTTCCTCAGTGGCCCATTTTATCACTCTTTGTTAAAAGACAATTCCACTATGCGACGAAACATCTTTAATCTTTTTTATTATAACTACAATACATTATTGCCCTCAATTATTCAACAATCTTGAACCTTTTTTGTCCTTTCAACAATTAAAAAATCAAAATCCTTATAAAAATCCTTTATGTTGTTTTTATTTTTAAACAGACTATTAAATCATTTGTTTCTATCCTGTTACTTAAACTAATTATTATTTTAAATATTTTTTCGGTTTAAAAAAATAAATAAATAAAAACAACATAAAGGATTTTTATACGGATTTTGATTTTTTAATTGTTGAAAGGAGAAAAAAGGTTCGAGATTGTTGAATAATTGAGGGCAATAATGTATTGTAGTTATAATAAAAAAGATTAAAGATGTTTCGTCGCATAGTGGAATTGTCTTTTAACAAAGAGTAATAAAATGGGCCAATGAGGAAGTCGAAATAAATCGACGAAACGTCTGGCCCATTTAATAAAAACTCTGTTTTTTATTTATTGTCCAATTCCCTGCTATTCCTGTTTTAATTAATTTAAAAAAAATTTCTATGATAAATACTATTTATATTTTCTTCTTTTTGTTTTTCAACTAAATTTCTTATTTTACTTTGCATATTTGTTAACATTTGAGAGTAATTGATTGAGTTATTTTGGATTACAGATGGGAAGCTGTTGTTATCAAGTCAACGCCCCGGTAAACAAAATAATAATAATGAAATTAATTTATTTGGATTCAAACAGTTATAATAAAATAAAAAAATTCTACTTACCTGGTAAGTATACCAAGAGCAGCCTAGAATTTGAATCACATTATAAATATTTATGGTATTTTTTAGTTCAAAGGGTTGACGATTTTTCATAAATGTCGGTCCAACGATGTTAACAAAAATCAGATACAGTGCTGTGATAATGGAAGCAGGAAAGAAGTTCGAAATTAAAAACCAATCTGATGTTCTTTTGTCTGTAAATTAGTAAAGGGAAGAAGGTGTCAAATATTACAATTAAAATATTCAAAATAATAATTAGTTTAGGTGACATAGGATAGAAATAAATGCTTTAAATAGATAATTAGCTATTTTTAGGTAAATGAAAGTAAAATGAAACTATTCAAAGAATCCAAAAAGTTCTAATAACAGGATGTTATACAAAAAGAACCTCACTGCATCATTAATGAAGGAAATGAAAACAAAGGAATGAAGGTATGTCTGTATAGCCTATAGGGTGTGTATAATTATTACATTTGTTAAATATTTTCATATTAATCTATAGTTCTATTATAAATATTGATTACGTATTTTTATCTTTTGAAAGATGTAGTAACCATTCACCAGCATGGCTTTGGAATGAACTACTAGCCAAATTTCACGCAAACCCGAGCAAACTCAAGCTTGAGTTGTTTACCAAAAAAGAATTAAGTCTTTTTGATTTTAAGTCGATTCTTCCACGTTTTTAGTAGAGGTTGCCATTAATAGTCAAAACATCAAAAATGGAATGCAATAAGGTTATTCCTCTAGTATTAGATAAGAATCGATCGTTATTTTTGATTTTAAGTCGATTCCTCCATGTCTTCAGCAATGGTTACCAATAATAATCGAAGCGTCAACAATCTAATGTAGAATTGTTATTCCTCAAGTAATAGATGAGAATCAATTGCTATTTTTGATTTTAAGTCAATTCCTCCATGTCTTCTGCAATGGTTACCAATAAAAACCGAAACGTCAAAAATCCAATATAGAATGGTTATTCCTCAAGCACTAGATGAGAATCAATCGCTATTTTTGATTTTAACTCGTTTCCTCTATGTCTTCAGCAATGGTTACCAATAAAAACCGAAACGTCAAAAATGCAATATAGAATGGTTATTCCTCTAGTACTAGATGAGAATTAATAGCTATTTTTGATTTTAACTCGATTCCTCTATGTCTTCAGCAATGGTTACCAATAAAAACCGAAACGTCAAAAATCCAATATAGAATGGTTATTCCTCAAGTACTAGATGGGAATCAATCGCTATTTTTGGTTTAAAGTCGATTCCTCTATGTCTTCAGCAAAGGTAACGGATAAGAAAATAACGCTGTTGCTATGGTTACTTATAAAATTTCCTCCCAAATTTTTAGCATTTCACAGAGAGAAGCCTATCCACTCATACTTAAGCTAGGTTAAATGAACTATATAAAACGATCAAATGAATAAATTTTAAATAATTTAAAAAAGTACTATCTTACTCTTGAGTAAATTTAAAATATAATTTTCCTAAAAACTTTATTTGACCTTTTTTTGTGGTGCCCAAGGTACTTAATTAGGATATTTAATTTCATCAAAATTGGTTTAGTCATTTTCAAGATATTTAGAAAAAACTAAAAAATACCGAAATAAAGTACTAATGTTTGTGCTCCGATATGTACCAAAAACTAATCAGCGCTTCATTTTGTTAAACTAATGGTAGGTTTTCAATTTCATTTCAATCGGTGCAACGGTGTGGAAAAAATCGTGGGCCAAAAAACGATAACATCCATCCATCCATCCATACATCCATCCATCCACCCGCACACACTAAATGAAAAAATCGCACTTTTTGGCCTTCGACGAGACCCCATGCAATTTTTGGCAAAACCGTCACGTGCTAAAATTCAACCTAATTGAATACTACAATTTGTGATTTTAATTGAGTTCATGGGTTCCGTAGTCTTTACCTGAGGACCCTTTGAAGTCGCGCTTGCCGCGAGACCGATTACAATACTTTCCCTATGCTTCGCATTGTTTAAAGTAAAAATTCTATATTATACAGTAATAAAAGCATATCTTTTCTTTCGATTTGCTCCCGACTTCGGTCTTTTAACCTTCTCCACCTCTGCTTCATTTTGTCTCGCTGCGCTGCCTACACTACAGGCGTTTTATACTATACATTTAAAAACATCGGACAGGGTGCAATGGAACTTACATATCTTATTATATTAAATCTTATTATATTAAACTAGCAAAAATTGTATATATAAATATATATCCGGCCGCGTTCTCGAAAACGGCTCTAACGATTTGGATGCAGGAGGTGTGGTGAAGCTATTAACTGAAGCAAAAAGTTACCGAGCATCGCTCGGTGTCCAGGTACTTGGATTGTTAATTGAAGAGACAGAGAAAATAAATTGGTGTGGCCCCCTCTTTTATTTTTAAAATTAAATAAAATAATTTATAATAATAATCTGTGAAAATGTATTATTTATGTATTATTTTCAAACGTATATTTTTTAAATAATTAGTGTTAAATACATAAAGGTAGGATTCGATAAAACGACTGAAAGGTCCACTTTAATTTAATTAAATGGAAATTTCAAGGTCATTCAATCCGATTTTCTAATATTAGATTGTAAAGAAAAATTAAGCCATGTGGGATTATAAATTTTGAACATAACCGAGACCATATCAATAATTGAAATTTACTATTATTATTTAATATCATCATTGGGATTCAGTTCCATAATTTATTAATGTAATTTTTATTTTTCAGAGGATGAGGAACAAAATAAGTGTTTGTTTACGACTTATCATTTGCAACGTTTCGCCACTTTTATTGCAGCTTCTAATGATTGAAATTTAATGTATTGATTCTTCGGAAACCATTATAAAGATTATTATTATTTTTATATAGTAGTATGTTGAACCTTTTGAGATCATTTGAATTTGACCAACGTAGAGTAATAAAGATAAATTAATTTATAAAGGAAAAAATTCCCATCGCTTGTATATATATTTTTTAAGATATTTTGACTGATTTTTGTATATAGTTGTACATTGTAAATAGTTTTATAATATTTTGACTAACTTTGAAGTGTTTTTAATTTACCAGTGAAATTGTAAAAGTTATGATTGTATATTTTTTGATATTGGTGTTTTTGAGTTGTTGATGATAGAATAGAGATGTATTCGAGTGTCTGTATGTGTGTTAATGGCAGAGCTTAAAAAAATGACAAAGTGTTTGGAGCTTTGCTTATCAAGCGATATATGAAATTGATTTTGAGTTGAGTGAGTTTTTGTTTTTGGATGTGTTTTTTTTTATATATGTATTTGCTCCTTTGTAGAGCCTGAAGAAGCTGCAATAAAAGTGGCGAAACGTTGCAATTGATAAGTCGTAAACAAACACTTATTTTGTTCCTCATCCTTTGAAAAATAAAAATTACATTATTTAATATGTTATTCTTCATGTAATTATAGGGAACCAAATTTCTTTTAATTACGCTTTAATGTGATTTAAAATATATTTTAAAATACCCGATAAAAATCAATTTGTCAAATATGTAAGTCCATCGAGGGCCACATGCGACCCGCGGGCTGCGGGTTGGCAATGCCTGGTCCAGACCCAAGGTCCTTTGTTTGTATTCATTGTAAATAAATAAATAATATTTTTTTGTTTTTAATTGAATAGGAGGAAAGAGAGTGACCTCTGTCTGACCTCATGCACTTTTTATTCTTTATTCTGGTATAATTTTACAATATTTTTATATAAATTCTCGATTGAAAGTACAATTCTTATATATAGATTTTCATACACATTACGCATAAATACACACAAGTAAACGCAAGCTATTTGCCTATGTTTAAAGTTTGTAAATAAACTATTTAGTCAAATTTCTGCTTTTTAGAGGATTGTCGATTTAATTTCACATATGAGGGGTCTGGTATGAAAGTCAGCAATCTTCAAAAATGCCCAAAATTAGTGAAATAAATCAAAAATTTTTGAGCTCTATTAGCCTATGAAATTGGTTTGTAAACCACCAGTAAGATGCAGCTCCTATGGATCTCGGTTGCACTTTGATAGCATACATCTCATTTATAACAACAGTAAAATGTTCGTGTATAGAATAATAATAATAATAAATAATTTATAAATCGTAGAAATATTTTTATAATAAAACTTACCAGAGATTTCATAATTTATGTAGTGATAAATGTTTGCTAATAAATTCATACTGAATGAATGTCCAGGACTGGTAAAAAAGGAAAATGCGTAAATGGATAATATAATCAGGAGTGTAGATAATGTTGTCCAGGAGAGGGGGATTTAGATATGTAAGTAGTCGCTTAGGTCACAATCAAGAGTTGTTGGCAATACATAGTATATAGGTATTCTCATTTAGCTAACTATTGAATTATTAAATATAAAGTTTTTGTGCCGAGAGTAGCAGAATTTTTATATATTGAAGGAGACAATAAAAGAGTGTGTCTTCTGCTAGAATTATAAATTGTATTTATTTATAACGAGACTATAGTTTCGAGGGCTTTGCCCTCTTCATCAGTCTATTTCAATGGATTCACAGGAATTAATTTATGAATTAATTCTTAAATTAATTCCTGTGTAGATAAGGGGGGACCCTGACCTACTTTTCTGCTTTTTGAAGGGTGAAAAAAGTAATTATTTTATAGATATTTCAATGAAATTATATTCATTCAACTCTATATGAAATATACTAATTAAAATAATATCACAATTTTCAAAAAATTCAATTTTATTTTTCTATCAAAATCCATAAAGTGTTGATAAGGACTGACCCTTACCTACTTTTCTGCTTTTTGAAGGGTGAAAAAAATAATTATTTTAAAGATATTTCAATGGAATTATATCCATTCATCTCTATATGAAATACTAATTAAAATAACATCATAATTTTCAAGAGAATTAAATTTTATTTTTTTATCAAAATCCATAAAGTGTTGATAAGGGGGGGGGGGGGGGGGACCCTTACCTACTAATCTGCTTTTTTGATGGGTGCAAAAAGTAATTATTTTAAAGATATTTCAATGAAATTATATCCATTCATTTCTATATGAAATACTAATTAAAATAATATCATATTTTTCAAGAAAATTAAATTTTATTTTTTTATCAAAATCCATAAAGTGTTGATAACCCTTACCTACTTTTCTGCTTTTTTGAAGGGTGAAACAAGTATTTATTTTAAAGATATTTCAATGAAATTATATCCATTATAGCTATACAAAATCTCTTGCCACGCGTAACAGAACGGATATAATAGACCTGAGTATTTGTTGGGACGGCATAATTGGTGATCTATAACTTGTATTGTTTTAATATAATAATGTAAATAGATAATATGTAAATAATTGTAAATAGTAAATTTGTAATTTTATTTTAAAGACTTGTCAAACCTTTTTAAGATTTATGATGGGGGGAAAAAAGGAAAAAAAATAATAAGAATAAAAATGAATAGTTTATAAGAAGTTTGTATATATATGTATAAAGTGTAATTAAAGCAAAATACACATTGTTGTACTGTATAAATCAAATAATTATGCTCACAACCGCTAGGCACAGGTTTTATCTGGGAGGGGATTTGGCTAATTATATATATTTATATCAAAATTTGCAAATCATTACTACATTATAATTCTGCTGAGAATGAAATACAATATATTATTGTTACTGCCACTGAAAGAGGAGACAGAGAGGGATATCGCATTGGATTTTCTTCACTGCCTTTTCAAAGTAAGTACATAGAATATTTTTGATTAAAAAATTGTATATAATTATATATTAATAGTATTTATAAAAATTTTTTTGTGATGATCTTGTTTGTAATGATGGCCAAATCCCATTTTAATTAATTACAGACCCTGAAATAGGAGGGAATAGCCTCCAAAATGTCGGTTTTTGAATAAAAATAAAAAGATAGTATAAATTATCTTTTTTTTTGTACTGCCTCATCAATATCCACTTATCAGTCCCGTCTCCAAAAATTACTCCAATCTTAATAATTATAATCATAATAAAATTAATTAAAATAATTAATAAAAAATTTCCTAAATCAAAGATTTTCTACACAAAATTAATTTTTCAAGTCCATGAAATATCGTTTTTAATGCACGAATGAGTTTTTTAATGGATAAAATTTCCGTCTTAATCTAGTATGTATTTTATATATTTATAATCAGATTCTATTATTTAAAACAACAATTGTATGTAGAGAGAACCTAGTGTTTCCTGAATCGTTACCGGTCACTTTGGTTTTTATTTATTATCATTTTTAACCAATTACGTTTGTTATCTATATGCGTTAAATATAGATTCTATTTTATAGATATAGACGATATATGTCTTTTTCCAGTGTCAATGTTAATCCTTCTAAAATAATATAAATTTAAACTCGAAAAATTCGAAAATTATTCAGTATCAAATTTATAAATCACTTGTTTTTTATATAACAGGCAAGTCGAGAAAATTTGTGCTTCTAATTTTCATTTTTTTTTTTTTTATTTACTTTATTTTACCTTATCCATGCGAAGCAGATAAAGTAACATATTGGCATCGGTCTCGCGCCAAGCGAGGCTTCAAAGGGTCTTTAGGTAAAGACTACTGAACCCATGGTGTCAATCAAAGTCCCAAATTGTAATATTCATTTAGGTTGAATTTTAGCACATGACGGACGGTTTTGCCAAAAAATACATGGAATCTCATCCAGAGCCCAAAAAGAGAGATTTTTCATTTAGTCCATGGGGATAGGTGGATTGACGTGTGAATGGATTCCTTTTTTTCGTCCACGGATTTTTCTACACCGTTCAACCGATTGAAATGAAATTTAAAATATACTAATATTTTAACAAAATGAAGCGCTGATTCATTTTTGGCACAAATCGGCTCACAAACATTAGTACTTTTTTAGTTTTTCTAAATATCTTGAAAATCACTTAAGCAATTTTGATGACCTCTCTGTAAAGTACCCTGAGGATCACAAAAAACGTTATATAAAGTTTTTAGTAAAATTATATTTTAAAGTACTTTACCCTAGACCCTAGAGTAAGATAATACTTTTTTTAATTCTTTAAAATTTATTCATTTGGTGGGTTTAACCTTGCTTAAGTAAGTATGGATAGGCTTCTCTCTGTGAAATGCAATTTATAAGCAACTATAGCACGTGAGCTGCTTACAATAAAATAACTTTTTAGTCTTTTTGATTTCAAGTCGATTTTCCATGTTTTCAGTAGTGGCTACCATTAATGGTCAAAACATCAAAAATGGAATGTAATAAAGTTATTCTTCGAGTATTAGATGAAAATCGATCGTTATTGTTGATTTTAAGTCGATTCCTCCATATTCTCAGCAATAGTTATCAATGATAATCGAAACGTCAAAAATGCAATGTAGAATGGTTATTCCTCAAGTATTAGATGAGAATCGATGACTAGGTATATTTGATTTTAAATCAATATTGACTTCAGATAGCCAGTGATATCGAATTAATAAAAAAGGAATAAACATATGGAGGGAGGGGGTCAGAGGAGTCAGAGAAGTGCCGTCTGACAACTTAGGTCAAGACTGTATAATTTCTAATGGCTCGAGATATTATAGAGATATAGTTAAAATCGAATATCAATTATAGTCACTTATTTAAAACTTTTGCATAACTTTTCATTAAATCTTATAGTAAAAGCTCGCATCCTATTTTATGTCGTGTAACTGAATTTTGATGTAGCGAAACATAGAATAACAATACAATGAAAAAATTATAAAGCCCAGCTGTCAAAAAAAGGTTTAATGAATTCGAGGTAATTGTGAACCCGGCTGCCAAAAAGTCCACAGGAATTTTTTCGGGGGGGGGGGTAGCAAAGCCTCAATATTCTCGTAGATATATGTATAATATATTAATATCAAAGAGAAATAAATACCCACAGTGTACTTCTAAAAAGTTAAAATAAAAACAATATTTTTCCACTTAAAACATTAAAAAAAATCAGAGTTTTAAATCCATTGAAGGGGCTCTGCCCCCCCCCCCCGTATGGTGCTAATATTCGTTCTGAAAGAAGGAAAAGACAAATAATGAAATATGTTTTTATAATATAACTATAGTGTTACGACAACACTTTAAGTTTTTGGTTGCAACCCTTCTTGACCAGAGAAAGGTTGACGATTTGACGATTTATCTCGAAGAAGCTCCCCGCAGAAAGGTCTGGTAACGCGCCCAAGCGATTCGACCTGTTTCAGGCCTGATGCTGATTTGATGGTAATTGAAGTAGGAGAGATGTATTTAAAGAAAGAGTATTATTTAATATTTTTTTTTATTAGTTATTTTATAAATTTACATTTCTTCATGCTGATGGCTGGAGAGCTTAAAACTCTTCTCTCAACTCCAATTGACAACTGACCACCACAAATGGGTTTCAGCTTAGCACTCCTAACTCTCTGACTGACTCAAACCTGCCTGAAGAGTCGAAATTTTAAAATTACTTCTCATAGGCCAAATTCTTAATTAGCGGGGCGTATCTTAAAATCATTCCTCCCATTTCTAGAAATTTAATCTCTAGAAATTTCCCACGCAAAAATGACTTTTACAATCGACATGTGTTAAGGGCCATTTGACATTTACGTCCAGGAATCTGTAAAATCCCTTACCCATTGTTAAATGGTCACATTCGAGGATCAAAAGGGGAAGCCGGCCGCCAAAATACTACCCTTAAGAATAATTATATTTATATTTAAGGAAAAAATTCTCGACGGCACAACAATAGTATAAATAAGTAAATATGTATGTGTGCACATAGTTACATGTTTCGAGATAAAACAGCTCTTCTTCGCTTGAGATTGAAGTTTTATTGAAGGAAAAGACGGGTAGGGGGGGTTCTAAAAAGTAATGACTCATGCAGGAAGACCACAGATTAGCTTCAAATCGGATAATCGAGAGTTTACTACTGGATTAGTTATTCTAAATTCATAAATTAAATTATTTAAGTTAAAAAGCAAAAAATCATAAAAATAACAACTAAATGAATAATAACTAGATTAATAACTGTTCAAATTTTTTATTTTAAAAAGTTTTTTAAATAATTTTTTTTTTAAATTTATTTTTAAAGATATAGCTTCAATGCCTATAAAAATGGTGGTCACTAACAAGGGACGAATTTCCATTACAGAATGCATTTTGTTTTTAGTTGAAATTCGACCCTTGTTAGGGTTAATCTAATTAATTCTAATTAATTAAAAGTAAACGGACTGGTAGAACTCAATAAATTTGATGCACTTTTTAATTTTCAACATCATTGTATTTACAGTATTATAGAGATGTCTGCAAATTTCATCAACTCATGAAAGAATGATAAAAATATAAATTTTTATTTCAAAATTGACTATGACTTATAATAATTTTCTCTAAAATAATCTTGTTTCAATTTTTTGAATATTCCTTTTTTATCATAGTTGTTTTTTTATATGATTTTTTATAAAAATCGTAAAATAGATAAAAGAAAAAGAAAACATTGAAAATAAAGAAATATCCGTAATTTTTCAAACCCTGTGATTCACTACAGTTTGGATTATAAATTTTAACAAGTTGAATAATAATCAAGACGAATTGTATCTGAAATAAAATAATAAAAAAGATTACAGATCAACCAAACAAACAGTGACATTAAAGCTAAGTTCACTGTTCACAATGACTAGCGTTAATAGATGTCAAAGGTAGCGCTATTGTATATGTTACAGTGCTGGCGGAAGGCATAGGCGAGGTAGGCGGCCGCCTAGGGCGCCAGATTTTTAGGGGAGCCAAATTTCAGAATATTTTTAGCAATTCATTTTTATTTTTTGACAAAATAAAAAATAAATAAAAAAATGTAATCTATAAAATTATTTTTGTATTAATTTTTTGAGAGAATTATAAGAAGACAATTTTATCATAAAAATGTTCATTGCAGTTGATGAGAGTGTGTTTGTCAATATAAAAGAAAAATAAGCTGACGTGTTCTGATGTGGCCATCCACTTGACTTTACCATACAACCTGGCCCCTAAAATGATTTATATTCATGTAGGGGGGGGGTTAGTTTTTGCATTTTTATACTTCTGGGGGTCCACTGATTATGCATACAAAATTTGGTTGAGTTTGGTAAAGGGCCAAGATTTTCATTTTTTGACCCTACACCCCCCCCCCCCATTTTGGGCGGTTAGTTTTTGCATTTTTAGACTTCTGTGGGTCCACTGATTATGTATACAAAATTTGGTTGAGTTTGCTCAAACGGCCTAGATTTTTTATTTTTAACCCCCCCCCCTTTAATTTTGGGTCGATATGCACCAAAAATCTAATCAGCTCTTAATCTCAAAAACAATTATTATCTCGAAAAATATAATTTTTTCGATGTTCACTTATTAGTGCTTTTTTGTAGAGCGAAATGCCATTGTTTCGCTCAATTTTTTTAATCAAAATAGTTTCAGTAGTTTTTTAGATATTTCGAAGAAAATAAGAAAAAACCCACTTTTTTCATGCACGATTACAATACTTGACCATACCCTGTATGGTAAAGTAATATAAGACCTCTTTTTACCATGCGTTAATTGATGTAGCTCTCGAGTCAATTGAGGAACGATTTAGTCAATAACAGCAGATATCTTCTATTTTTGGCTTTTTGTATAGTATTTCTAGTCTCCAAAATAAATCTACGAAAGTCATAATTGATCATTGTAAAAAGCTTGAAAGAGGCCTTACAAGACGAGTCAAAAGATTTGAACACTATTGAATTATTCAATGAAATTAATGTTATTTTGCCAATAATTTCTGAAAAATCAACACCACTTCAAATTCTACAATGCATGCTGTAAAAATTGATGAGTGATTTGCCTAATTTTTCTGTTGCAATACGGATTCTTTTGACTCTTCCTGTCTCTGTAGCAACTGGCGAGAGAAGCTTCTCCAAGTTAAAATTAATTAAGAACTTTCTTCGCACTACAATGCTACAAGAAAGGCTTGTTAGTTTAGCTAGAATTTAGATTGAGCACAAAATTGCTTATGAAATTGACGATGCGAGATATAGTAAAGCGTTTTGCCAAAGTAAAATCTAGAAAAGTTAATTTTTAATGTTAATTATTTTTTATGATTTTCATAAATAAAGAATATTTATGTAAACGATAGAACGGTATTAATAATATTATTTTGTTTCACATTACCTTTTACGTATATAACACACATTAACCCAAAAGTACATATGAAATTGTATGCCTTAAATTACAAATTTAGGGGCGCCAAACAAAAACTCGCCTAGAGCGCCAGTTGTCCTTAGGCCGGCACTTGAATGTATACGTAAAAATATACTTGATTAAAAAATGTTTGTATGTTGTAGAAAAAGGTTTTTCGCTGATAGATAATTATAAATTGTCTTTTTGAAGACTTGAAAGTTTGAAGACCTTAAGAGGTTAATAAAATACATTTTAGTTGTAAGTGATGGTAGAAGCACAGAGATGTGACCCCCAACAATCCCTACAATCATCCCCCCCTCCCGGCAAAAAACAGGTATTGTGTTTGCCTTCAATCGAACTGATTGTGCGAATGATACATGGAAGATGGAATTTTTCATATGAATGTATCCTGAGAATTCGGCGACATTCTTAACAAGTAACCTTGAATCGGCATAGAAGGGTCTGCTGGTGTGGACCTTGTTTACTCTATTCCTCTACAATATGACCAAAAAGCAACTTTGTCTATCGACCTGGGATTACTTGTGCCAATGAAAGCTCGAAACTGTCCTGAAAGGATGGCACTTGAGAATTTTCATCTCCCCCCCCCCCCCCCCCAGTTTCATGAAAAGTACCCTCTCCCCATTTTATTCACTTCTAAAGAATTAGAAGAGCTTTTTATTACCTTTTGTTGAAGTTATAAGAGTTCTCTGTATTCATTTTTAGCATATAATGCTAAAAATAAACAATTTCTCACCCCCCCAGAAATTTCAATGACGATTTCTGGGTCTTAACTCCCCCTGTGGACACTCTTGTTGAATATGATTTTATTTCAAGCTTACGTACCTAATTTCTAAACACGAATAGGAAAAAAAGGAGTAAATGCAATATTCCGATATTCAACTCATAAAGATAATTTTTCACCATATAAATTCTATTTGTGGACTTTGATTATAATAAAATCCATACAATATAATAGGTATCTAAATATTTTTAAATTTGTATTAAATTAAGGAATTTAATTTCACATATTGGATTTTTTCATTTATCTATACATTCTAACTATAATTGCTGTATTTATGATATTAAATATTTCAATTACTTTAATACCAGTACTTACCATTTGTAACATAGTCAAGGATTTTTTGATTTTATTCATTTTCTGTTGGAATTCAGGTCCGAATGACGTCAACAAATAATAGCTGTACATCATAACATGAACAAAGCCATTGAGCATTATAGTTGTCCAAATTACTGAGCCTGCAATTTATTTTAGTATTTCAATATTAAATTTGTATGGTATCTAAATAGAAGGCGTCCGAGAAAGACAGAGTCTATAATCTAAGCCGAGTATTGTGAATTAATAATTTTTAATTATATGTCAGAAGGATTATGTTCACACCCTTAGAAATTGAACCCGAGTGCCGAAAAGAGCAATCTTTGCTACCCTTTGAAATATAATTAAATTGATTCATTCCATCTCAAATCTAGATGACAACCTCTCGTGATTTCATATAGTCATAATTATTGGACTGGGTCAATATTTTTCTATAACATGAGATATTTGCACCATTGTATGGGGAAACTTCATTGTAGTTAGAGACACCAGAGCGGTGAACCGCGACCTAATATTGTGCACACCTACTACCACTTTCATTTCCAAGTAGAAGACAATAGATGAAGGGGCATTATCTAATGAATTTCAAAATGATTCCACATAATTCCAACGACATGTACACCTAATTCCAATCCCGGTTCACCTCTCGGAGACACCTATCAGTTGGACCGAATGTGGACAGCATATTTTTAATCCCTTGATTAGGAAAATATCGTTGAAATATGGAATTTTACATCAAATCAATTGAAGAGAGGCTTTGACATGTTTAAAGTACAAAGTACTCTATGTAGGGTGAGTAACGTTCATTAAAATTATTCTGGTAACTATTTTAGTTAATAGAGTTTAGAAAATTCGAACTAATTTTGTTCACAAATCTCTGCAACTGGAATAGAACAAATGGTTATTTGGACTTTGTTGTTTAAAATATTGTTTGGGTTATAGTAGTGACCAGACGGCCCGCTTTTGGCGGGCCAGTCCCGATTTTTAACAATTTGTTCCGCGTCCCGCGACGTTTTAAGAAAGTCCCGATTTTTGGAAAGAATTCGCGCCGACACATGGTTTACAATTAAGTGTTGAGACTTTGAAAGCCATAATTTATGTGAAATAATTGCGATAAATTTCATTAAGTTTTGAACGACAGCAATCTAATGTACTAAAAAAATTTACCCAAATGATAAATATGCAAAATTATAGAGTTTTTAAAATACTATACATATTATATAGTATATATTATATTTGATCAAACAAATTACAATTCAATTTTTGCTTTCTATGATAATAAATTTTTGTTGCTCTAGAGCCTAGACCAATTTTTTTTAAACAAGACCCCCCCTTCACCACTGGTGTCCCGCTTCACACCAGTGTTAAAATCTTGTCACCTTAGTCTATAGACCTTTCATTTCCGAACATGTAAATTTTTTTTATAATTGATATTATAATCACATGTCATCTTGAACTTTATTCCAATTAACGTTATCCATATCATAATCACATGATGGTAAACGTGGAGGAATGTCACTTGATTCATCTTTTTGCGTAAAATAAAAAATACCTATAACAAGAGAATGCAAGTATGAAATACACATAATAGCAATGAAGATAAAGCCAAGGCCTCCGTTATTTTAAATTCTGTAGTCAGTGTGATGATACCCTATAACAGAGGTGTTCAACTTTTTGGTTTACACGGGGCACATTTGAAGAGAAAAAATTGTCTCGCGCCGCAGATAAAATATTCTAATTCTATTGATATTTTTAAATAAAAAAAGATAGTTAATAATGTGATATCTCCATGACAAAGAATAAATAAACTGCAACGAATCGTTGCTAAACTTTATCCAAATTCATTTGAAATATTAATATGTTCTTGAGTAAAGTACTTTAAAATATAATTTTACTAAAAACTTTATTTAACCTTTTTTGTGGTCCCCAAGGTACTTAATTAGGATATTAAATTTCATCAAAATTGGTTAAGTCATTTTCAAGATATTTAGAAAAAACTAAAAAAGTACTGAAATAAAGTACTAATGTTTGTGGACCGATATGTACCAAAAACTAATCAGCGCTTTATTTTGTTAAACTAATGGTAGGTTTTCAATTTCATTTCAATTGG
This sequence comes from Forficula auricularia, assembly GCA_024734495.1. Classification (NCBI taxonomy): domain Eukaryota; kingdom Metazoa; phylum Arthropoda; class Insecta; order Dermaptera; family Forficulidae; genus Forficula; species Forficula auricularia. Next base: position 653,497 of record JALMQS010000630.1, read on the forward strand.
TGCAACGGTGTGGAAAAATCGTGGGCCAAAAAAGCGATAACATACATCCATCCATACATACATCCGCACGCACTAAATGAAAAAATCGCACTTTTTGACCTCTCGACGAGACCCCATGTAATTTTTGGCAAAACCGTCACGTGCTAAAATTCAACCTAATTGAATACTACAATTTGTGACTTTAATTGAGTCCATGGGTTCCGTAGTCTTTACCTGAGGACCCTTTGAAGCCACGCTTGCCCCGAGAGCGATTACAATACTTTACCCATGCTTTGCATTGGATAAAGTAAAAATGCCATAGTATAATAATCTTTGTGCTCTTTTTCTTCAGAATTTTTATTTTAAATAATTTACCACTTCAAAAAGTTTTAATTAGTAAAATAATAAATATTTTAGAAAATGGAAATATGAGATAAACAATATTCGAAACTTATAATTATTTTTTTACCAGTAGTTTTGCTTTTAGTGAATTTTATTCTTGAAAAAAGCTTCACGTATATGTAAATTCATATTTCCAAAAAGTAAATAATTATTATGAAGCCAGGAATATGTTTTGTATTTTTATAAAATTCAAATAGAGACGTTTTTAAATGTTACTTTCAGTTCTATAAATTCATTCAGAAAGTTTGCAGGTATAATATTTATATCTAATAAAAATGGAGTCAAAATATGCCAAAATTGTGATTAGTTTTTCGGAACTATTGATATATTTTTTCACATTCAAAATTGAAAATCTGCCTTTTATTCTTCGAAAACTTTTCGAGAAATTTCCCAATTTCTTCCTCTTAATTTAGATAAATGGGCCAAATGGGCATCTATGTTCCCGAGGCCAATAAGAGAGAGAAAAAAAAGAGAAAAAAAGATTATCAATTCAAATTGTATCAGATATATTTTTAATAAATAATTAAATAAATATTTATTACTCGATCTGATTAGAGGCACAAGTCCTCGATGGTTAGGTTAACCAAACATCATTCCAATTTAACTACAAAAATTAATAAACATCAATAAAATCAATTACAAGAAATTAACAATTAAAAAAACAAGTAAAAAAAGTAAGTACATAAAAATTTCAATGCTTTAAGGAAGCTTAAAATTTTATATCGAGCAGCAGGTTGGACATTAGGGCGGACCTTATTTTTCGACCATGAAATTTTTCCCTGGACGCCCCCCTCAAATTGTGAGGTTGGCTAAGAAAATAATGTGTACGAAATTTGAGATCGATCGGACAATCCTTTGAGGTGGGGCATCTCATTTGAAAATCCCAAATTTTAGGAATTTCGCTTTATTCTGTTACTATATTTTGTTATACGTCGTTAAATTGAAACAAAGAATAAAAACATTGATAGCAATGTAATTAATAAACATTATTTTGTGAAATCCCGCCCCTACCTTCGTTATTCAGTCATTATTAAAACACATACAGCAAATGAAAAGAAAAAATCAAGTGAATTGAATATTATGACGCGTTGCCTACCTCCTAGGCGTACATCGAGAAAATATGAAAATGTAGCGATTCTACGCTATAATATCATTAATTATATATTTAAATATATTAATATTATTAATCAATCAATTTATTAATAATATATTAATGTTTATTCTCAAAACACGTCTTTTTTCTCTTCTCTGTGAACTCTAAACTCTCTTTGAATGCCAATGTGCAAAATTTTTTCCATTTTTGATACAAATTTTGTTTTTTAATTTTAAAAGTTATTTTTAAGACTCCAAAATAGATTAACAATAAAAGGGTTTGAAAAAACCGGAAAGGGATATTTACAAAGAAGGCCAATCAATCAGAGACTAGCTTAAGCTAAGTAAAGGGGGACGATTTTGGACCCTCGCTTACCATTCAGAGAGAGTTTAGAGTTTACAAAGAGAGAAAAATGACGTGTTTTGAGAATAAAACATTAATATATTATTAATATAAATTTATTGATTAATAATATTAATATATTTAAATATATAATTAATGATATTATAGCGTAGAATCGCTATATTTTCATATCTTCTCGATATACGCCTAGAAGGTAGGCAACGGTCCATAATATTCAATTCACTTGATTTTTTTCTTTTCAATTGTTATATGTGTTTTAATAATGACTGAATAACGAAGGTAGGGGCGGGATTTCACAGAATAATGTTTATTAATTACATTGCCATCGATGTTTTTATTCTTTGTTTCAATTTAACGACGTATAACAAAATATAGTAGCCGAATAAAGCGAAATTCCTAAAATTTACAATTTTCAAATGAGATGCGCCACCTCAAAGGGTTGTCCGATCGATCTCAAATTTTGTACACATTATTTTCTTACCCAACCTCACAATTTGAGGGGGCGCCCCGAAAACTTTTTGGAAAAAAAATTTCACCAGGTATAGCTAAGGTCCACCCTATTGGACATCCTTGCCCTATATGTATTGTAAATTCTTTACATGGGGGAATCTGATGTGTTTTTATTTTTAACCGACTTTGAAAAAAGGAGGAGGTTATCAATTCAACGGAATGTCTGTTTATATATATATATGACTGATATAACGAAGGTAGGTGGGATATCATATATATAATATATATATGGTATAAATGAACCCTGTCAAGAGACCATACATTTTCACATGCAGCTAGGGTTCTTAATTTTTCGTCTTATAATTTCAACTACAAGAAAGGTGAGTTTTATTGAATATCTATATTATATTATAAGTGAAAGTAACCTAAATTAGATCTTCGATTTTTTTTAAAAAGTGCCTTATGGTACCATCTTCCCTCAAATGCTTTACTCAAAACTTGAAATCTCGGAAATTATTTAAAAAACCAACTCCAAACTAATTTAATTTTATTTAAAAAATACTAATTTTTTTTATAGTGATATTGATGAGAGAAGGAGGATACACCAAAAAGATGCATCATCTAAAGGCCTGGGTTGACCCCTCCATCGTGAAAAGAAGAAGAGGGGATTTTATGGGCTGGGTGGGAGTCGAAGGTATCTGTGGATGCGAGTCTTAAACAGCTGAAGGATATAAGTTGAGGGGAAGAGGGTGGCTGGAAGCGAGTTCATATGGATAAAAGAGTTGACGAAAGCGTTGGTTTGGCTTTTATCTATGGTGTTTTTAAACATTTAATTTTTTAATGTTTTAAGAATTTAATTTTTATTATGTTTTAATGTTTTCTGACTATTTATTATATTGCGTATGTAGAATTATTAGTAGAAAGGCTAAGACTAAAATGAGACCGTAGCCTCTGGAATAGAAGTCCTATTTAATTGGATCAAAATTTTATAATTATCAAAAAATTCCAAAGCTAAATGACTTATACATTGCCTTGCCTCAATAAATTAAGTTTCCGAAAGTCATTTATCTTCTTTTAATAAATCAAAGAAGCAGTTTTTTTCGATTGAAAATATTTATTTAGTTTGCCGAGAGTAGCAAAGTTGTTGATTTCTCCTTTTTTTGAGCTCTGTTTATATATATAAATACTTACAGTATCCATTAAATCAAATATTTTGAACACAAGAACCCACCAGACAACGTGAATTTGCTGAAACATGACAAAATAAAGTATTTTAGAAAAGAAAAATTGGAAAGATATCAAAGAGTAACTCCATAGTCCAAGAGCTGGTGACACATTTTTGACTACGGATTTGACCCAACTAGAAATAATGCGTAATAGTACCGTTCTATGATAGTTGTACAAGGAATGGCCAGTCTGGCTGGCCTAAGAAGGTGGACCAGGTACTGCGCATGGTGTGAGTGCGGTAAAAAATGCATATGTGTTACAAAATATTTTTGACCCACAATGAAATTATAAAAATTATAATTTATAGTCAATTATAAACATAATATATTCACCCCAGATCATTTGAGTGGTGGACGTGAACCAGACCACCCAAAGTGTATTTTTACAACATGCAAAAAATACACTTTGGGTGGTCTGGTTCCACGTCCCACCACTCAAATGGTCTGGGGTGAATATATTATGTTTATAATTGACTATAAATTATAATTTTTATAATTTCATTGTGGGTCAAAAATATTTTGTAACACATATGTATTTTTTACCGCATTCACACCATGCGCAGTACTATGATAAAAAATAAAAATAATAGAGATATCGACCGGTTTTATAAGGGTAGTATAATTCGGCAGATTAATTAAAAAAAAGTAGCCCGAGAAGCAAAAACTACTTATTTTTAATAATTTTTTCGTAAAGGAATGGAAGAGTCACTCTACCTATTTTCTATGATAAAAAAAATAAACTAAAAGCGATATCCCCATATTTTCTTTTTAAAAGAAGTATTCTTTGGCGGAATAACGATACTATCGGTTCGGCATTTCGATTAGGATATGTTCAGTTCGGGCTAATTACCCGATTGAATATAGAAAATCGTTTATGTGGAGAGCTTGCTATAACCACAAAGCGAATTTTCTATATCCAATTGTTTAATTGACCACACGATTTATAATTTTCCTTATTAAAAATAAACTTATTCAAATATAATATATTATTTAAAATTATTAAAAAAAATTGATTACCAGCATTCCATGATGCGAATTTGTTAGATCGAACTTCGCACAAGTGAATTTAAATAAACTATCGTAAAAATTATATGACCATATCTGAAAAAAGAGAACAATAATAATTATAAATTAATATAATTCACTGTATGTTATTATTAGATTATAACTTTGTTTAGACAACATTTCCATGCATTTATTCTATTGTACAATGAATGTATTATTACAGGATAATAGTCGAGGAAAATAATTTTATAATAAACTAGCTGCAGGCCGCGCCTTCGGCGGCCCTTCTATACTATGAGAGCACACCCCCCTGGACCCCCAACCCACGAATCCCACCCTCACACTACACTCCCCCGACCCATCCAGCACCCCTACCCCCGCACCATGAACCCGTGCCCAACCCCCGCCCCCATACCACACAGAACCCAAACCTCACCCCCCACTCCAACCCACCACACTCCCCGAAATCCACCCAGCACCCAAACCCCGCCCCCACACCACCACCCCCCCCAACCCCTCACCCCCCACTCCAACCCACCACACTCCACGAAACCCACCCAGCACCCCAACCCCCGCCCCCACACCACCACTGCTAACCTTCACCCCCACCTCGGACCCCCCCCACCCCCCCCCCCCCCCCTCCGTACCACCCCACTACGCCACTGGACCCTCACCTGAACCCCCCATCCACCAACCTTGCACCACCCCCGTGCCCCCTACTCCCCCTCACTCCACCGCTCATTCCACTCCACGCATCCCATGCCCTAACCCACCCACACTCCACCCGCATCCAGTTTTTGCATTTCTAGCCTTCTAGTGACCCACAGATTATGTAAACAAAATTTGGTTGAGTTTGGTCCAAGAGCAAGAATTTTCATTTTTTGACCCCCCCTTCCCATTTTGGGTACTTAGTTTTTGCATTTCTAGCTTTCTAGTGACCCACAGATTATGTAAACGAAATTTGGTTGAGTTTGGTCCAAGAGCAAGAATTTTCATTTTTTGACCCCCCCCCCCATTTTGGGTACTTAGTTTTTGCATTTCTAGCTCTCTAGAGACCCACAGATTATGTATAACAAAATTTGGTTGAGTTTGGTCAAAGAGCAAGAATTTTCATTTTTTGACCCCCCCCCCCTCCCATTTTGGGTAGTTAGTTTTTGCATTTCTAGCTTTCTAGAGTCCCTCAGATTATGTATACAAAATTTGGTTGAGTTTGCTCCAAGGGCAAGAATTTTCATTTTTTGACCCCCCCCCCCATTTTGGGTGGTTAGTTTTTGCATTTCTAGCTCTCTAGAGGCCCACAGATTATGTATACAAAATTTGGTTGAGTTTGGTCAAAGAGCAAGAATTTTCATTTTTTGACCCCCCCTCCATTTTGGGTGGTTAGTTTTTGCATTTCTAGCTCTCTAGAGGCCTACAGATTATGTATACAAAATTTGGTTGAGTTTGCTCCAAGGGCAAGAATTTATATATTTTTCTCCCCCCCCTTTTTGGGTGGTTTTTGGGGGGAATTTTTTTCAACAAAAGTTGTCAGAAATCACATCCCCTACAACTTTGCTCATTATAAAATTTCCCGTAGAGTTAATAGTTTAAGAGTTATTTGATAATTTTCATTCGTGCACTCCCAAACCCCCTTTTGGGGTCAAAATATCAAAACGTTATATAACTAAAAACGTAAGTTAGAAGACCTCTGATACAAATATGAAATTTCATAATAATCCCTTCAGCCGTTTTGACGTGAATCGTGAGCAACTTTTCGCGGAAACCACTGAAACAGACATACAGACAGGAATTTTGTTGAGGGTGTTTTCGTTCTAATTTTATAATAAATTATAAGCTATAATTTTTGGCTAGATAAATGTTGAAATATCAGAAACTGCAAATAAATTCTAAAAGAACAAAATATGGGACATGCCAATATTTATTTATTTATTTTGAAAAATGCTGTTTTTCTCTAAAAGTATATTTTTCTTAGATTATATTTTTATTATGAGACAATGTCAGTTTGAATTTAATCACCTTTTATTGTTAAAATGTTAAAACTTCTCAATTTGTCAATTTTTGAAATTCTCGTGGATTCTAAAAATTTGGCTGGCTAACAAGAAAAAACCCTTATATTTAAAAGAAAGCTTCTCACATGTCTGTATAATTGAACAAACTTGAAAACTTTGGCCAAACCAGAAATAAAAATCTTTAAATCCAAAATCCTGAATAAAAAACAAACTAAAAATAATTGTTATTTTAATCATAAAGTAAGTAATTTCAAGTAGTTATTGATTTATTTTGATAAGATAATGTACAATTTTTAAATAATATTAATTTCAGATAGCGTTATTTAAATAATTCTCAACCTTAAAAATTACAGATAATTTTATACACATTTTGATTTTCAATATATATGTATATTCAATAAAATAATTGATTTATACAACTATAAATAATAGCCAGTATTTATGGAGTGTGATTTTTTAAATGGGTTAAAATTTATGGCCTATTATGTACAAATAACATACCTATATGGCTACAGAAGTTTCATTTCCCTCGAGAGCTTATGTGGATGAGGCACATAGATTTTTTATTTATAGAAATATTTGAAATAACGGATAATAACTTGAAAATTTAAAAATCCTCCTCAATTTATGTAACTACTCTAAATATTTGAAATTTTAGGGATGCGTCGCATCCACAACATCCATGGACCGCACGCCACTGATATATATTTATTTAATTATTTATAGTGTAGGTATGGTATTATAAAAATTTGAAAACCCTTTATTCTTTTACATATTTCTCATTTGAGTGAATTTTGGTAAGGACATCGCGTATTCCATAATGTTTAATGGAGTAGGGAACATGTTTTTTTTCCTTATTGATGAAATGTTTCTAACCATTTGTTCTCTGTTGTGATTGCTGTTGATGTCCAAGATTTAATCTTTTCTTTATCAATATATATTTTTTAAATAATGATACTTCATTAAAATATCATTTATTTTAGCATTCTTTCCAAAAATCGAGACTTTGTTAAAACGGCGCGGGACGCGGAACAAATAGTTAAAAATCGGCACTGTCCAGCCAAAAGCGGGACTTCTGGTCACCTTCTTGTAGACAGATCATTTTGACGCCTCCTGTGCAAGATAAGCGAAAAAAAAACGAAAGCAATGTCAACTCGGTGGACTATACGCACGGCTAACTTGTGTTATTTTCCTGGCAATGTTTTTCTTTGAATGCGATTCATCTAAATTTCAAGTATTATTGCCAAAAACAGAGTAGCCCAAAATAAAATTAAAAAATTGATACCGAGGGGTGAACCGCGACCTAATATCGTGTACACCTACTTCCACTTCCATTTCCAAGTAGAAGACAATAAAGATAAGAGTAAATAAATATTATATTTACTCTTATCTTTATTAAAGATGTTTCACCTTGCACCAACACCACAATCTCTACTAATTAGAAGACAATAGATGAAGGGGCATTATCTAATGAATTCCAAAATAATTCTACATAATACCAAAGACAGTGTACACCTAATTACAATCACGGTTCACCACTCGATTGATACTAAACGATATTAAAAGTTAAAAAACAATAAACTTAAAAAAAAATGCCTTCAATTATTTCATTCTTTTAGCCCACCTTTGAAGTTTGTTTTGATTTTACTTTTTTTTTTTTTTTTTTTTTACTATAATTGTTATAATAGTTTTAACTGAACTAAATTAACTTTCACTGTCGATTCTATCGTGTGATATTCCTAGAATAGACACAATCTAATTAAAAAAATATGTATAATGATATATACATATAAATATATAACTAGAAATATGTTCATCCTATTACCTATTCAACTATTTTTATCTAAGCCTCTATAATTACATTTTTGTAGGTTTTCATTATATATTAAGGCTCAGAATATAAATGGTTCAATTATTTGAACCCGAGGACTGGATCCTTGATTTGAACTAATAAATTTCAATTTATGAAATCTAATAAATAAATTAATAAAATTAAAAATAATTTAAATATTGAACATCATGTAGATGATCAAGACACCAATGAATAGTCGATTGCGGTAGTGAACTTACTTTTTCGTAGGTAGTACTTCAGACTAGAAATCTGAAAATTCGAATTGGGTTTTTGCGACTATAGAATTTGAAATCAAATATTGAATTTATCAATATGAGAATCAGGGAATAAGGGTCCAAACAATCATTAATTTTATGGGTTTATTATCCAATCGAAAAGTTTTGTCGGTTTATTCGGACTTCCTCAGGCTTATTGGATTCTTTTATAAACAATTACAATTACAACGCAATTATAAGGATATTTGCATTATGAGAGATTGTGGAAGTGAATTTTTCTCTACAGTGTATGTTGCATGCACTTTTATATTTTATTTTTCCTATCCATGATTCGATCTAGGATGTTCAATGAATCCATTTTTCAGACCTTCAACAACTATAAAATATAGGTACTAAAAATATAGTGTTTCCTTGACTATTGTGAAAGATAAATTTTATTTTATTTGATTGAAATTAATAAATATTTTTGTTGTTGGAGATCGCGGCTGTGATAAATTTGTAGTGGTTTGAAGGAGCTATTGAGCCAAAGTAAGGATGCACCGGGTAGGTACATAAAATTCCCAGAATAAAGAATTTTCGGCCTGAATTTATCAGGCCATCTTCAGTTTATAAATATTTACTGAATAACTAATTTATATTTATATATTTTTTTACAAATTTTAAATAATTACTTTATCTAAAATTGGTATCCCTACAAGTGCTTTGTAAATTAATAGCTAATTTTTTGATAGTGTTAAAATGATCTGAAATTAATTATTGGGGCCTAAAGGGAAAACGGATTTCCAACTTTTCCTCTCCTGTTAATATGGTTTCAACAAATATTTAGGGTTTTATCATTTGCTAAAGAAAGTAATTTAATAATAATAGTATAATAAGTTTCTTTCGGTTCACTTATTAGCAATACGGATATAGTACTTACCATATAACTATAACAAAAACAGCCTATAATTTGAATCACATTATAAATATTTATAATTTTTTTCAATTCAAATGGTTGACGGTTTTTCATAATTGATGGTCCAAATATAGTAACAAAATACAGATATAGAGCACTGATAATGAAACAGGGAAAGCAACTCGAAGTTAAAAGCCAATCTGAAGTTCTTTTATCTGTGTAAAATTTAAAAGAAGTATTAGTAGAAATAATTTGAGAAATTTTCTTGAATAGAATAATTTATATCAAATATGTTTCCCCTTAATCTTGCCAGCGGCTCAATAGCCACTGACGCCCTCTTTAAAGCTGAAGCATTCGCTTCATTCTTCGCGACCAATGCCACCCTAGACGACAAGGGACTTGACCCCCCGCCCTATACCCCTAGCACCAATATTATGTCGGATATTAAATTCAGAATACCAAAAATATTAAAAGTAATAAAAAACCTAAATGTTAATTCAGCCGCTGGCCCAGACAACATTCCCACCAGTATAATCAAAAATTGCGCGCCTGAACTTGCTCCTATTCTCTTAAAAATTTTCAAACTTTCATATACCACTGGCTCCTTTCCGGAGATCTGGAAAACAGCAAGAATTCAACCAATTAAAAAAAAGGAGATTCTTCAAATGTAGCCAATTATCGTCCGATCGCCATAACTTCGGTTCTTTCTAAAATCATGGAAAAAATCATTAATGAGCAAGTTCTTCACCATTTAGAATCTAATAAACTAATCCATGATAGTCAATACGGCTTTAGACAATTTCGGTCCACCGGCGATATTTTAGCATATATAACTCATATTTGGAATAAAGCACTAGAGACTGGTAAAGAGACTTTCGTAATAGGCTTAGACATTTCAAAGGCCTTCGATCAAGTCTGGCACAAAAATCTTCTTGCCAAATTACCTGCATTTGGCCTCCCCCGAGCCTCTGCAAGTTGCTTGAGAGCTTTCTCTCAAACCGCTCTATTAAAGTCGAGGTTGACGGAATATCATCCTCGTCCTTTAATACTAATGTTGGAGTTCCTCAGGGCTCAGTCATCTCTCCCACGCTCTTTATTATCTATATTAATGACCTATTAAATCTGCCCTCCAATCCAATACATTGTTACGCTGACGATAGCACCCTCCACAACGCTCAATCCTTACTTGACAATCGCGCAAACATAGCCTCCTCAATAAATTCAGATTTAAGCATGCTTAAAAAATGGGGATCTCACAATTTGGTAAACTTTAATGCTAGCAAAACACAATGCTGCCTAATTTCTAGGCGCGCAGATAGGAACCTTCCGGACATTTCCTTTGATTCGAGCTCATTGGAATTCCGTAATAAAATATCAATGTTAGGTGTCACCTTAGGTTCTGACCTCTCTTGGAATGACCATATTATCTCAGTAGCAAAAGCTGCAGCATGTAAGCTTGGCTTTCTTTTCCGAACCAAACGATTTTTCACCCCCACTCAACTCCTTATATTATACAAGGCTCAAATTCGCCCCTGTCTTGAATATTGCTCGCATTTGTGGAGAGGAGCCTCCAAGTATTCTCTTAATACCTTAGATGCAATTCAGAGGCGAACTATCAGACTGATAGGCGATCCTACATTAACTGACACTCTCGACTCCCTAGCCCATCGTAGATCTGTCTCCGCCCTTTCCCTTTTTTATAGATATTACCATGGCTTTTGTTCTGACGAAATAAAATCGATAATCCCACCAAAGGCTTCATTTGCGCGAAATACACGATTTTCTAAAATTCAACACCCCTACGCGCTTAAACTAGATACTAATCGAACAAACGCATTCGCCAATTCATTTATCCCTATGACATCTAGAGACTGGAACTCTCTTCCCCGGACCGTCTTTCCAGCTACTTATAACCTTCAATCTTTCAAGACCAGCATCCACAGATACCTTCGACTGCTACCCAATCCCTAAATCTCCCCTTATCTTCATGTTACAAGGGTCCACCACGGACTTCAGAGGTTGTACCTTCTTGGTGCAACTTCTTCTTGTATCAATATCATTATAAAAAAAAAAAAATGAAGGGTGTAAAAGGGAAAGTAAAAAAAAAATCGAATTTTAGAATCTTGTTCATATAGAAAATCAAACAATAATAGCCGGTGATATTCTTCTCGAACTTGAAAAAACAGAGAACGTGGTTGTCAAAGAATTATACAGCAAGTACTTAGTGTAGAAGTTGTATAAAAATGTTATTAATTATAATACAACTATACTATGAAAGTTATTAAGCAGTGAAAAATTAATATAACTACTGTTTCGCAATCGTTATCAAATCAAATGTAGAGTAGTAAATGGCTACAATGAAATCAAACCATTGCATTTGTGATTATTTTGGTTATGGTTAAAAGTAAATTTTCCAGAATTATTATTTCAATGTAATTAATAAAAATTTCATTAACTCAAATTAATTTAAACAAATTTAAACAACTTTTAAGAAAGAAAATAAGATAATAATCGAGATATTTTTCACCTTCTTGAAACTTTGGGTTTATTTTAAAATAGGTTTTATGTAGACTTCCTTTTAAGTGTCCCCAAAGTGAGTTTGTTCGTTAGTTTCTTATCTACCACGTCATAAAAGTTTCAAGCATCAATTGTAAATGTATCTAAGTGCGATCACTTGTTTCATGTGTGATATAAACCGTTTAAATTTGCCAGTAAACCCCTTTGCTATTCATGCGTTTATTACGTGCTTGCGAAGCTACGTGCGAAATGCTAATTGTCTCTTGTTCCTTCCGAAAATCGAAATGTACTCTCACAAGTTGGAGGATTAGAAATCCCATCGAGATATGAATCAAATATGTAATAAAAAAGTTGGCGTGTCTTAAGCCATGTGACATTACCATATCACTCCCTCTGTGATTTAAAATAAATACTACTACTATAAATAATTAAATCTTTCGTTGATTTTTAGGACATTTGTTCGATAAGGTAATATTTTTACCCTTCCCCTATTTTAAGTAGCTTATTTTTGTCCAATTTATCCCACAGAGGATACTTCAGAGCAATTGTGCTAAATAATGTACAAATATTACTAAAGATTTAATTATTTTGATTTTATATCTATCCTTCTCTCATTTATGTCATTTATTTCATTTATTCCGTGTAGTCCTAAAAAAGAATTTACAAAATTTGATTCAAATCGTTTTGAGATTTTATTTTATTCATTCCCCTCTTTCCATCAATTTCGGGTAAATTATTTTTGTTACGATTTTTTAGTAGGTAAGGCCATAAAGAGTAACAGTGCAAAATTTGGTTCATATCGACCAAAGATTTTATTATTTTAATGGTTGTTTCTTTCAAAAGCGTCAAGAGTAAATGTTAAGCTTTCATGACCCGATTTCGACCAAAATTAATATGGGAATTTTTTTAGGTATATATTCAATGACGAATTATAAAATTTTGACTTCGGCTATTGATATTATTTTAATTAATAATTTACGTTCAAAAGTGTCAAAAGTAAATTTAGGACAGATGACCAACGAAAGTGTTTAAAATATGATCCTATGAATCGCAACGTTTGTGGTGTAAAATTGCTCAATTCAGAAAGCCCCCCCCCCACACAACGAGTGTAATAAATTTTAGAAAAACTCAAAAAAGTGGTTGTGACAAGGAATATTTTACTATTATTAATAAAATTAGAAAATATAGAAAAATCTGTTTTTAAACACTTACCTGTAATCTCATAATTTATATGGTGATAGAATTCTGACCAGGACGACATTTTTCTTTGCTAAGCCACGGGCTTTTCAGATCGATAATAACTCTACAATTATATTAATCATGTCATTAATTAAAGCTATACTATAGGTATTATACTATATGTTCCTTAATTAATTCCTAATTAATGGCTAGTTTACACGGGCTTAGTGCTTGTCATTAGTACTATTACATTTACTAAGCACTTAGCAGTCTAATTAGTTAGTAGTGGTTTACACGTCTCTACTAACCACTGTAATTAGTGTATAGGGAAAGCTGCAAGATGACAATTCGAGTTGTCAATATTTGTGGTAGGGAAGCTACTTGCCTTTAGTAAATAGAAACCATTTCTAATCACTCGCAGTTAACTCTCTACTAATACTAAATTACTAACCACTTATATTGTGTGTTTACATGACACAGAATCAATGCGAGTGGTTACTACTAATACTTAGTACTAAGCCCGTGTAAACTTGCCTATAAAGATGATTATATTTTATATTCGTGAAATGAAAAAAATCAATAGAAAAATAAACTGATGTGGCCATCCACATAACTTTACCATACACCTGACTTTTATTTAATAACATAATTTATAATAATTTACGAAATAACACCTCTCTTAATTTTGGGCCCATTAGAAATAAATCATATATCTTTCGAAATATGGAAATTTTCTAAGGCAAATACGAGTAGCTTTCTAGTATTTTTAGAAAATTTTATAATTTTAATTATTTTGACCTCTCCCTCCCCCCCACCCTTGGATCAATTATTCAAGACTCATTTTTGGAAGGTCGTATAGAAGAGATCTAGGACTTATATGGTATTGATAATTCTATTATTTGAATCCCCCATTTTGGCTCCCTAAAGAAATAATGACTCTCATTTTTCTTATAGGGCCTTTTTTTACTTTATTATAGTAAATTTCATATTTTTTATTTTTTAGTTTGAAAATCTCTATAATTTTAATTTTTTAAGGCACCTCCCCCCCCCCCTTACCTTATTATATTATTATATGTTCGATTTCAACCAAAATCTATGCTCTTAATGTCAATTCAAAAACTAAATGTGAAATTTCGTTTTGATATTCACAGTGGTTTTTGAGCTAAAGCGTACACAAAATTTAGTAACATACTATACTTGCCGCCTATTCTTGTCTATAACACAATCTTAAACCAAAAATTAAAAATATTATATTTAATTACATTTTTGAATTTTTTATTGTATTATATATCGTTTAATAACTTTTTATAAAGAACTTCATTTAACAATAACATATAATATGTATACTGTATAGCAGGGTTTACCAAAGTGTGGGTCGCGACCCGGCACCGAGCCGTAGAAAAATCTTGCCGGGTCGCGAAAAAATTGTAAAAACACAATTTTTTTTTAGATATTATTTTTTTATATCAGTTAGACATAAGGAATAGTGGCAAAGTGTGTATTTGTACTCTTTCATATAGCGATATTTATATATTAAGAAAGGAATGTTTAATCTTAGTGAACAAGAAGTTGATAATTTAATTGAAATTTCATGCGACACCGATCTGAAAAAAGTGTTTGAAACTGCACCTCTAATTAATTTTTGGTTGCGCTGTCAAAAGGAGTATCGAAATAGATTGGACGTTGAACCTAATTTGAGAATAAAATTAGCATTATTACCTCCTAATTTGAAATTGTTATGTGATGACAAACAACATCATCCTTCGCACTAAGGACAAAATATGTGGAAACAAAGTTTACTTCATTTACTAAAGCTTTAAATGAATATAATTGTTAATTTTTTAATTACTTATATTTTTCTGAAATGAAATAAACAAACGAATAACTTGATTTTTATTAAAAAATAAAATTTGTTTTGTGAATAAATGGATTTTTTTTCATAAGGTGGGTCGCGAATAATTTTAAAACCTCGTACCGGGCCGCAGTAAAAAAAGTTTGGGAAACGCTGCTGTATAGTATTAATTTTGTTCAGGAAGAATGGTGTTGGTTCGTGGTGAAACATATAATTTTATAAAATAAACGGTATTATATTAATTAAAACTACATTCTTCTGCGCCCCACGCTTTTTGATTAAACATTACATTATTTTGTACTTTTTAGAAGCATGTTTTTTAGTTTTTTTAAAATATATTATATTTTTTTACTTTTTAGTCTTAATTATTCCTTCTTTTTTTCGAACTATCTCAACAACTACTGAAACTATTTTAATAAAAAAAAATGGGCGAGATCATGGCGTTTTGGTCTACAAAAAGAGATCTAATCAGTAAACATCGAAAAAATTAATGATTTTGCCAAAATGTCTATTAGTACGTTACCAAATTTTGTGTACTCTCTAGCTCAAAAACTAGTGTGAATATCAAAACGAAGTTTCCCATGTAGATTTTTGATTAAGCGCTAAATAGATTATGGTTGAAATCGAAACAAAATTAAGGGGAGGGACGTCTTAAAAAATTATTAAATTTCAAACTAAAAAAGAATAATAAAAATGGAATTTACTATTAAAGAGACCTATAATAAAAAAGACAGTTATTATTATTTTCGGGGTCGAAAGTTGTCGAGAGTTTAAAAAATAGAACTATCCATATACTAAACTCCAAAACCCTTTGATCGATTCGTATGAAATTTTGGATTTGCGCCCTATATGACCTTATGAAAATGACTCACTATGTGAAATTGATAATAACCCTAAAGAGAAGGGGAGGGTTCAAATATAATTTAAAATAATAAATTTCCAGCATCAAAGAAAGCTGATATTTACATTAGAAGATTCTAATTTATAGGGAAATATCATAAATTGGTAATGAGTCCAAAATTCAGAGGCAAGGGGGGGACAATGGTTATTTCGTAAATTATTACAAATAATTTTATTATTATTATTATTATTATTTATAAATCTAGCAAAATGGTTAGCAAGATAATCAAAGTCGAAAATCAAATATCTTATTAGTTATGTCAGAAGGAATTGACCTCTCAGGAGTCGAACTTAAGGTAGTGCTTTCACAAATGCAACAATTTAAGAAGTCTTTGAAACTTGGAATATAAGTCATTAAAGGCATAATACACATACTGTTAAAATTTGAAGACGATTTACCACACCAAACATGAAATAATTGCAATTAAAAATTACATTTTTAACATAGGGTAGATAGGAAAAGGGTGGGGATATGATCATTATTTTATTTTATTTTTCATTGAAGGACTTTCACCATCTTGATCAAAAACTAATATTTGTTAGAATAATAAATTCGGAGTAACTTAAAAAAATAGAAATTATTTACCACGTTTTTTTGATAAAAAAAAAGCACATTTGGGCGATTATTCTTAGTGGAGGGGATATAGGCACAATAGCTTGGAAACGACCCGGCTACTATGTGTGTATCTATATAGAGATTTCGTAGTGTGAGTGGACAGTCAGGTAAAAAAAAAATACCCTAAAATTTTAGTTCCGTTCATATTTATAGAGTGGTTTCGAGGCTAAAACTTATGGTGTGGATTGTCGCGAAAGAACCTCCTTAAGTGCCAAACTTGTCCTAGAAACACAATGTTTCAAACTATATAGTAACTATATTGTGCCTATATAGATTTTGAGAATCTATATAGTTTGTAACATTGTGCTAGTAGGTTGCTTTCCGGGCAGTTGGCTTAACCCTAGAGACGCTATCATTAGGTTATATAGGCAGAGGAAAAAATTACTAGCTTGTAAATTAAATTTTCTCTGAAAGATCTTATTGATATTTAAGATTTAAAAAAATAAAATGAGAATTTTTAAAAAATATTTTGAAAATTTTTAGCATCGGTTTTCAACCACAAATGTTTATTTTAAGTCATATGCTCATATGATGGGCACGACAGATATGTTTATAGAAATATATGCAAAAAATTTCGAAATTAAATAAAATAAATATTCTTTTGTACCTGGTAAAGACAAAGATGAAAGTATAAAAAAGCTGAAATTAAATTGTTTCTACATATACGAATCAGAACAGCGAATGGCTTGTCAATGCTTTAACATGAAAGGTTTATCCTGAACTCCCAGCCAAGACGATACGTTAAAAGCTAGGACGTCACATTAGTTGGTTATCAGACTAGTAAAAGTCGATAAATATGTGAAAGTTTTATCACAATCATTTTTATTTTAACGTATCTATATACCTAATAAATTAAATTATATAATAATAGAAAAAATTCTACTTTGTATCAATTTTTAATTTGTTTGTAATTTAGGTCTCTTTGAAGTCTGGTGTGTAAACAAAAAGCTGTCTTACGAATTTGAAGCTTTTTGGTAGGTTTTTATTAGTTCTTTTTTTGTCTCTTTTGGAGAAGGGGGTTTGTTAACTCTTCTTTCCATTTAAAGATAGGAAAAGCAAGGGTTGGTTTTGGAATTAGGCTGGAATAAGGAAATCTTTGCGTTGCTTAGGTAAATATTTTGTTTATTTTTTTTTTAGATAATATGGTTGAAAGGGTAGTCAATCCAGGGTTAGGTCTAGAAGTATAGGTGTTGAAACCAGTGGTGGTTTTTGTTATGAGGATGATTCAAATAGTTATTTAGATTATAAGGATTTAGGGAAGAATGGTATTAATTCAAATAGGCCTGGTTCCTACAAGTTAGTTAATTCAGATATTAATATGTAGGTTTATATTCATTTGTAGGATCTGGCAGTGATTTGTGGAACAGTCTATTTATTAATATTTGGGATTACAGTATGATTAAATCAATTATAGAGTTTGTCAAGTTCTAAAGTCCTAGAGTTGTACAAAATTTTATTTAGTTCTCACAAGCAGAGATTAGCTGAGGTAGAGATAGGTCATACCATCCTTGTTAAGGTCTTGACCAAGTTTCCTTTACAACTTATGGCAAATGCCGGGATGGCTAATGCGACGCTATCCCCTGGTATCGGGTTTTTGCCCGGAATTTGTAAATTATTTTTTGTCTATTGATGAAAATCTATGGTCATGTTATTTGTTAATGAGCATACATTTCTATTTTTTTCTTTTTTTTTGTACTTGTTTATTATTTGTTGTAATTGATGTTTGTTAATGCATTGTAGCTAGAATGTATTGATGTTTGGAGAACCTAGCCACCGAGGACTTGTGCCTGTAAGCAGGTCGAGGAATAAAGTTTTATTTATTTATTTATTTATAAATTCTTTGGTTATTTTCACTCAAATAAAAATATTTTAAAGATTTCGAACCTAATAAGGATAGCACAGTACTTCTCAATTGAAAGAGAACTTTCGGTTAAAACCACTTAGATTGCACATTTTTAATGAGAATTAGAATGCACGACGCTTTGAGACCTAAAGCATATTCGTACTCTCATCTCAAGATTATAGTACAAAACATATAAGTGGAGTAGATTAGTTTATTAGGTTATTACTTTAACTATACCTTAGCATGAGCAAAGTATTGTAATCGATGCCCACCAAGCGCGACTCCAAAGGATTATCATGTCAAGACTAAGGATCCGATTGTTTCAACCAGTCACATATTATATTATTCATTCAGGTTAAATTTTAGGAAAAATGATTTTTCCCAAAATTTCGTCCAGAGCTCCAAAAAGCAATTTTTTCATTTAGTCTGTGGAGATCTATGTATGTTTATGCTTTTTCTAAGGAATAAAAAGCAATTAAATATTTTGAATCAAGACAATGATACAAATTATCTTTTGATGACGAAATTAACTTTAATTCGAATAAAAAATATAAATATTTACTAGAAATTTTTTTCTAAGAATTTTTGATAAATATTAGAAAAACAGTTCATATCTGACCTTATGATAATTGCATTTTTGTTTAAAATTCCGATCATTTTTAAAATTAATCTTTTTTTTCTAGATTCGGTTCTTTATCTAAAATTTTGGGTTTAGAAAAGTCCAGGTTTTACTTCCGTAAATAGCGATGCTCCATTCTTCAGAAACATCTTTCTATTTTCTAAGCTGATTGAGAAGAAGCATAATAATTTTTATTAGGAATTAAGCCCCATCTTAGCTTGAGTAATTCTGAATTTTCTTTTTGGTTTCTAATATCTCACGTGATATGACTTCCCATATAGCGGAATCCTTTATTTTCTAACTTCTCGCAGCTTATTTTTAACCGACTTCAAAAAAGGAGGAGGTTCTCTATTCGACTGAATTTTTTTTTTGTGCCTATGTTACCTCATATCTCCGCCAATTGTCAACCGATTTTGAAAATTTTTTTTTTGCATTGGGTCCAGTCTAGCTTCCGATTGGTCCCATTTTTTTTCGTTTTTGTTTTCATAGGTATTAGACCTTTTTTATTAGGTTTGTTTAGACCTAACCTCTTTGTTTATGAACCGATTTCGATGGTTCTTTTTTTATCCGAAAGGGGTGTCTTAGGGATGGTGTAATATTAATTTGGTCAAGTTCTGATGATATGATCACTATTAATAACATCACTAAAAAGAGAAAAATAAAAATAATTTTTAAGAAAAAATAAAAACCGACTTCAAAAAATTAAATTCAACAAATAAAATACACTAAAAGGTATAAAATAATTATTATCTTATTTAGTTACAACTAAACGACGAAATATTAACATGAAATTACTTTTTGAAGTTGGTGCCAAACAGATACCTTTTATGAATCACACTCGACGGATCTTACTTAGTACGTTTGGCGGGTACGCTCGCTTATAGGTATAGTTTGTTTGGTACCGACTTCAAAAAGTAATTTCATGTTAATATTTCGTCGTTTAGTTGTAACTAAATAAGATAATAATTATTTTATACCTTTTAGTGTATTTTATTTGTTGAATTTAATTTTTTGAAGTCGGTTTTTATTTTTTCTTAAAAATTATTATACCCTCTTATTTGTTCTTTTTTTGTACCTACCGAGAACTAAAGTTTTATCTTTTATTTATTTTCATTTTGATTCTATCTACTAAAATTTGGTTGATTCTGTTCAAAGTTTTCTCTAATTCGTTCTTATTGGATGGATAGAGTATGTTCTGAAATAATTCAACCAAATTTTATTAGTCCCAAAACGTGATTAATGATAAATGGCCAGATACTTAAAAAGGAATATTGTATAAATTAAATTAAACATATTAATTTAAAAAATGAATTTTTTAAATTGTTCAAAAACGAAAGTCACTTGTTCAAAACCGGTTTTAGTTCATCAATGAGAGGAAAAAAATCATCGTTTATCAAGTGAATGGTAATTTTATTGAAAACAAATACGTTGCTTTAGAAAAACTATATATCTATACAAATAGGTAAAACTTGTAAAATATTATTGATATTAATAACAAATAACTCATCTAAATAGATTATCCTGGTTTTAGTTTGCTTGTGCAGTGCATCGTTACCAACCGAATCATGTTCCATTTAATATAATTAAAATTAAAACAGTAAAATAAATTGCAGTTGAATCAACTCATAAATAAATGTAGCACAAAATTAACATTAAAATTGCATGACATAATCGTTTATAAATATTGTATTATTGCTATTATTGAAACAGCTATTCTAGTTTAATTTTACAAAAGGAATTAAATAAATTGTGATAGAATCAAAATTTACAATGTATAAGCTGATGTCAAACGAAAATAGCATGGATAATAATTAGATTAATGTAAAAATAAGTTATCGAAATGTAACATTAATAATAATTATTCAAGCAGAGAATGAGTATCTCTTTTGAAAAATAATTCAACTAATATCAAGGAAATTAAGACCAGATAAATTAAATTCTTTTCATTAATAATTATATTAATTTAGTTGACACAGTGAGTATTATTTCAATAGATATATTTATATAATGGTTATTTAGAATATTTATATTATACAGATAGTTAGGTACCAGGGGCTCCCCAAATAAAATCGGAAAGCGTATTTTTCGGCATGATACTTAGGTCGAGACCGCCGTTACCGGGCCATTTGGTTATCATAGAACTTTTTTTTTAATTTTTCAATACATATATATATATATATATATATATATATATATATATATATATATATATATACTGTAGTGTGTGATGGAGTTCTATGAATATCCCAGTGCCATCAAACCGTTGATTTAATTTTAGAATTTAATAAATATTTAATAAGATGGGGGGGGGGGGCACAATAAGATCCAGCCCCTGGAAAAAATTCATTTAAGATGTACATCAAAATTCTCGGAAAAATATTTATCTTTATCAATAAGAAGTACATATGTATAAATAAATAGTAATAAAAATATTCTTGATTGTAATTTATTATAAATGAATTACCTACAATTTTTAAAAAACAATCAGAAAGAATATTTATTAATGTATAAAACATTTCAAGAGAAATAAAATTGTAGCCAAAGTCTCGGTATATTATATTTATTCAGCCCTCCCTGAAGAAGCATACCTTTGAGGAGGCAAAATGTGATTTTTGACCACAATATTCTTTCTATCAATATCTAAAGAATATAAAATATAAGGATTTCTTGAAAAAAATTATTGTTAATACATGTTTCGGGCCTAGTCGAACCCATCTTCAGATAGCACAAATCACTTTTACTTTACATTGTATTAACTGAAGATGGTTTCGACGAAACAGGTATTAACAATAATAAATTTTTCAAAAATGTTCTTTTTCTTTTAATAATGCAAGATTGATAAGAAGAATAAGGAAGTTATATATTATATAATAAATATGTATAGATATTTTTAAAATATGAAAATATCTCGATGAAATTACATATCTACTCAGATATTTATGAAAAATAATGCCACCTACAAAAAAAACCTGATAAATTTCTCGGAAAAATTTATTTTTCATAAATATTATGATTATCATTAATTTTCCTGTGAATCAAGTGTAATAGACTGATGAAGAGGACAAAGCTCTCGAAACTAGTCTCGTTATAAATAAATTAAAAATTTATAATTCTAGCAGAAGTCACACTCTTTTATTGTCTCCCTCAATTATTATTACCCACCTATCTCTGAGACAATAGGTAATATCATCAAGATTTTTTAAAATATTTTTTTTTTTTATATATTTGCATTCTGATTTTTCATATTATTGATAACGGTATAATTTATCCCAAATCGTTTTATACATTAATAAACATTACTTCTGGTTAGATAAAGATAGTGAGTTCCGTAAACTAGGACGACTATGCCACTTTTTTTCTTTCAACTTTTTTGTTAGCTTATAATGTTATAATGTACATAAATGCATCAAAATTATCTCAAACCATTAGTATTGAATTGTTTTATACATTAATAAACATTACTACTGGTTAGATAAAGATAATAGTGAGATAAATAGATATTTTTACAAGCTTTTATTTAAATAAAACACATTATTTGTTCCAAACTATGTTGTGGCTCGAATTATTAATATATATACATTTATAAAATAATAGATAAATCAAAATGTAAAATTTTAATTATGGAAAAATTAGTTATAATACAATAATTTTTTTCATCTACCTTTATCTATAATGTTTTGTATTCTAATGAATCAAATCATTAAATGACGTGATTCATTTTAATATTTTATCTTTATCAGTGGCTTAGCTTGTCCTAAACGGGCCCTGTATCAAAATTTGTCGGGCGCCCTTCTACACGATGTGGATAATATTTTACAAATATTGGCTTACACACGTCGGGGCTCCTGTAGCCCAGGGGCCCCGTATCATTCATACACGGTAGCTACGCCCTTGGATTCAGTTCAATCTTTCTCAAATCCCATTTGAAAATATCTATATGTATAATATTTCTCTATACTATAGTTTATTTATTCTCTCTAAATATATTTTCCAGGACTTCAGATTGATCTGCTGTTTGGAACTATAAAAATGGTCTGTGTCTACGACGATGCATCTTTGCTAAAAAATGTTAGTACAAAATTTTCAATACGTTAGTAAAACACATTAGAAATATGTATATTTATTCACGAATATTAATTTAAATGAGATGAATGAATAATCATAATAAATATGAATTTTTAATAGCATTTATTAAATAAATTATTTAATTATTATTGTTGTTGTAGAATGTTGAGTGTATTGAAAAATATGATACGGATGGTAGGTATGTAGTAAAAAACTTTTTGTGTAGTTTAATAATTGATAAACTACACAAAAAGTTTTTGTACTACATACCTACCATCCGTATCATATTTTTTCCGAAATACCTCAACATTCTACAACAACAATAATACATACAAACGGGAATTTTGGCTACAAGATCACTGTGGACCTTTCCACGAGTCTCCATTAACTTATTAAATTATTTAAATAATTTATAAATATTTTTTCTCAAAACCCTATTTTCCATATAATACCTATTACACTGATAATATTTTTTGGAAATTGACTAGAATTTCTTTACGTTGAATTTTTTCATTTATCTAATTTATTTAGTATACCAGGAGTCAGGTTGGCCGAGGGTTAAAGTGCGTTGCTTCTAATCAAGCTAGCGCGGGTTCTGCAAATATTTGACTGGCTATAATCTGATTCCCTCAGGGGAAGGATATGGGAAACCACCCTTGTGAAAAATTTCCCCAGGAAAATTACAATGGAGAGGATACTCTCCATAGTAATCGCTGACGATCGGAATCGAGTATGCCACTTGAAGAAGAATTTATTATACCTATTGAAATAGATAAATATCTAAGTTATTTTTGGAAATATTAATAAAATTTATTTAGGTCAAGCTTGGGAGGGAATTATTCTAGGGATGCTCTTTATCTCTTTATCAAAATTGTCGTTAAGAGGTGCATAAACTAATTATGTCTCCTGGTCCCGTCGTTGATTACAAGCTCAGACAATTTAAAACATTTTTTTTACTTTATCCAATGCAAAGCATGGGTAAAGTATTGCAATCGCTCTCGGGGCAAGCGTGGCTTCAAAGGGTCCTCAGGTAAAGACTACGGAACCCATGGACTAAATTAAAGTCACAAATTGTAGTATTCAATTAGGTTGAATTTTAGCACGTGACGGTTTTGCCAAAAATTACATGGGGTCTCGTCGAGAGGCCAAAAAGTGCCATTTTTTCATTTAGTGCGTGCGGATGTATGTATGTATGTATGGATGGATGTATGTTATCGTTTTTTTGGCCCACGATTTTTTCCACACCGTTGCACCGATTGAAATGAAATTGAAAACCTAGCATTCTTTGAACAAAATGAAGCGCTGATTAGATTTTGGTACATATCGACCCACAAACATTAGTACTTTATTTCAGTACTTTTTTAGTTTTTTCTAAATATCTTGAAAATGACTTAACCAATTTTGATGAAATTTAATATCCTAATTAAGTACCTTGGGGACCACAAAAAGGATAAATAAAGTTTTTAGTAAAATTATATTTTAAAGTACTTTACTCTAGAGTAAGAGAGTACTTTTTTAATTTTTTTAATTCTTTAAAATTTATTCATTTGAACCTTTTAATATAGCTCATTTAGCCTTGCTTAAATAAGAATGGATAGGCTTCTCTCTGTGAAATGCTAAAAATTTGGGAGGAAATTTTATAAGTAACCATAGCAACTGCGTTGTTTTCTTATCCCTTACCTTTGCAGAAGACATAGAGGAACCGACTTTAAACCAAAAATAGCGATTGATTCTCATCAAATACTTGAGGAATAACCATTCTATATTGGATTTTTGACGTTTCGGTTTTTATTGGTGACCATTGCTGAGGACATAGATGAATCGACTTTAAACCAAAAATAGCGATTGATTCTCATCAAATACTTGAGGAATAACCATTCTATATTGGATTTTTGACGTTTCGGTTTTTATTGGTAACCATTGCTGAAGACATAGAGGAATCGACTTTAATCCAAAAATAGCGATTGATTCTCATATAGTACTTGAGGAATAACCATTCTATATTGGATTTTTGACGTTTCGGTTTTTATTGGTCACCATTTCTGAAGACATAGAGGAATCGACTTTAAACCAAAAATAGCGATTGAGTCTCATCAAATACTTGAGAAATAACCATTCTATATTGGATTTTTGACGTTTCGGTTTTAATTGGTAACCATTGCTGAAGACATAGAGGTATCGACTTTAAACCAAAAATAGCGATTGATTCTCATCTAGTACTTGAGGAATAACCATTTTATATTGGATTTTTGAGGTTTCGGTTTTTATTGATAACCATTGCTGAAGACATGGAGGAATCGACTTAAAATCAAAAATAGCCATCGATTCTCATCTAATACTTGAGGAATAACAATTCTACATTAGGTTTTTGACGTTTCGATTATTATTGGCAACCAGTGCTGAAGACATGGAGGAATCGACCTAAAATCAAAAATAACGATCGATTCATATCTAATACTAGAGGAACAACCTTATTGCATTCCATTTTTGATGTTTTGACTATTAATGGCAACCTCTACTGAAAACGTGGAAGAATAGACTTAAAATCAAAAAGACCAAAATCTTTTTGGTAAACAACTCATGCTTGAGTTGTTTGCCATAAAAGAATTTAGTCTTTTTGATTTTAAGTCTATTCTTCCACGTTTTCAGTAGAGGTTGCCATTAATAGTCAAAACATCAAAAATGGAATGCAATAAGGTTATTCCTCTAGTATTAGATAAGAATCGATCGTTATTTTTGATTTTAAGTCGATTCCTCCATGCCTTCAGCAATGGTTACCAATAATAATCGAAACGTCAAAAACCTAATGTAGAATTGTTATTCCTCAAGTATTAGATGAGAATCGATGGCTATTTTTGATTTTAAGTCGATTCCTCCATGTCTTCAGCAATGGTTACCAATAAAAACCGAAATGTCAAAAATCAAACGTAGAATGGTTATTCCTCAACTATTAAATGAGAATTATTTTTGAATTAATGTCAATATGAACTACAAATTGCAAGTGAAATGTGATTAATAATAAAGGAACAAACATATTAATATTTCAAATGAATTTGGATAAAGTTTAGCAACGATCCGTTGCAGTTTATTTCATTTGCGTTGTTTATATTTGAATATTTTTTACTAAATACTTCAATTATTTTTACTTTATCCAATGCGAAGCATGGGAGAAAGTATTGGAATCGCTCTCGAGGCAAGCGTGACTTCAAAGGGTCCTCAGGTAAAGACTACGGAACCCATAGACTCAATTAAGGTCACAAATTGAAGTATTCAATGAGATTGAATTTTAGCACGTGACGGTTTTGCCAAAAATTACCTGGAATCTCGTCGAGAGGCCAAAAAGTGCCATTTTTTTGGAAGTGCGTGCGGATGGATGGATGGATGGATGGATGGATGGATGTGTGTGTGTTATCGTTTTTTTCGTCCACGATTTTTTCCACACCTTTGCGCTGATTGAAATGAAATTGAAAACCTACCATTAGTTTAACAAAATGAAGCGCTGATTAGTTTTTGGTACATATCGGTCCACAAACATTAGTACTTTATTTCAGTACTTTTTTAGTTTTTTCTAAATATCTTGAAAATGACTTAACTAATTTTGATGAAATTTAATATCCTAATTAAGTACCTTGGGGACCACAAAAAAGGTTAAATAAAGTTTTTAGTAAAATTATATTTTAATGTACTTTACTCAAGAACATATTAATATTTCAAATGAATTTGGATAAAGTTTAGCAACGATCCGTTGCAGTTTATTCTTCTAGCGCCTGTTTGGTGATTCCATTCAATCTACTCGTACGCAAAGGATTGGTTCGAGATTATGCATCTCTAACGGAAATTATCTCTTATCTAAGTATATTGATTTTATTTTTATTGATAAAAATATTTTTCCCTTGAATTAATTTTTTCTTAATCTTATTTTCTTTCCCTCTTTCAATTTAATTCCTACCATACATACATTAAAGATAATTTGAAGACTTTTTAAATAAAATAACTCATTGAAGTATTTAATAACTTTTTAATTTATTTTAAATATTACTTAACTCTGAAATTAATTTAATTGTGTTTTTCTATTTATTTTTCTGGCATTCTCATGAACCCTCTCTGCTGTTTCTAATTGCCATCCTTCATTTATCGATGTTCTACTTTGGTTTACAGACTGCAATGTGAGTTCACCATTTATTATAGCAGTTATAATTATTAGATTTCGTTTTTTAAAGGCGTTTATACTTTTTAGGTAAATTTCGAAGAAATATCGGAGTATGTGGGGGGGGGGTATGTATCGTAATTTTGGGGATGCGCTGCAGGCCGCAACGTTCAACCGATTGCAATAAAATTTGCCACAAAATTTAGTATTGATGTAAAGAAGAACTGATTAGTTTTTGCTGACTTCATCCCCAAGGGGGAGGAAATGGTGGAGGGTTGAAATCTTAAAAAATTCATAACATCATTAATATGAATGATACCAGTTTGGTTGCAAATGGCTAATATACTACTAATTAACATCTACAACTTGTGTCTGAAAATTTTTTGATAGGGGCCGTCTAAAGGCGGTAGAGCTTCTTTGAAATCTACCTCTTCCTACGCCTGCTGCAGGGATTTTTTGGATAACAGCTAGCTTTTTTTTAGAACCAATAGGATGTTCTCTTTCAGCTGACCCAGAGTCGTAGCTTGTCCTAAACAGGCCCTGTATCAAAATTTGCAGTGGGGCCTTCTACCCGACTTCGACGAATGTTTGGTTACAAACGTCGTGTCGGGGCCCCTGTAGCCCAGGGGCCCCGTATCATTGATACGACCGATACGGCGGTAGCCACGAGCTTGATCTTTTTTTATCCATGAATTGTGGATACTATTTAATTGATTACTTCTTACTTCTTATGTTATTATTTTTAAAGAAGTGTATTTAATTTTCTTTACCTAAAAAAAGGCAAATAGTATTATTTTTACAATGTTATCATTTGCCTTGGAGATAAAAATGACCGTGATATTAATAGGTAATAATAATAATAATAATGTGTCAATTTTTTAGTAGAATGGAGTGTGATTTGACAAAATTTGTTACTTCCATGAATATTATTATTATTTCAAGGTAATCCTTATATCCAATAGGTACAATATCTCTCTAATAATGATAGCTTACCTGTACTGTATTGCTATTAACTAGTATTTAGCCCAGACAATGAAGGTTTTTCGTCGGAAGAAATTAAAAACAAGCTGTTTTTTTAAGACCTAATTAGGGAGTATTTCCTTAAAAGTCCCCGTCCATCGATCCATCCCTCTTGCGACCCACTCTTAAACATTCATTTTGCAAATATTTTTTTATCGCTCATATTTCTGTCATTATTTATTCTAAATACATAAATTTAAGACCGTTTTATTCGATAACATCTATTCTTTAAAAAGCTATTATAAAATTTTCCGTAAACATAATACTTGCACTGGAATTCGTTAATATAGTTAAAATTGCTGCTTATATTATATTTTTTGTGATTTTTAGGTCACAACAGATTTGCTTAAGATAATATCACAAAACAGTTTAAATATAATTTGTAAAGTAGAGCATTAAAATCGAGGGGTGATCCGCGTTTGGAAGTAGGTGTACACCTCTTTGGAATTATTCTGGAAGTACTTGGAAATATTTGGAAGTACTTGGAAATATTTGGAAGTACTTGGAAATATTTGAAAGTACTTGGAAATATTTGAGAAGTACTTGGGAATATTTGGAAGTACTTTGAAATATTTAAAAGTACTTGGAAATATTTGGAAGTGCTTGGAAATATTTGGAAGTACAAGTGGAAGTAGGTGTACAGCATATTAAGTCGCGGTTCACCCTCGATTAAAATAGATATACATACTCTTCTACTGTTGAGGCTCGGGAACATGTACATGTACATACTGAAAGAGTTTAGTGCGCATCCCTCACACACAAGGGCACTCACTTTACTCCTAAACTCTATATTTAAGATCGCTCCATTATCCATCACTTATGAATCCACCCTGTCCCAGATTGGCAACAACAGCAGCTCTGAAGTTTAATAAGCTTTTACTAATTTGAGTGATAGAAATCAATGCAAGCCACAGTAAACCAGCCCCCCCCCCGCCCACCCACTAAAGTTGATTTTATCTTTTTTATTTTTTTTATCTTCGCTTTCATTTTCTTACTTTGTGTTTTAATTTAATAAACAATTCATAAAATAGTACATATTTATAAATCTTTAGGTTACTTATAGACAGTGATGGATTTACGCTTAGGCCTGTGAGCAGGACCGCGCCGACTATAGGGCGAATGTGTGCAAAACACACGGGCGGCCAAGTCAAAGGGCGGCAAAACAGCTAGACTGACACTTCATTAACCGTCTCTCTGGAGTCTAACTGAGTGATTCTCAATATTTTTAAAGCTAAGGTGCTGAAAATTTTAGTTTGCACACGGGTGCCCGAATGAGCTTGGCGCGGCCCTGTCCGTGAGGCCCGGGACTCTAGCTCCAAAATTTTTGATGCGAAAATTTTTTATATAGGTGGAAAATTTAAAGAACTATTAAAATTTAAAAATCGATTTGTCTTAGTTTCGCTGTGAATGTATGAACAAATTTCAGTAAAATATTTATAATAAGCTGACGTGGATTGATGTGGCCATCCACTTGACTTTACCACACAATCTGGTCCCTAAAATTATTTATAATCATGTAGGGGGGTTAGTTTTTGCATTTTTATGCTTCTGGCGTCCCACTGATTATGTATACAAAATTTGGTTGAGTTTGGTAAATGGACAAGATTTTCATTTTTTGACCCCCCCATCCATTTTGGGCGGTTAGTTTTTGCATTTTTAGACTTCGGAGTCCCACTGATTATGTATACAAAATTTGGTTGAGTTTGCTCAGATGGTCTAGATTTTTAATTTTTAACCCCCCTCCACCCCCCTTAATTTTGGGTCGATATGCACCAAAATCTAATCAGTTCTTAATCTCAATGAACCAAAACTACGTGTGAAATTTGGTTTCGATATTCAAACTAGTTTTTGAGCTAGCACGTCCACAAAAATTTGGTAACGCACAGACTAACTAGCTAACAAACAGACAACCAGACAGACTAACTAACAGACATTTTGACAAAACAATTATTATCTCGAAAAATATAATTTTTTCGAATTTCACTTATTTTAGCTTTTTTGTAGAGCGAAATGCCTTGGTTTAGCTAAATTTTTTAATCGAAATAGTTTGAGCCGTTTTTGAGATATTTCGAAAAAAAGAAGGAAAAAACACTTTTTTCATGCACGATTACAATACTTGACCATACCCTGTATGGTAAAGTAAAAATTATAAGTTTTAAACCAAAATAAATAATTATTAAATTCTTAATCAAAAAGTTTCTTAAGAAAATGATTCGTGATAAATTATTACAACAAATTTCTACTGAAGTTTAAAACGCTAAGTATTTTGGTATCATTTTAGATTCTACGCGTGATATTGCACATGTTGATCAACTTTATATACTTGAAAATGGTGAAATAGTAGAGAAATTTTTAGAATTTATTCCAAATACTAATCATAACGCTAAAGATATTGATAATGCTGTTTAAATGCTTTATAAAATGGTCTTGAAATAATGAAGTTTCATGGTCACTCTTATGATAATGCAAGTAATTAGTTAGTTAGTAATAGTTATTATTATTTATTTATTTTTGACGTTGATAACATGTTCGGAACATCTATCACGAAAGAAGCTATTAATTCACTTTTCTCCATGGAAGTGCAAATGAGGGTGAGCGGTAGGTGTTGAACAGGGTGAATGATTTAATAACAAAACCCTTTTCTCTCTCGTCTAATGACTTTTTTTTACTTATATACATGATCCGGGGAGGTTGGCCGAGTGGTTATAGAGCTGCCTTCTAATCAAGCTAACGCGGGTACAAGCCCGAATCGCTGCAAATATTTGACCGGCTTTAATATGATCCCTTCAGGGGAAGGAAATGGGAAACCATGCAACACTCTGAAAAATTTCCCCAGGAAAATTACATTAGAGAGGATACTTTCTACAGTAATCACCGACGCTCGGAATCGAGTATGGCCCTTGAAGAAGAAGTATGTTTATTCCTTTATTATTAATCAGATATCACTTGCAATTTGCAGTTCATGTTGACTTTAATTCAAAAATAATGATCGATTCTCATTTAATAGTCGAGGAATAACCATTCTACATTGGATCTTTGACGTTTCGGTTATTATTAGTAACCATTGCTGTAGACATGGAGGAATCGACTTAAAATCAAAAATAGCTATCGATTCTCATCTAATACTCGAGGAATAACAATTTTACATTAGATTTTTGACGATTCGATTATTATTGGTAACCATTGCTGAACACATGGAGGAAACGGCTTAAAATCAAAAATAACGATCAATTCTTATCTAATACTAGAGGAATAACCTTATTGCATTCAAGTTTGAGTTGTTTGCCATAAAAGAATTTAGTCTTTTTGATTTTAAGTCGATTCTTCCACGTTTTCAGTAGAGGTTGCCATTAATAGTCAAAACATCAAAAATGGAATGCAATAAGGTTATTCCTCTAGTATTAGATAAGAATCGATCGTTATTTTTGATTTTAAGCCGATTCCTCCATGTCTTCAGCAATGGTTATCAATAATAATCGAAGCGTCAAAAATCTAATGTAAAATTGTTATTCCTCGAGTATTATATTAGAATCGATATCTATTTTTGATTTTAAGTCAATTCCTCCATGTCTACAGCAATGGTTACTAATAATAACCGAAATGTCAAAAATCCAATATAGAATGGTTATTCCTCAAGTACTAGATGAGAATCAATCGCTATTTTTGATTTTATGTCGATTCCTCTATGTCTTCAGCAATGGTTACCAATCAAAACCGAAACGTCAAAAATTCAATATAAAATAGTTATTCCTCAAGTACTAGATGAGAATCAATCGCTATTTTTGATTTTAAATCGATTCCTCTATCTCTTCAGCAATGGTTACCAATAAAAACCGAAACGTCAAAATTCCAATATAGAATGGTTATTCCTCAAGTACTAGATGAGAATCAATCGCTATTTTTGGTTTTAAGTCGATTCCTCTATAAAGGTAACGGATAAGAAAAGAACGCAGTTGCTATGGTTACTTATAAACTTTCCTCCCAAATTTTTAGTATTTCACAGAGAAAAGCCTATCCACTCTTACTTAGTTAGGTTAAATGAGTCCTATATTAAACAGATAAAATGAATAAATTTTAAAGAATTTAAAAATCTTACTTTAGAGTAAAGTACTTTAAAATATAATTTTACTAAAAACTTTAACCTTTTTTGTCGGCCCCAAGGTACTTAATTAGGATATTAAATTTCATCAAAATTGGTTAAGTCATTTTAAAGATATTTAGAAAAAACTAAAAAAGTACTGAAATAAATAATGTTATATAATACTAATGTTTGTGGGCCGATATGTACCAAAAACTAATCAGCGCTTCATTTTGTTAAACTAATAGTAGGTTTTCAATTTCAATTCAATCAGTGCAACGGTGTGGAAAAAATCGTGGACGAAAAAAACGATAACATCCATCCATCCATCCGCACGCACTTCCAAAAAATGGCACTTTTTGGCCTCTCGACGAGATTCCAGGTATTTTTTTGGCAAAACCGTCACGTGCTAAAATTCAATCTCATTGAATACTTCAATTTGTGACCTTAATTGAGTCCATGGGTTCGGTAGTCTTTACCTGAGGACCCTTTGAAGTCGCGCTTGCCGCAACACCGATTGCAATACTTTCTCCCATGCTTCGCATTGGATAAAGTAAAAATTGAAATTTTCCAAGTGTTCCACTTTTTTAGATTTAATATTGTTGTTTTTTTTATTAAACTAGTACAAATTATCAGTATTTAGATAAATTTGAACATAAATAATATTTAAAGTAAAAAATAACGATATGAAAGGAAAAAATTGAAATTTTCCAAGTGCGCCACTTTTTTTGCGGGCAGTGTAGATTAAACATCGAAAAAATTATATCTTACGCTAGGTGTTAATTATTTTATCAAAATGTCCGTTAGTACGTTAGTTACCAAATTTTGTGTATGCACTAGCTCAAAAACTACTGAGAAACGAAATTTCACACTTAGTTTTTTTGTATTGAGATTATGAGCTGATTATATTCATGGATGAATACGATACCATGGTCTGTCTCATTTTATATTAATTTTAGCTATTCTTTTTTTATCCAGATATGAGGACCGCAGGGGATATAAGTATATGTTTTAATGAGCTATTTGAAAAAATTAATCTTTCAACATCACCAAAGTAATGGACAGCTTCAAAAATATTTGATTTATTTCTAGTTTCTCTTTATCTTGATTAAACCGTCCACTGATTATTCTTGCAATGGTTTCAACATCTGTCGTTAAAAAGTTATAAATTACATTTAGTTATTTATTTAGACAAGACAGCTAATATTAAACAATAGATATTATATTAAGTATCCATTCACAAGATTTCCAACAGAGAAATAATAAATATAAAACATTATTTTTACTTTCACATATATATTCTATATCATGTATATAGGATATAATGTAAAGTATTGCATTCGCCTGCCGGGATCCTGACACTTTGAGAGCTTCTATCTCCGAGGTGAAAAAAGTTAATTTCACTTTGTGACTTCTAGGAGGAAATAATCAATGCCCTTAATAGTTTGAAATGAATAATGTATGAGTTTCAATCAATTGTCTCCCAAGATAAGAGAAGACCGAAACCGAGAATTCTCCACTGAAAATATTCAAATAAAATAATCAAAATCGTTTTTCATATTTCATTTTTACTTTACCATACAGGGTATGGTCAATTATTCTAATCATGTATGAAAAAAGTGTTTTTTTTTACTTCGTTTTTTCGAAATATCTTAAAAACGGCCTAAACTATTTTGATTTAAAAAATTGAGCAAAACCATCGCATTTCGGTCTACAAAAAAGCTCTAACAAGTGAACATCGAAAAAATTATATTTTTCGAGATATTAACTGTTTTGTCAAAATGTTTGTTAGTAAGTAAGTACGTTACCAAATTTTTGTATTCGCTCTAGCTCAAAAACTAGTATGAATATCAAAACAAAATTTAATATGTAGTTTTGATGCATTGAGATTAAGAGCTGATTAGATTTTGGTTGAAATCGAACCCAAAATTAAGGGGGAGGGGCGTCTTAAAAAATTATGAAATTTTCAAACAAAAAAAAAATAAAAAACAAGAAAAATGAAATTTACTATAAAAGAGACCTATAATAAAAAAGTCTTTACACCTTCATAAAAAAATATCCCGCCCCTTAGTGGAAAAATTGAATTCGTTATCGTCAACTTATATTAATTAATCTGATTACCCCCTTCAAGCAGCTATTTTACTCCCATGGAGGTAAATACCCTAAGGTTAGGAACCACTGTTTTAGACGAAGCCATTTTAGCTCACTTGTTTCCAACAAGAAAGAAAATGTAAATTTTAATTAATTTTTCTTGAAGGAGACAATAAAAGAGTGTGTCTTCTGCTGGAATTATAAATTTTATTTATTTATAACGAGACTATAGTTTCGGGATTTACCTTCTTCATCAGTCTCATTACAATGGATTCACAGAAATTAATTTATGAATGAAAGGTTAAAATCTTTCATTCATAAATTAATTCCTGTGAATCCATTGTAATAGACTGATGAAGAAGGCAAATCCCTCGAAACTATAGTCTCGTTATAAATAAATAAAATTTATAATTCCAGCAGAAGACACACTCTTTTATTGTCTCCTTCAATATATAAAAATTCTGCTTCTCTCGGCAAAAAAACTTTCAATTTAATTAATTTTTCATTAATAAAGTTTCAAAAAGTAGATTGATTTTTTTTGTTCTTGAATGTAATAAACATTGTTACTTTACTAAAAATAAAAAATAATTTTTGCATAAAAATCCACGGTTAAATTATTGTGATTTAGACCAGGGCTTCTTAAACTATGGGTTGCAACCCCATTTGGGGTCGCGAAATTGAATTTTGGTGTAGCTAAACCTAGGATAACAAGTGACTTACTTCTCAGTCAAAATGGGGTCTCCAATTAAAAAGTTTAAGAAGCGCTTGATTTTGATAGAAAATTTATTTTATCTACAGATTCACGCATTAAGAAATTCATAAACTCTCACTAGTTATATAGGTCACAGTGAGCGACTTGACCTTTGAAAATTTGATAACCAGTTTTTAGGAATTTCCCAAAAAATATTAACCAATTGCACCATATATAATTGAATACTTTAAAGACCTCTCAAATTTAGAATCATTTGAGTCAACGAAATCATAGTCTTTTATTGTCTATATTAGTAGATAAAAATGTTAGATGAATTTCAAATAATAAATTGGGGAAAAATCACAACACATTCTACAGATTTTAGTGATTTATTAATCTTTTTGTCAGCAAATGGTTTTAATAGAAATCTTGAAACGAAGCTGCAGTTTTTCAATACAAGCTTTTGTTCCAAATTTTAGCATATTATTCACAGCCGCTCAAGATGTTTCTATATAATGATAAGTTTTTTTCTGATTTAACACTCAAAAATGAAGTTATGTTGAGACCGCAATTGACGCAGTATTTGATATGAGTTGCAAAAATAGTTCACTTTTTAAACCACGTTAGTGATTATATAGAACTTCATAGTGTGATCGTTATATACCTACCTACATTGCCGTGATTGATTTAATCTAGTTTTTTAGCAATAGGCATTATCAAATGCTAATTTTAATAAATAATTGATTGAACATACCAGAACAATTAAGCTTAATGCGATCTTTAATAATTATTAACAATCAATTTTTTTGTTAATCCCATTCTGAATTGTTTCAACCAATGAACTGGAAATTTTATTCAAGGTCAATGATATTTAAAATTTAACTAAAGCCTTCCTAAATTCTAAATCTAATTTTCAAGATCAATCTAATTTTATGTTGTTGATTATTTTTTTTCTAATTCCATTGCCTGAGGATATTTCCGCCTAATTTATTTGAGCGTGAAATTTAATTAGATGTCATTTCCTATTAAATGAATCATTCTTAATTTATTAATTTATGATAATTATAACTTTTGACTAAATTCAGTATTTATATAAGCGAAGTGAAATAACTAAGTTAAAATCAAAATATTTGATTAATCACTAGTAACGAAGTACGAATTATTTATTAAATTAACGTCAAATGGGAAGAAATAATTTTTCGGCAAATTTTCTGAATTCATCTTTATGCTGTTGTTTGTTTTTCTAGTCATTTTTACACAGACTACTTTATTAAACTAATTCTAATGCTTATCGGTGAAAAAAATAAAAAATAGACTACATTTTTCGCTAATAGATAGTTGCCCTTGAAATAAAAAAACAACAACACATTTTAGAAAGAAAAAGTAATAAAATTAATTAAAACACCGAAAGTATTTCATCTATACATTCCTGACTATTAGCAGATTAATTTTTCCAAAAATAAAAAACAAATAACTAAATAAATAATGAAATTAAGCAGTTAATCTTCTTTAGAAAAATTTCCTTTCTGACCTTCTACTAAATCTGATATATTATGGTTAGTTTTTAGCACACGTTAAAAGGGTTGGAATTGAATCATTGAATCAAAGTACCAAATAACAATCCAGGCCAATTGATCCCTTTGAAGTATAATCAGTCTGAAATATACTACATATATCACATGTAAAAATTTTCAGTCAATCATCAAAATTTGACTTGTTCTAAATGTAAACATATATTATAAATTATAATCAAACCATAATATGTAGTTTGAAAGTTTATAATAAAATTATAATTTTAGTGTTATTTAAATTTGAGATTTCTTTATATAAGGATCAAAAAAAAAAAAAAAAAAATATTCTATTCGGTTTTTAAAAACAGTGTTGCCACATTCTATTTATGTTATTTGTTGTATGTTTGTTGTTTTATATCTAATGTAATTGTTAATATAAAAAGAAAAGAAAGAAAAATTATTTATTTGAATGTGTTCAATATTTTTTGAAATTTGTTTCTGATGGTCTTCAATGGTAACGAAGATAACAAGAAAATTTAGACGAATGTGTGTCATGACTATTTGAAGCCCTGACGAAGTCGGCAAAGTCGACGAAACGTTGGCTGATAAATAAAAAAATCACACATAAAAACTTGTTCTTATTTTCCTAGTATAAACTTTCAAATTAATACAATTTATGGACGGAAATGATGACCATAATATAGTTTAAATAGAAATTGGTGAGCGTTTCGATGTTTAAAAATTTTTCAAAATTGAAGGACCACTGATTGGCTAACAGAGCCAGATCTAAGTCTTTTTTCAGGGATGGGAAGGGGGAGCTTGATTTACCCGCAGCTCCCCCCGCCCCAAATGCTATATAAAACAAATAAAGTATGATAAAAAATAGTAAATGGGTTATAATAAACAACCATATGGTTTTATAGCGTCAAGAATAAATCATTAAAATTTTAACACCATTGTATTTTAAAATTACATTACTTCCCAAAATGTACCGCTTTTTAACCCCCCCCCTCCCTAAATCTGGTCCTGATGACTAATACCGAAATGATAAGTTCATTGTTCCGAGAGTAATAGATTTAGCTATCTTGGAAAAAACCACGAGGGTTTCTTCTACTGAATTTGATTAGTTGTGGATAATTTTTATTATATGGTTGAAGAGTTGTATTCACCCCTTTGAGGATTGAACCAAGTGTCCGGACCAGTGGCTGCTCTTCGGGGTGTAATCATTCAAGCATATTGAAGGAGACAATAAAAAGTGTTCTATCTCTGGAATTATAAATTTTATTTATTTATAACGAGACATCAGTTTCGAGGGCTTTACCCTCTTCACGCAAGTCTATTACAATGTATTCACAGGAATTAATTTATGAATGAAAGTATTACATTTTTCATGTGTTAAGGTTATAAATTACATAGAGTGGGCAAGTTAAGAATTGACACTTATTCTTAACTTGCCCACTCTAGTAATTTATAACCTACCACATGAAAAATGTAAAACTTCATTCATAAATTAATTCCTGTGAATACATTGTAATAGACTGATAAAGAGGGCAAAGCCCTCGAAATTTTAGTCTCGTTATAAATAAATTAAAAATTTATAATTCCAGCAGAAGACACACTCTTTTATTGTCTTCTTCAATTTACAAAAATTCTGCTACTCTCGGCAAAAACTTTCAATTCATTCAAGCATAAATTATTTTCAAGGCAAGTTATTAAAATATTAATCTACATCTGCGTTGAATAGTGATTTTTTAATTGAACAATATTGAGTCTTCCGTGTACTCTCAGTACACAGAAAATTGAGGGCAACTGATCTTCATTTAGCCAAAAACTGTTTTTTTTCTCGCAATGCGTGCACATAAATATAAATATTTTTTCTTAAACAAAAATAATAGTACTTACCTACTTAAAGAATACTAGAGATTGAAAATTCTAAGTAATTTAAAAATATTTTTGGAAGACGGATCTTCAGAGGGAGAAAATTTTTGGCTTATGTTGTCGAGTCTTTATATCTTGACTTTGAATGCATAAATATGTTATGGAAAGAAATAATTCCTTTATTGAGTAAGATAAATAGTAGGAACCCTCCCACGAGTTAAGGGTGAGTTTGGAGACCGAATTAAATTGTTACAAGCAGAGTGAAAAGGTGAAAACCTTCATTCTCTATTTACAGTTTAAAACTATAAAAAATCTGCCGTGACTTGAATAGACACGGTGACTTATTAATAGAACTGCTCCTTCTCGTATATTTATATAATTTCATTTCAAATAATATTAGTTTGGTGCGTACTGATGGATTGTATTAATTAAAAGGTTTACTTATTTAATTCATTTATCAATTAAATATGATTTATTGCTAATTTTTGACACTCGGGATCTATTCCCGAAGAGGGGGAGGTAAGTCAAATACTTCTTACAGGTAATAAAGATTATCTATGACAGCTCGGACTTTATAGAAAACGTGATATTCGGAAAAACATTGTGTATAAAAAAATAAGCAAAATTAGGCGTTAAGACCAGTGGCGTGTGGTCCATGGATGCTGTGGATGCTGCGAATCCCTAGGAACTCAAAACTTCAAGAGTATTTTCATACCGTGTTGTAAAAAATCTAATGTTAAATTTGGACACCATCCTCTGGTTCAAATGTCACCGCCCGTCACTGGTGAAGACCTATTATTTATTTTTTTTATTTTATTTTATTTATCCAGAAAAATACACAACATACAAATATGTCATGTCCTATAGAGTTGACAAGTCAACTGTACATAGGACCGGATTAAAATCTTATATCTATCTTATATTATATATCTTATATCTATCTTATATTATATATCTTATATCTATCTTATATTATATATCTTATATCTATCTTATATTATATATCTTATATCTATCTTATTATTATATATCTTATATCTATCTTATATTATATATCTTATATCTATCTTATATTATATATCTTATATCTATCTTATATTATATATCTTATATCTATCTTATATTATATCTATCTATCTATCTATATATATAAAATAGAAAAGTATGTGGATATATATGTATGTGGAAACGATCTGATTGGCCAGTGCATAGCCAATGCCAAAGCGTTAAATTATTAGAACGATTCTGATTGGTCAGATAGTGATCGTGCTTAGGCAATGTGTTAAATAAATCTTTCCTTATTCTTCCTTATTTTTGAATCAATTTCATTCAGCACATTCTTTCGATACTTACAGTAAGATTTTTAAATTTCAATTATTAAATTGGTATGAACGAGACGCTCCCCGCCAGGGGCTAGGTGACGCCGGGCCGAAGGCCCGGTCGTCAGCTAGTATCTTATATATAACAGTTAATCATTATTTAATTTTAATTTTACAAAGAATTACTATAGTTGAGATATGGAGTACATTGTTAAACATTAGTTCTCATTAGATATTTACCTACATATCACAGGGTGTAATCACAATGATCCAATCCATTTAACCAATTTTTTTCTCAATATTTTTTTGTCACACGACAGATTTTTTAGATCATTTGGTAGTTTGTTAAAATATTTAATTGCCACAAAATAGGCATTTTTTGGGCAATTGACTTATTAATCTTTGGTAGGACAATTGATCTATGTCTAGTTCTGCCACTATGTTGATTATACATAATCTTACACTCATCATAATAATAAATAACAGAGTTAACAATAAAAGATTCATCAATAGCAAGGACAGGTTGTACCTTAATTTTTTTAATAAGTCTAGTTAGTATAGTGATAAGTGGTTTCATTGCATTATCGTATGCGCCACCCCACGCAATTATACCATAGTTAATTATACTCTCAAACAAAGCCTGATAAATTATCCTCATAGCCCTTGGATCCAATATTGCACTTAACTTATGTAAAACAAAATTTATATATCTGGTTTTCTTTATAATTTGCTTTATGTGATAGTTCCATCTCATATGACAATCTATATAGATACCCAAATATTTACAATAGTCAACTCTTTTTATTTCTTTCTTATCAATATACAATTTCATATCCACAGGTATACTATCTTGATAACAGCCAAAAGTCATGAAAGTCGTTTTATCAGTATTAAGTGACAGTTGATTCACTTTCATCCAAGTATCAAGCCTGCTCAGCCAGCCTGTCATCACTGTAGCTACCTCTTCCCAAGTTTTTCCCGAACACAAGACAGCCGTGTCGTCAGCATATGACACCAAAGAATTTTCGGGCAAAATATTAAAGATGTCATTAATATAGACAATGAAAAGTAGGGGGCCAAGAGTAGTACCCTGAGGCACTCCAGTTCTTATTACATGAGCACTACTATAGCAATTATTAGATTTAACTGTTTGACTTCTATTTGTCAAATAACTCTTTAGTAGGTCATTAGTTACACCTCTTATACCATATGAATCAAGTTTAGTCAATAGTATTTCATGGTTCACAGTATCGAATGCTTTCGCGAGATCTAAGAAAGCAATTGCAGTTGGACTATCAACATCAATATTAGTATATATAAAGTTTGTTACAAAAGCCAGTGCATCATTAGTACCCCTACCCTTCACGAATCCAAACTGGGCATCAGAGAGAACATTACACATACTTAAAAAATTAGTAAGTTTATTATAAACAATTTTTTCAAATACCTTAGCTATGTTTGATATAAGAGATATTGGTCTATAATTAGTAGGTACATGTTTATCACCATTTTTGTATACAGGAATGACTTCAGCTGCTTTTAAGGCCTTGGGCCAAATTCCTTCAGATATGCACAGATTAAATATGTGTTCCAGTGGTCCACTTATATCTCTAACTAAGCATTTTAAGACTTTACTATTTATACCATCCACCCCACCTGCTCTTACTTTTAACTCCAATATAATTTTTTCAATATCATACCTAGTTATTGGAGTTAAGAACATTGATTTATCATTAATTTTAACTTTGTTGGATACATTTACATCAGGTTGATTTATTTTAGCTGCAAGATTAGTACCAATATTACCAAAAAAAGATGCAAAATTATTTGCAATTTCTACATTATTATAAATTTTTTTATCTCTATCTATTAAGTATTCAATGTCATTATTTAATTTATTATTTTTCCCCAGTTTATTATTCACATATTGCCATAGCTTACTACAATTATTTTGGTAACCTCTAACCAAGTTATTCTCAAATAATCTTTTAGCTAGCCTTATGAGCCTATTCAATATATTACAATATTTTTTATATTCATCTCTCAGTGTGTTGTTACTTTTATTCAGTTGCCATGTTTTATACAGCAATTCCTTTGTATTACATGACTTGATCAATCCAGATGTAATCCAACCTTTCCTCGGTTTATTTTTACTTTTATCCTTTTTCATAGATTTTGCTTTATCGGTCAGAATTTGAATTTTCTTTATCAATGCCTCAATCGCATCATCAGGCCCACCTATTTCCACCAGTGTCTGCCAATCAGTCTGAGCACTGTAACTCTTCAATTTGTTGTAATTAATAGTCCCATGATTTTTTTTGATTTATATATCTTTGACAAGCTAACGGACAAAAAAATTGGATAATGATCCGTGAAGACATTGGTGTATGTGTATGACTTACAATTATAGACTGACCTAACAAACACATTATCAACACAAGAGCCCCCATTTATATTAGGTCTAGTAACATCATTAAAATATGGCAAATAATCCATGTCCAGAAAAGAATTCAGAAACTCTTCAGTGAGCCCATCGGATTGCATTACATTTACATTGAAATCCCCAGCAATGAGATGATTCCTAATCCCCTTGTTAACATCAAGGTAATTTTTTAAATTGAAAACAAATTCTTCCTTAGAAACATCATGACATCTATAAACTCCAGTTATTTTAAATACATTATTCTTAACTCCAATTGTAATAGACATCAATTTGCAACAACCAAAATTTTCACATGATATAGACTGTTTTAAGTCCTTTTTAGCATATATAACAACACCATCAGCCCTATTGACCTTACTGTCATTATAATAGACATTGTAATTATTAAGATTATAATATTCCACAAAAGCAACATCCCAAGTTTCAGAGCACACTATGATGTCCGGCTTGACCAAAAGTCTATCAATAAACACTTCAAGATTTTCAAAATTCGAATTTAAGCTCCTTACATTTAAGTGGAGAATAGTTAGATCTTCTTGATTAAAAATTTGATTTAGTGATGTTAAATCTTGTAGTTTTATTTATAGTAACTAAACATTAAATAATGTCTTAAGTGACACTAATTATATGTATTTGAAGTATTTTATTTTGGAGCAGACCTGGTGGAGATGTCGCTCAAGGATAATGAAAAGTACAAATTTCAAATAGAATAAATTATTGGGGAGCATCATTTTCATTTTTTTTAAACCAAAGTTACAGAGGATCTTTATTCCTTCTTCAAGGGCTAAAAGTGTTAATGAAGGAAGTTTCGAAACAACTTCATCAGTTGAAAAGTAGCAGAGTTGTTGATTCTTAAAGAGAAACAAAGAGGTTGTCCTCTGCTTTATGCAAATAAACATACACAACTCTATATATAGTCGGGGTAACCCATAAAGACCCGGAGACGCTGTCGGGAGATGTAGGTAGAGTTTTCTGTTCTGTATGAGCGTTCGAGTTCCCTGGAATTCTCTAGCAGTGAGATAGGGTTTGGAACGCGTAGAGAATGCGTAGAGATGAAGTTTATTTAAGCGTGTCGCAAAAAAGAAACGATCTTTTAAAAATATGTGTACTCTCCTACATTAAGCTGTACTAGCACTCTTTGATTTATTCTTAAAAAGA
Organism: Forficula auricularia; assembly: GCA_024734495.1. NCBI lineage: Eukaryota > Metazoa > Arthropoda > Insecta > Dermaptera > Forficulidae > Forficula > Forficula auricularia. The sequence continues at coordinate 696,913 of JALMQS010000630.1, forward strand.
TTTATGTTACAATTAATGAATCGCTATAAAATCTAAGTAGATTTAACTTTGATGTAATAGATAAAAAAGTTATTTTTTTCTCAGATCTTGTAATATCATTAATTAGTCATATCTTGAAGGTGATGGCTAATAATATTTCTAAATTATGTCTTCAACAGGTAAACTTTAATTTACCATTAATTATTGATAATAAACATAATATAATGACGATGAAGAAATTTGATCAAGTAACATATAAATATTATATAAAATATGCATATATGAATATCTAGCGCCTTGCTATGTTAGCTATGTTGCAAACATTCGATCTCATAAATCTCAGAATTGATGTTAATCAGTGCCGATGTTAATCTTGACTGGAAGATTTTATCTATATAATAGAATTTAAATTAAATATTTTAAAAATTATTTTGGCTGAAATTTAATTATTTAATGTAACCTTCTGCATTATTTTTTAAAAACATTCGATCCATTTAAAAAGTGTTTATCTTGACTGGGTGACTTCTAAAAACTAGAGATGGAGCTTGTGGATCTGGAACTCCTAAAAGACCCAAAAAGATTATGGGGGCGCTATATTAAGATGATTTGTAGACAAATTGGAGGAAAAAGTTGAAACTTTTTCAAGACTCGTACGCTTTCAAGCTAGAGACAGACACCCTAGTTAGTAATAAATAATAACATTACTTCTATATTGTTTAGTTATGCGTATATTATGACTCCTTAAAATCTCAATAAAATCATTCAAAAAATGATATTTCTGCATTTTTGAACCGGAAGTTCTAAAGCTGGATAGCTCAAAATCTAATAAAGTTGTTCGTATCAAAAATATGAACATTTTGGCATTTGAAGGAATGTTCTACGACTTTGTATTCCTGATTATCGGGCAGACAGATAATCACGTGTCAGATATTTTTAAAACAATAAGCAAAAAAAAAAAATAAGTGAATTCAATACTAGAGGCTAATGACTTTGATTTCCTCAGTACTGTAACTTTATTGGAATCGCATGCATAATTTCACTCCTGCCAACCCTGATACTCCTGTTCACATCCAACTAGAATGGTATTTCCTTACTTGCGTCATTTTTAGGATTCATCATTAATACAATCTTTGCAGTCTAAAATGGGAAGCGTAGGGAGATCGACTACTTGTTGATTCGAAATCTAATTCTGTTTCAATCAGAAACAATTTTCAGTCCTGACAAAATTTCAAGCCACCTCAGCTAAGGCAAAGAAAAGCCAGCAGGGGGAATAATATCAAAAGAAAAATTACTAAATATGGTCTATGGAAGTAGAAAAAATAAAAATCTGGAATTAGCGACTCTCTATCCCTTTCTGTAACCAAAATTCAGCTAAAATACAACTCTTTTCTGAGTTTCATTTTGGTTGAATTTTAGAAGTCTCTTCTTCAATTAAAAATAATGATAGCTATGTTTCATTTTTCTACTATTTGGCAAAATCTTTGAAGTAAAAAATTTCTTAGACGTCCCTTGCACACTTTTTCTTGGGCAGTGAATGGGATTGAGTTATAGGTGCTTCTTTTTAATTCTTATTATTAGAAATCAATAAGAATAAGAATTCTTATGAATAGAAATCACAAAAGCGACCTACATTTTGAAAATGAAGTCTTAATACTCTCCATTATTCAAATATCTGGGAGTAGCCCTTTCTTCAAATGGTAGAAGTAGTGAGGATATCGAAAACAAGATAGGGCAGGGAAAAGAGCAATCCGTTAATTAAACTCACTACTGTGGAGCAAAAGCATCAGTCGAACCACAAAGGCCAGGCTCTACAAAACCATCGTTCAGAGCATCTCAACATATGGTTCTGAAACATGGGAACTAAGGAAAAAGTACCAAAGAAAACTACTATCCCTTGAGATGGATTTCTGGAGAAGTGCAAGAGTCTCTAAACTGGACCACATCAGAAACGAAGGGATACGTGAGATGATGAAGGTGGACCAGGATATAATAACAAGCATTGAAAAAAAGAGACTAGTATGGTATAGTCAAATGGTCATATCCAACGAATGGGAGAAGACAGGTGACCAAAGAAGGTCATGAATCGGGTCTCCCTGAACGACTAAAAAGAAGGAGACCACCAAAAAGCTGGAAGGCCGAAATCCGTCAGACGTTGGAGAATAGAGGACTAAATGGAGACTGGCAGGACAGAGAATATTGGCGATTGAGATGCGAAAAGCGGCAAACGCCGTAGAACTTTGCATATTATATATAATAGAAATCAACCGGTTTGGATTGAGTTTGGTCCAAGGGCCTAGAATTTTATTTTTTGACCCTCCTCCACCCTCTAAATGATTTTATTAAATATTAAAAATAAGAGAGGGGCCAAGTATATGGTAATAACCGTAGAATCACGCTTTCCGTGATCTTACGACGGATTTTTATAGAACTCGTCAAAATAAGACGAAAATCAAGATGGTGTACGTTCTTGGTGAAAGATATTTAAATAAAGTAAAGTAAATTAAAAAAAAATTAAATTATTTTTTAAATTTTCTTTCCTTTATAGAAATTTTTATCAGTTCCATTTTTTAGTTGCCAACATAATAGAAGTTATTTTAGGGGAGAGGCTTCTGCCCCCCCCCCCCCCTGCCCATAGCTGGGGACGCCCATGACTGGAGTTATATCTCCACTAAAATTGTAGCTTTAGCTGGTACATGTAGAAATTGACCTAAATTAAAATAAATTGTTTTACTTTCTTCATCGTAGATTTTATACAAAATTCTTTCATTATTAAATAATATAAAAAATATATTAATGCAATTAAAGGATATGGGAAAAAAATTCAATTTAGTTCATTTGTTCATATTTTATCTTGTTAAATAATTTTTTTCCAATCTTTTTCTTGTCAAACTGGTCATTACAAAATAATAAGAATCTAATAAATTACTATTTTTTTTCTTTTTTAATTAAAAATATTAGAAATGATAAAAAAGTATATCTACCTATATAAGTATATATATACCTATATGAGGATTTTAAATTTAGACGTTCTAGAAACCACTTCCTTGAAACCAGAATTCATTTAAGTTAAGAAAATAATTTCCAAATATCTTATAATAGGTCTTATTAAATATTTTTAATTGTACTTAAATCAGAAAATCGGGCAAGTGCACGTCGTATTCGCCTTATTGTGGATTCCGTACCTTTTATTTCGCCAATATCGATACGGTATATTAAATTCGTTTTTGTTTGTCATTAATAAAGAGAGAATGAGTGAATTCGTAGTTTATTTCATAATTATAAGTTGAGCCATTTCTGAACCTGTTAACTACAAAAATAATCTTTTTTTTTCTTTTCTTTTCTTTTATTGGCCTCGGGAACATAGATGCCCATTTTGCCAAAAAATCATCTAAAAACGGTTAATTTGGGGACCAATGATACCACCATTTTTAAATTGAATTTTATTATAAAAATTAGCCTATTTCTTGTTAATAAAATATTACATATGTAGCTTACACCATATGGTAATTTTTTTTTTTTTATTTTCTACCCGCAAAAATTCCAAAATAATCGAATTAAAATTGTATTTTTTTTTATATCGGGTAAAAAGAATATATACCTAGTATTTATATAGCTTGTAAATTTCAAGTTTGTATTTTGTATTGTATCGACATTAACATCAGGATCTCGTTTTACTTAATATGTAATCGTTTTCCCCGGAATCAAAATTCTTAGGTATTAAAATTTTATTCGAATGCTTATTTTGGGCTAGCTTGACTTTTTGAGGGGTCAAAAATAAAAAAAAATATTTTTCATCATATAAAAATCTCTTTAAGGACGTTCGCTAATAAATCGATTTTCTTGTATTAAAACTTTGAATACACATATTTGTCTTTTATACGTAGAACATTTTTTCAATAGTCCTTGCGGGACTAAATTTGTAAATATTGACCATTGAAATTTGCATATTTAACAGGCGAACCCTATTCCGATGGATGTTAAATCGACTGTTTCATTCAAATAATTATATCAAGCGGTCGGTATTCGTTTTGTATGAAAAATGTTAAAAGTTAGGTACTTTTGATGGTTTTCATTTTTTCTCTCATGGCATGCCAACTGAGAGATGGCGACTTGACAGCGTCGCACTAAAATCACTCAATTTTTCCACATCTAAAAAACTTCTTTAGCTGGTGCATTAAAGATTTTTCGAGAATTCTCTAAACCTAACTATACTGTTCTCATCTGGAATTTCGCATTGAGCTGTTTCATGAAGTGTTTTTTTTTTATTCTTTGTCTTTTAGCTTCGGTAAGAATGCAATGTTCCCAGATCCGAGAAACGACGCAGTGAAAATATTTTTGCCTTTCTGCGCATATGAGAGTAGGGGAAAGAGCGAACTGCATCTGAGTTATATTAAGGATATTTCCTAATAAATCGATTTTCTTGCAATCCTTTTAAAACTTTGAATACACACATATATATAAGTGCCCTTTAAAAGTAGACATTTTTTTCAATAGTGTTTATCGCTTCTCGGGCTTTTGGCTAAGATGAGATCAACATTCTCTTTTCAATAGTCCTTGCGGCACTAAATTTGTAAATATTGACCATTGAAATTTGCATATTAACTCGCGAACCCTATCCCGATTGATGTTAAAGCGACTGTTTCATTAAATAACAATTATAATTTTCTTGAAATCATTTTGAAAAACTGAGAATCATTAACTGAAGATATAACAAATATTTTTCTGTTAAAATAATTGTATCAAGCGGTATTCGGTTTGTATGTAAAATGTTAAAAGTTAGATACTTTTTAACCGACTTCAAAAAAAGGAGGAGGTTCTCAATTCGGCAGATTTTTTTTTTTTCTATCTATTTTACTCGATTTTTTTGCCAATTGTAAACCGATTTTGATGACTTTTTTGCATTGGGTTCAGTATAGTTCCCGATTGGTACCATATTAATTTGGTCAAGTTCTGATGATATGATCAATGACAAAATAGAGGAAATCTCCAATTCATATGAGCAAATAATCGAAATTATAATAAAAAATCTTTTATAAAAAAAACAATCTTAAAATGTTCATTTAAAACCCGCTACCGTTTCGAAAGAATTCCTTTATTTATGAATTGAATTTTATTATCATTTTGTGATGATTGATGGATTGGAGGGAATGAAGAATACCAATTGACTTGATTGGGGAATAATGGAATTGAAATAATTATCGGAAAAGAGGTTTTTTTATCTAATTAGATTTTTCCTCTTATTAAAAACAAGGACTAAAGATGAATAAGGACACTCGATGGTGGAGAAGTAATCTCCGAAATCGAAGCAAAAAATACAATATACATTAATTAATGTAAAATAATTGGTTTAATAAAATTTATAAAAAAAAAAAAAAAAAAAAAAAAATATCATTTTGTGATTCATTCACACGAATCTTTCTCTTATGAGATCCATATGTAAGGTATTATCTTAAGTCCCACTATTATCAACATGATCATATATATTTAATTGTTTATTAAATAAATATTATAAATTAATTAATTCCTAATCATTATAATATTATATTCGAAAGAAAATTTCTTTTCTGACAACTTACAACTGTGTAGATCATCTTTCTAAATTTTGAAGTTTTTCATTTTTTAGCTTATACGATAATTTATAACAATTTAACAATTTTTCTTTACTTTTTTATAGAAGTTTAACTTTGTAAAGGTTCACTTTCCGTGATCAAAATCATGAAAATAAATATATAAATAATAAAAGGGATAAGTGGGAGTCGGGCCACCGTATGTCGAGAGTTCCGTACCCGTCTATAAGTCTTAAAATACTTGAAATATCGAATTCGTATTTATTTATGTTGATTTCATATTTAATTAGCTGTTTTCATTCTTAACTCAAGGTTTAATACTTAACTCACGGTTTAAATACTTAACTTTCAGTTTTCTTAGTAAACTCCTCGTTTTCTTAATTAGCTTGCTGTTTAGATACTTACCTTGTTGATTTAATATTTAATTAGCTATTTTCATACTTAACCACGGTTCAAATATTTAACTACGGCTCAAATACTTAACCACGGTTCAAACACTTAACCATGGTTCAAGTACTTAATCACGTTTCAAATACTTAACCACGGTTTAAATACTTAAGTATCAGTTTTACTAATTAGCTCGTTGATTTCATATTTAATTACTTGTTTTCATACTTAACTTATGATTGAAATACTTACCTCCTCGTTTTCATACTTAACCTTCCGTTTAAATACTCAACTTCCCGTTCTCATACATTTCAAAAAAAGGAGGAGGTTCTCAATTCGACTGATTTTTTTTTTTTTTTTTTTATATCTATGTTATTCGATTTCTTCGCCAATTGTGAACCAATTTTGATGATTTTTTTGCATTGGGTTCAGTATAGTTTCCGATTGGTACCATATTAATTTGGTCAAGTTCTGATGAAATGATCAATGACAAAATAGCGGAAATCTCCAATTCATATGAGTATATAATCGAAATTAAAATAAAAAATTTTTATAAAAAAAAATCTTAAAATGTTCATTTAAAACCCGCTAATGTTTCGAGATAATTCTTCTATTTATAAATTGAATTTTATTATCATTTTGTGATTCATTCACACGAATCTTTCTCTTACGAAATGCATGCAAGGTATTATCTTAAGTCTTACTATTGTCAACATTTCTAAAAAGAGAAAAATAAAAATAATTTTTAGAAAAAAAATAAAACCGACTTCAAAAAAATTAAATGCAACAAATAAAATAATAGGAACTCAAAAATAAAATAAAATGCACTAAAAGGTATAAACTAATTTTCTAATTTAGTTACAATTAAACGTCGAAATTTTTACATGAAATCACTTTTTGAAGTCGGTGCAAAACATATACATTTTATGAATCGCACTCAACGGATCATACCTAGTACTTTGGCGGGTAATGAAGACAACATCGCATAAGCTCGCTTATATAGTTTCTTTAGCACCGACTTTATAAAGTGATTTCATGTAAAAATTTCGACATTTAGTTGTAACTAAGTTAGATAATTATTTTTACCTTTTAGTACATTTTATTTTATTTTTGAATTCCTATTATTTTATTTGTTGCATTTAATTTTTTTGAAGTCGGTTTTATTTTTTTTCTAAAAATTATGATGGTTTTCATTTTTTCTCTCATGGCATAGCAAGTGAGAGATGGCGACTAAAAGATTAATTAAAACAGGAGGACACAAATTTAAATTTGCAGAAAATTGAAATAGTCCAGCCACAACGATACGAAGTGTAGTGTTAAATCAATTTTAAGTGACCGCAGACATAATAATCTGAAGATAATTTAAAAAAATAGTTGTAAACATAAATTTTAATTATTTTTGAGATCCTTTGTTAATTATTTATTTATTTATTTATTTTCAATGGCCTTCGGGAACTATAGCCCATTTTACCCATTGAGTGTTCGTGTATGTGTGTGTATGGAAGTATGTGTACATTAGTGTAGGGATCAGATTGTAGCTGGTCAAATATTTGCATTATTTTATTAGTTTATTATTTGTACCTCAATAAGAAAAGCTTATTAATATAAAAAAAATAAATAAAATAAAAATAAAAAAATAAAAGCAATACAATAGTGTCTGTGAAATAAATCTATCCCCCCCCCCCCCCAGTATTTTTTCGATCACATTTCATTTTTTAAACATTATTATATTTATTATGTTGATTTTATTCAAGTGCATCTATATTTCTTTGAGTTTAAAGATTTTCTATTTTTTTAAATGAAATGAGAATTTTGTTCAATGTTTTATGCAATAAAAGTACATATTTGACGCTTGGTGTCTATAGCTTACTTTATGATTTTATTACTTTTATATCACTCTTTCAAATATATAGTCTTTTTGTCTTCAATTTTAATTTTTTAGTGCATAAAAAAATTTATTCCATCTTTTTCTGAATATATTTGAAATTTCAACTTATTCTGAATATTACTTGCATATTTCAGCATTTTTAACTGTATATTTTAAATTTTTTGACATATTTTGGGAGGTTTTACTGCATAAAAATCCGGTCTCTAATTATGATGAAAGTATCCAGAAATTCAGCTTGAGTTTTTTCTAAGAAAGTTTTATATATATATTTTTTTTTATTTTCTACCTAATTCAGGAAGAAGAAACTATCTATCTAGTATCTATATATAATATATATAATATTTTTCCTATATATAACAAATTTATTAGGTGTCCATATTCTTTCCTGTTGAATAGTTGAAATGTTTTTTGGGTGTAGCCTGTTCTAATGTTTATATGTATTATAAAAGATTTTAGGCCATTATATATCAATAGTATTTCCAAACTTTTTTCTAACATACAGGTGGTGGAATCAGATTTATCAAATATTTTTAAGAAACCAGATAAGGCAGCGGAGGCGAAATTATATCACGTGTTAATAGTGTAAGATAGAATGATTTAACCCATGATTTGACAAGATCAATAAAATGCAAATTTAATTAATTACGAGTTACAAAATATTGCTAGTTTTACTGAATGATCTCACCTATTTAAATTCACATGTTCACCTCAAATTAATTTGCCAAAATTCCTCTATTATCAGTTTTCATCCTAATTTGTGCCATTTCATTACTTAAAAAAACAGTCAGAACACACCAATTTCTACTTTTTTCCGGTATAGGAATCAGAATATTAGTCAATAACACGAAAAACTTTTAAAATTTTACAGATCTGTGCTATAATCATTCCATTAAAAAATTATTTAAAAATTTTACATCTTTGAGAGCAAGAGATTCTTTTCCCAGGTTAGGTTCACTGCCTCCCCATTAATTACAAGTCTCTACTGAATGCAGGTCTTGAATGATTAATGTTCGCGAACTAACGTTCGAAAAGAGTTTTAGTCTCTAGAAGTCATTTTGACAAAAGAGTTAAGGAATACATTTGTTCATTTTGTACCCAATGTGCCAATGAAGGGGTGAGGTTTAGAAAGTCAAGTATTTTGGTTAAATGAGGCTTTTGGGGGGATTTTTGTATTTAACTTGTCTAAAAAATACTATGTTGCATCTAAAGTACAGATAATTGGCGGAAAATGTTCTACGGTGGGCCAAAGAAGCGAGTGAGCTAGATAAAAGACAGTTTCTTCTATTATTTCTCTTCTGAATTGCATCTAGAGCTCCAAGAGAATGCTTGGAGGCCATTTACACATATTTGAATCATTTACAAAACTTGAGCTTTGTATAAAGTGACCACACGTTCTACATTAGCTGGGGTTGTCCCACAATTGGGTTTCTTGTCCCACATCAAAAATGTTCCACAAAGTGTCCCGAATTGGACAATATTTTGCCTTTTGGATTAAAAAAAATTATATTTATTAATTATTTAAATTTTTACAAAGTCGATGTTGGGATTTATCCAACACTAGAGTCCGTTTTGAAAGACTTTTGTGATCATGCTGATGTGGAATATAATTATGAATGCGTTAGTTAGACTAGAGCAAAACCATATTGTTAGCATTACTGCCTTCAATTTGAAAAAGTTCTAAAACTATATTCCCTTTAAAATCAAAAATGTTTTTTGTCTACTGATAACTATCCAATTGTTATAATCTGATCCTCATTGGATAATGTAAAAATGGGGGAAAAAATAAAATGGCTTTTTGCAGTGTAGTCATACCCTTGACTGATCTGCTAATTCAGTTGTCTAAACATCAGGGGTTCCCATTATACGAGGTGAGCTATTAAATGACGGGCTTATAAACGTTGAAGGCTATATTGCAAGCGAAGTGTGAGGAATTTTGTAACAACATATCGTCCCTGTCTCGAATATGGCTCTCATCTGTGGAGGGGTGCCTCCAAGCATTCTCTTGCTATACTGGATGCAATTCAGAAGCGAGCAATTAAACTAATAGGAGACCCGGCTCTAACCAACTCACTCGACTCCCTGGCTCACCGAAGAACCGTTTCTGCCCTTTCCCTGTACTACAGATACTATCACGGTGTCTGTTCAGTCGAGCTGAAATTAATTATCCCCCCTAATGCCCTCTTTACGAGAAACACGCGGTTTTCTAACGCTCAGCACCCCTTCTCCGTCAAATTGGATAAAAGTCGAACAAGCGCTTTCGCCAACTCTTTTATCCCTATGACCTCCAGAGACTGAAACTCGCTCCCTGCCACCATCTTTCACGCGACTTATAACCTTCAGCTATTTAAGACCCGTATCCACAGATACCTTCGACCCCCGCCGAACCCATAAAATTCTTTCTTCTTCTTTTCACGATGGAGGGGCCAACCCAGGCCTTTAGGGTTTGCACCTTTTTGGTCTAATTCCTTCTCTCATAATTATCATAAAAAAAAAAAAAAATGATAAATTATTGAAAAAAATTTATATTTCATGGCAAAAGTTGGAGGGATTATATCATTATCTATTATGTTGATGTTTTAATTTATTTTTTTCTATGACTGCTCTTATTCCATTATGGTTTACAATAGATATATGATAATAAAAGAATTATATACATACTGATTCATGTCCCATATTCCATTGTAAATCGTCTGTTTACTTTAGCCTTGTACAAGGTATAAGGAGATGAGTGGATAGGTGATCGTCTGAGAGTGAGTAAAATTCCAGTATGATTAATTTGCAAGGACTTTCCTCTTCCGGAGGCACTGCACATGCAAAGGCAGGTCCATATTTCATTGGAAATATAAAAAACAGCTCTTTCAACTAAGTAAATAAAGTAGAGTAACTTTATTTGTATCATTATAAAGCAATACGTTCCCCCTACTCTAACAATTCTAGCTCCTATGCAATGTCACAAGCATTTCAACACCCAAGCATAATCATTCTAAATTCTTAATCTTTAGGAAAATTCAAGATCATTTTCATTTGATATTTATTTATGGATCAAGGAGAGATTCCATATAAAAGAGAGATCACTTAAAGAAATAATAATATAAAATAAATGTTCTAATTTCCATTATTAAATTGTTATTTATCTAGACACCTCGGATAATTACATAAGACTCGGTGTTCCATATATATAAATTTATTGCGACTCATAAGCCAAGTGTTTAAAAATCAATCTTATCTCTGAAATGAGCATTAAGTCTATTAATAAAATAATTCAAACGTATAATTCTGTTCAATTTTCAAACGTATCATTCTGTTCTATTATAAAACAAATCTCATGTGTGCATTATTATTAGTACAATCTGAAAAAAAAGAATATGACATTTGGAAGTAGAGAAAATAGAAATTAGAATGAAGTATTGCGTATGAGGAGTGATAAAACAGTTATTACTGATATCAAGAGACCGACCCAAATAAAATAATTTATACATGGAAAGGGCTGTTAACCTTTATCAGTAGCGAGTATTTTTAGTGCAAATCACATTATAATTTTACTTTCCATTTATTACTTTTCTAATTTCAAAGTCTTTTTTATCTCGTTTCTCTCATTTACTTAATAATAATAGAGAGGTATATGAGATTATTAGATTTTTCTTGCATCTTTAAAAATTATACCAATTATTTTTTATAAGGAAAAATAAAACTAGCTGAAATTGAAACTTTTCCTAAATTACTTCATATTTAGTTCAAGTAAAATTATGAGACAAGTACCTAATTATTATTATTATTATTATTTCATATAAATGTGTACAATTTGGAAAAAATGCTAAAAGAAATGTAAGGTCTGAAAGTAAAAAAATTCTCCGATGATGATGTGAGGTATCTGGTTGCCACTGGAAGAGAGTAAATCCCTTAGTAATAAATTGCAACATAATAAACGATTCAAAATACGTCAAGTACCACCGATATATTTCAGAGGCTCAATATTTTGAATACTAACATGCAAGAGAAAGAAGAAAATATTCTCACATCAACTGACAAAATGAAAGTATTTCAGAGAAAAATACAGATTTGAAAAAGAAAAGCTGTTTAAGATAATTTGGAAATGTTTCCATTGGTAAGTACCACTTGCATAAATAAAACACTTCCTATAATAGTTGAACATTAAACAAGCTTAGAAGAAAAAGTGAGTTCTTATTTTCCATCACTTAACACTTATATATTGAAGGAGACAATTGTCTCCTTTAATATATAAAAATTCTGCTACTCTCGGCAAAAACTTTCAATTTAATGTTTTAACTTAACACTTAGAATACTATTGGATTAGAAACCCATTCATGTAAATTTAAAGTGATTTTGGTTTACATTAACAGAAGAAAAGAAACTGGCAGCTATTGTAAATCCACTGATCGTGTATTAATGATTAAACATAAGGAATTATGTCTTGAAGTGATTTCTATACAAGAAGAATACGTGGGAATATTGAAGGATTTGGAGATTTAAAACTAGAGTAATTATATCTAATAAGGTAATAAGATGTCATTTCATTAGACAAAGCTTTTTTCTCTCTATATTTTTTTTTCAAAAGCCGACGTTTCGGAGGTTTTTCCCCTTTTTCAGGGTTTTGAAAAGGTCAATGAAGGAAGTACAAATGTCACTTCCCCTTTGTACTTCGTTGACCTTTTCAAAACCCTGAAGAAGGAGGGAAAAAACCTACGAAACGTCGGCTTTTGAAAAAAAAGGAAAAAATGCTTTGCCTAATTAAATGACATCTTATTAGATATAATTACTCTTGTTTTGAATCTGGACTGCCTCATCCAAATTCTTCAATATCAACTTAACAGCCTGTCCCCGAAAACTATTTCAAACTTATAGGCAAAGTAACCTCTAACCTGCGTGGGTGCGGGGCCGTGCACTAATTTTTCGAAAGGTGCACAGGCGTTTTTGTATTCTGCACATAATGTTCACCATTTTTTTTTTTTTTATTTCATTTTATAAAAGAATCGCATCGAAAAATGGCAAAAATCCAAATTTCACAGAAAAAAAAGTAAAATTTAGAGGTTTTTTTTTTACTTCAAACACAGCCACAGGATCCCCCATCCCCACTTGATCGCTTTTACATACGTTTTGAACATTTTTGCTCCCATATATTTTCAGCGAAAAAATTAGAGGGAACATTGCTTATAGGTTATAGGATATAGGTATGTGTAAATATTTAAAAAAACTTTGAACATTTTACTACAATTTTCAATATTGTATTTATGTTATATATATTATTTTCTACCCTCAACACAATCAAGTGTAAAAATAGAGAAACTCTTCAATATACGGAGAAATGAGAGTTTGCCTTTCAAATATATGCCCAAACATTGAAGCAATCGCTAGAGCACATCAAGCTCATGTTTCTCATTAACACAATATAATGCATAAATTTAAGGTATGTTTCATTTTAATTTATTTTTTATCTCATTATTTTATTATTATAACATTTTTCTCAGAAATTTGTATTTAGTGCGCCTACAAATTTACTACAGTTTTAAGTGTGTCCCGATTTCAACAAGTTTGAGAACAACTGCTCTAATGTTATAATAACATCCAAGTTCCATGAAAATAGTTTAAATTAAAAATTAAGACTTCATAAGTCTAGATTGTCATCCAAAATGAAAAGAACGCATTTTAATAGAAAGTACTATTTTATCAACTTAATTATTCTTGTCGAATTTAACTTTGCGCCCTAGATTTCACTTCTTTTTCGAACTTGGCTTGTTTTTTCATAAAACTGTTTTGGGTGGGATTATATCTACCACATTTATTTATATTTTTTACATTTCCTGCTCCAAAGCCCTCCTTAGGCTGGATCCTTTTGCCCCTCCTTTCGTTACAATCGTTTATTTGAATACTATTTAGAACAGGGGGTCCAACCTTTTGGCTTACACGGGCCACATTTGAAGAAAAAAAATTGTCTCTGAGCACCGATAAAATATTACAATTCTTGTAAGAGTTCGTGGCTGTGATGAAACTATACTAGATGAAGGAATTGATATTTGTTATTCAAAAAGATAGTTAATAATGCTGAAATAAGAACTTTATTATTAGTTGAATAAAGATTTCACTGTCGATGGTAACAGAATTGTTTTTATTTTAGGTTAAAAATAAAATAAAATGAGAGGTATTTCTGTTTTTTAAATGAGAAATAATTTTTAATTATTTCTAGAGACTATAGTTTCGAAGGCATTGCCTTCATCATCGATCTATCTACAAATATTTCAAATTAGTTACAAATTAAATTTATACACATAGAAAATTTTTGAAAAAATATATAATGTTTTTCTTCATGTTTCTTCTTGGGAGATTAGAATATAACTGGCTCAATATCTGGGTTGCTCTTTTGTTTAGGCATTTTCTAATGAGTTTTACCTGAATGAATCGAATGTTTTAAAAAAGGGGTCAAGGGTAAAAGGGGTGTTTAGGCATTTTCTAATGAGTTTTACCTGAATGAATGGAATGTTTTTAAAAAGTCATTGATAATTTCTAGTTTTTTTTCATTTAGGAATTCAATTGGGCTTTTTTCCAGATTTTAAAATTTCAATGGATTCTTTTAAAGAAAAAAATTAAAGTCATTGACTTCTTTGATCAATTTTAAATTTTGGATTGATCTGAAACTATGATTGTGAGCATTTTAAATGCTCTGCCAAATGCATAATTTTCATATTTTAATTTGTAGGCTCCTATTTGTGTTCATTGATCCTAATAGATAAATTTCTTTCCGTTTTTCCTATATAAGTTGCATTGCAATCTTGGCATGTCTAATTTATATACCTTGGATTTTTCATTTTCCGGAATAATAGTTCAGAAAATGAAAAATCCATTAATATATAATCAATGCCAAAATTGCAATGCAACATATAAAAAACGGAAAAAGCTATCTATTAGAATCAATGGAACACCAGAAAACCTACAAATTAAAATATGAAAATTATGCACTACAGAAACATTTAAATGCTCACAATCATAGTTTTTCAGATCAAAATTAAATTGATCAAAGAAATCAATATTTAAATTCTTTTCTTTAAGAAATCAAATTGAAATTTTAAAATCCTGGAAAAAGCAGTAGATGTAAATGTATTGCACAAAAAACATTCCATTCATTCAGGTAAAACTCGATGAAAAATACCCTTTGACCCCTTTTTAAAAACATTCGATTCATTCGGAAACTCATTAGAAAATGCTAAACAAAGAACGGCAATGTTGGTCCATGATACAATATACAGAAGAGGCATGAAGAAGCATTATATCTTTTCAAAATTTTCACAACGTATAAATCTTTAATTTATTCCAACTAATTTGAAATATTCAATGGAAATTTGATGAAAACAATATATCAAACTATGTCTCTAGAAATAATTAAAAATTATTTTATTTAAAAAACAGAAGACTCTCTCATTTTATTTTATTTTTAACCTAAAACTTTTATTATTTTTTAGGTGCGTGAGTGATTTTTATATTTAGCCTAATTGACTGAAGATGGCCAAATAAAATTTAGGCCGAAACGTCTCATTAAAGGTGTTTTATTGAACCCAGTGATTCCATCTTTGGCTGATACCTCCTCCTTCATCTAGTAATATTACAATTCTATTGATATTTGTTATTCAAAAAAGATAGTTAATAATGCTGAAATAAGAACTTTATTATTTTTTTAGGTCATAGTGAGTGAATTTATACTTGAAAATAACTTCTCGTATATGTAATAAATTACATACGTACTACATACTTACAAAAAATGATATCCTGTATTAGTATTTGTTTATATTTTTTTCCTGGCTAGATAATTAATATAAAATTCTAATAAAGAGACAATATTCAATTTTTCTTTCAGATCGGAATCTAATTGTTGTTCTATAACATTCAATCAGAAAGTTTCCTAGTAGAAAATTTATTTCTAATGAAAATGAAGTCGAAAATAGACCAAAATGATGATTATTTTTTCGGTAATCTTGAAATATAGTTCAAGATTGAAAATTTAAAATTAGCACTTTTATTTTTCGAAAACTTCACAGTAGATTTTCAGATTTCTTATTTTAGAGAAAAAAAATTACCAGGTCAAATTGTTAGTAACTACATATAAATCTCAAAGTTTTAAGGACATTTTTTTTCTTTATATTGGGGCACAGGTTGGAGATCGAATGGGATTAAAGGAATGATAATTTATTTTTTGTTAAATTGAAAGTTTTTGCCGAGAGTAGCAGAATTTTTATATATTGAAGGAGAAAATAAAAGAGTGTGTCTTCTGCTGGAATTATAAATTTTATTTATTTATAACGATGTTAACGAAGTTAATTTATTTTTTGTGACTGATATAATAATCCCTGACTATTAATTATCTATTGACATGTAAGAACGTTCAAGAACGAAGCCCTTAAAAAACTTAACAAATTGGATTGTATCTAATTTTTTGAGATTTGGCTCGTGATCCCGGCTTCTTTCCTTCTACTCTGTTCTTTTCACGATGGGGACAATACAGGCCTTTAGGGGATGCACCTTCTTGTGTATCTCCTTCTCACATCAATATCATTAAAAAAAAGACATGTCCTGACAAGTTTTAGTCCAGGAGAGAAATTATCAATTAATTGTGATTGTCATAGAAAACCCCAATCCCTTGTCTCCTACTAGAATGATAGCTATAATCTTGGATAGTGTCTAAGCAAATAAATTACTGAAATAATAAATATTTACAAAATGAAAATATGAAAAGAAGAAGAATTTTTAAATATTAGAAAATTCATTATTTATTTTAACTTATATAGTTGAGCTTATAATTTTGCTTATAGTGAATTTTATTCTTGAAAAAGCTTCACATATCGTACAAATGTACATTCGTATTTAAAAAAAGGGAATAAATATATCTCTACATATAAATCTCAATGTTTTAAGAAAATTTATGATTTTATATTAGGCCACACTCAATGCACTGCTGGAGCGCATGCGGCTCGCGGGCCACGGGTTGGACAGCCCTGATCTAGAACAAAGTAATATACCATAGAATGAAAATTCCTGGTCTAAGCAAGAAAAGGAGCTAAAATTAAATTTTTAGTACATTCGCTCAGGACAGGAGCGAGCAAGGACGAATTTGAGCCTTGGCGTAAAGTGTAAAAAGTTAAGTGGGCGTAAAATATTTTCAGAACCTATATAGAAAGTCAAAGTGATAGTTATAGTCGTTTAAAGAATTTTCAAAAATGTACAATAATTCTTAGTTTAACTCGAAAAAATGTACATTTCTCAACTTAGTCCAAGGACTAATTAAAATCCAAAAGCACCTAAAAGACATAGTGTTTTAATTATTTAGGCATGATTCATTTTGAGCGGATATTGTCATTTACAACCCTTGAATCTAAATAAAATCTTAATCTATAATAAGAAAATGATTGCATTTCCAAATAAATTTTAAAGCTGCATGTTAGGTATATTAGTTAATTTAGGTAACTAAAATAAAAAAATAATTTTCAGAAAAATAATAGGAAACAGAAATTAAGAGACTTTTGCTCTCGCTCAGTTGAATACTTATCTATCTTTATATTTAAAGTTTTTACTCTGCCTGGTCTCCGGCTTGCACCACGAGAACAAGAACGATACACCCTCGACCAATCCTAAGCCCTTAAGATATTATTCGAAATAGAAAATAATAATGAATGACTATACAATCAAGGTCGAATTCAGAGAATAAAGTGTGAATTTTCAAAAAATAAAAAAAAATTATGAATGACTTATGAATATTTTTGGGTACACAGTAATGTTACAGTCAAGATCGATTAGAGAGTGGGATCACAGCTATACCCTTTTCTCGAATCAACTCACTAGATTTTGACAGCTCTGTAATTTCGCACTAGAAACGTTAACATGTGTAAAAATTATTTCATCAATGGTAGACCGAACGCTTAAGTAAATCACAAATTTTCACATGTTTATTATTTTTACTGCTTAAGTTGGAAGAATCAATTTCAACACTCACTAACTCATATACCTACAATCTAGAGAGTACTCCCAATGATCTGAAAACTGTTAGAGTTTGGGATACTAAAGAAGGGAAAATTGAAAACAACCTAATTTTTGCCATTTTCAATCTTTAAATTAAAGACGTTAATCTTGTAAGGTAATTTCACATCTTGTAAATACACAATGGCCCTAAAATGCTAAAATTTGGTATGGTAGTAAAGATTGAGACATTATTAAAGAGAAAAATTGAAAACCGATATTTTTTTTTTATTTTTCAACCATAAAATGAATAAGGAATAAAATTTGTATAGTTCACATCTGATTAAATGTCAATAAAATCAACCCCTCATCGAAAATCTATAGAGTAGGTATAAGAAATACAATAAGCTAGCCTAGGATGCTAAAATTTGGCATGGTTGTAGTTTTTTTTATAAAATAAATAAATTATATAATATATTTATATAACATAAATTACACTGCTTTTCAATCCATACAACTGTTTTATCAAGCATGTGTTTTGACATAGTAAAGGTGGATTAGCAGCTTTGTTGACAGCTCATTCTTGATAACGATCACAAATGTAGTGATTGGAAGGCTGAGTATTAAAAAGTAATTTATATGCCATTAGTATATTTTGGGAACTTTGGGTTAGTTTAGGGTGACATGATAGTCAAAGTAGGGCATTTGAAGTTTTATAAC
The DNA here is from genome assembly GCA_024734495.1 of Forficula auricularia. Taxonomy (NCBI): domain Eukaryota; kingdom Metazoa; phylum Arthropoda; class Insecta; order Dermaptera; family Forficulidae; genus Forficula; species Forficula auricularia. Next base: position 715,411 of record JALMQS010000630.1, read on the forward strand.
ACATCCCAGTAGGACATTTGACAACACAGCTTAAAACAATAAAAGTCGGTATTAAAAAAAAGTATAAAACACTAAAAATTGATAAGTAAATAATTTTAAATTGATATATAGGAAATACTACTCTTTGTTCCAATTGTACCCATTATTTAATATAAAAATATGAAAAAAAATTTATTTTTATTATTAATGACTACCTATACTAAATTATTTGAATTGGTGTAATTTTGATCAATTGTATAAATTATGGTACCGCGACATTTCATCCCCCGACAAAATATCCCCGACAAAATATACAAAGGACAAAATATCCCAAGGACAAAATATCCCCCGGCATAATATCTTCTGACAAAATATTTCCCAGTATAAGGGAGAATACAAAAGAGACACCCTGCCCGACGATTGGCTGTTCGGTTTTCAATGTGTGTTTGATTAGGAAAAAATGGGAGCCCCAAACACACCCCGCCCGACGATTGGCTGGTTCGGTTTTCAATGTGTGTTTAATTAGAAAAAAAAATGGGATCCCGAAACACACCCCGCCCGGACTAAAATTTCGGAGGTTCGGTTAATATATATTCAGTTCGGCTCGGTTGGGTTCGTATAGCTCCTTTTCGGGCTGGTTTTTAGACGGATCGGTTGTCGTCAACCGGCGTCGATTTGCATTAATCATAAGATTCACGCGGGGAAGGGTTATTTTGTCATGAGATATTTTGTCTGAAGGATATTTTGTCGGGGGATGTTTTGTCGGGTGATGTTTTGTCGGGTGATGTTTTGTCGGGTGATGTTTTGTCGGGTGATGTTTTGTCGGGTGATGTTTTGTCGGGTGATGTTTTGTCGGGTGATGTTTTGTCGGGTGATGTTTTGTTGGGGGATGTTTTGTCGGGTAATGTTTTGTCGGGGATATTTTGTCGGGGGATGAAATGTCGCGGAATCATAAATTATAACACATCTATTTTATTTATTACAAAAAAGTAAAATTGGACTTCTAATTTTTATTTTTAAATTCGTATTTATTATTAATATAAAAAACGTTCAGTTTCCTATTCAACACAGAAGTACGCCGGTCCTAATAGTCAAGTGGTTATCTGTGAAAATAGGTCATTTCTGTAAGGCGGTAGGACGTAGGACAAAAGTGTTAATTGTAGGACATGTCCTCCCAAAGTGGGACGAGTGGTCACCCTATGTTAGTTGAATAACCCAAAAGAAAATTTTTGAAGTAAACCTAAAAAGTGAACCTAGAAGAGTTTTTTTATCTGATTAACATGACATTTTACAAATGTCTTGGTTTTTAAATATTTTTGGTCAAAGCTAATTCTTAAACAAGTATGAGATGCCCTTAAAAACGATTATTACATGGGGTTTCCCCCCACCCCCCCCCCCCCCCCCCCTCGCCCCTATCTTTAGCGCACCCTGCTATCACTATTTACATCTAACCAAAATCAAAAGGGGGGAAAACAAGAAACTTAGGGAAAATGAGTACCTTTTTATGTTGTTTTATTTATATGTTTGGTGGATCACTCTTTAGTCGGTAAATGGTTTAATAAAAGAAAAAGTAACTCATTTTGTTTATTTTAATGCACACCGTGCCTACCCACTCTGTTAAAAAATTGTAAATTAACTATATGTTTACAATACAAAAAGGAAATTTAGAAGATTGCCTATAGTCAAAAAATAATACTATATTATATTGTTAAAATCACATTAACTCATTGCAAAAATACAAAAATAAATTGTAAATTTACTTTTTTCTTGTATTAATTAGATACTAATTACTAAAAAGTATGTTTAAAGATTACAATACTGGTATGTAATATTACTAAAAAAAAGTTTAAAATCCGGACTTGGCATTTTTTTTATAGTAAAATTATATAAGAAATTTTTAACAGTAAGGAAAAAGAAAAAAAATCTCTTAATACAAATAATTTTGATCGGTGTAATAATTTTGGTCAGAGCAGTTTTGCCCCACCCGCCCCGAAAGTCTGGCTACACCACTGGATAGGTAGGTATATTTGATAATAATAGAATCTTATTTATCAGCAGGGAATTAAATTTAAAGAAAACACTTTGAGTTATTGGTATTAATTTATTTAGTGCAATTTTTGTATTTCTTCTATATATTTTCGACGCAGCCTCGATTGATTCTTCTGACTTAGGCTAACAAATTTGATAGATGATTATCTGAAAAGAGGATAATATAGTATTTGAGCAAGTTGGTTGAGAGCTTAGAAGAATGAAGAACTTATGAATCTTATAAGATATAAATTAATATAATATAATATTAATATAATATTAATATAATATCTTATAAATTAAATAGGAAGGAATAATAAATAAATAGGAAGGAAATTCCAGTCTCTAGTAGTCAGAGGGATAATTGATTGACATGACGATGAGCTGCTTCTACCTTCAACTTATAATTGTAATATAAATCGTTTCAAATATTATTTTAATGTGACCTTGTTTCTTAATTAGTATTATATATAATTATTCTAAATAAATATTTCGAAAGAATGCTGCTGAAGTGAAAAAGTGTCTCGGTTTCTAATATTAAATTTGAAAAAATAGTTGAACATAATAAAATAAAGAATGATTGAAATGTATTTATTTACACTAAAGGTTAGTTAAAGTTTCAAGTAAAAAACATTCTAGTCCGGTTTGAGGGTTGTCGCATGTCAAACCGCCCCGGGCATCTTCCTTCACTCTGCTGTCCCCATAGGTCTCCATAGGGGCTCTCGAGGTCCAAGGCCTGCCCCACCGAGGCCCTCCCTTTCACCAGAAGACATCTTTCCCCCGATTTCGGCGGGTATAAGTAGCAGATCGTGATAGCAACGGGCAGATCACTCGACTAGTACGACATCTAACTCACCATGAACACCTTTGTGAGTATTGCATGGCAGAGTGGGTGCCCGAGAAAATTTAACTTAAGTGCTATACATATTTATTAACATCTTTATGAATAAAACTCTAGGCAGTAATTTGCATTTGGAATCGAAAATAACTACCCCAGAAGGCAGTCTTTGAATTTAAAAACATAAATTAAAATATTTTTCAATTTAAATTAGAATATATATTAAATTTTTACTACCACTTATCTATATTTCTGAATAAAATTTAGTTCTTTATTATATTTAACTTAAATAAACAAAAAGATTATCTATCTTTCCTTGAAATGCTTTTGATTATGGGTATGGTAAACCCGACAGATACGTACTGGTGTTAATCTTTTCCAAAATTACCATATTTTACAAAATATTTGTTTCATTTTTGGTATGTATTTTGAAAAAGCTGGAAATGGGTTGGGATGTTAAAAAAACTTCAACGTTAAGTCGTTGCTTTAATTCAGTTATTTATTAATCTTATTTTCTATGTACTGAATCAAATTCATCCCTTTCGAAAAATTGTAGCAAACATCGTCTTGCGATTGGTCTCTTTGATATGGAGGTAGAAAAATTAGCAGATAAGTGTTTTAAATTCTCAAAAATGGCTGATTGTAGTTCGCATGGCCAGCTTATAAAAGAAAACTTTGGGGAGTTTTTTTTCTCGGTGTATCCTTAATTCAGTTTTTTATTATAAAATAAATAATCAAATAGAACAATTTTTAGAAAACTTTATTCTTAATCTTTGAATAACTTCTCATAAAGCTACTTTTAAATACTATACTTAAATACTATCTTTTAAATTTTACCTGATGTCTTTTTTATATTTTTAAACAAATTAATTACCTTACCTAAAAGACCATTCTTGCTTCTCTTTTGTATCCAAGGGAACTAAAACAAATTACATTTGAGACTTTTCTGAACAAGAGGAATTGTTTTTATTAATGACTTATTTAAGTGCTTAACTCAGGCTAATCAAGGAAAGCAAAATATTGTCATAACAAAGAATAATTTTCATTACAGAATGCATTTTGGATTGTGTATCATTTTATTCATTTAAAGAAATAAGAACTTCTCTAATTTGACCACCAAATATCAACAATTTACAAAGAATTTCCACACATGATTTCTAATGAGTGATTTTTGTTCTCCAGGCTTGCTTGTTTGTCGTCGCCCTCGCCGCGTCCGTCAATGCCGGTGGTTTGATTGCCGCTGGAGGATACGGTCTTGGCAGTGGTTACAACCTTGGCTACAGTGGTCTCGGCCTCAGCAACGGTCTTGCCTACGGCAACGGTCTTGCCCTTGGCCATGGAGTTGGTCTCGGCAGCGGTCTTGCCTACAGCAACGGTCTTGGTCTTAGCAACGGTCTTGCCTACGGCAACGGTCTTGCCCTCGGCCATGGAGTTGGTCTCGGCAGCGGTCTTGCCTACAGCAACGGTCTTGGCCTCGGCTACAGTGGTCTCTCTGTAGCTAAAGCCCCCATCGCCCTTGCCGCCCCCGTCGCCGTAGCCAAGGCCCCTGTCGCCATTGCCGCTCCTCAAGCTGTCTCCAGTGTTTCCCAAATCAGCTATCACCAATCCCACCCCACCGTGGTGGCCCATGCTGCCCCCATTGCTGTCGCTAAGGCTCCCGTCGTCTCATATGCTGCCCCCGTCGCCTCATATGCTGCCCCCATCGCTTCATATGCTGCCCCCTCATACGCTAGAGTCGCTGCTGCCCCCGTCGCCATCGGAAGCGGATACGGATATAGCGGATACGGAATCAACGGTCTTAACGGACTCGGCCTCAACTATGGCGGTTTGGGTTACGCCCATGGATGGTAATCACTTTTCTAGCCAAATATTACACAGTTCATCCGTTGTTAATAATGTTATTGATGTCTCATCTGTTCATTAAACCACCACCATTATGTAACAAATTCCGAAAATAAATTTGAAATTCATTTAAATTACTTTACTATTTTTAATTTCATCCTTTATTTATTCCTTGTAGCAATTTTATTATTCCCCTAATTATTCTCCCTGATTTAGCCCACTTCAGAATATCATTTTGGATGGAGTTTGACAGCTTTTAAACAATTGCGCAATATTAATAAATTGGTGTGTGAACCACGCAACTTTCACTTTTTTCTTTTTCTTTAATTACGAAATAAAATTTTATTCCAAAAATTTGATAAGCTAATTATATTTTTGTACAGGAAAATTTCAATTGAAGCCTACCTAGGGCTTGAAATTTCCTTAACACCAACTCGCAAACTATTTTCGACCAAAAAAACAACAAATTGACTACAAATAATAGTAATAATTGAGATAAATAATCAAGTGAAAATTTCATTTATTTTGAAAAGAAATAAATAAGTTTTCTCTAATATTAATCTATGATATTAATAAATCACAGCTATTATTCCACAGTCCGGTTCAATCCGAGCTCTATTGATACCAGAATAAGCATTTTTAATGAGATATTCTCTTCAGGGAAATTTGAATATACCTATACATAAATACAAAATTAAAATCAATTTTTAAAATAACTTATCAAAAAACTGTTAATTTGTTCAAATAACTGCTTAAACAAAAAAATGAAATAATATTTAAAGAATGTAATATGTTTGACATATCCTCTTTTGAGGTATTCAAAGTTGAGATATTATTATGTCTTTATTAATGTGATTTTGAGACTGCCTTGATCACTTGATCGTCGTGATCCGGAATAAATCAAAAAAATGTATATACATAAAGTCAAAAGTCTTAATCAATATTAAGAAAGGACTTCGCAAGTAGAACAACAAACCGACTGAAATGCTTCTTGATTAGTATATCTCCTTTAAAACATGTAATCTAGGTTATTTTAGCGAAACCATTTATAAAATTGAACTAGACAACCACGAAGCATCAAAACTTTAATTATACGACTGTCCTGAACATAATTTTTTTTTAATAAAAGTCTTATAGTTTTCGAGTAGAGGCATTTTTTGGAAAATTGTGAAAATCGCTACCCTGCCCTAAATATCGAGATGCTGTGGCTACAAATTTACATATTTTATTATTCTAATTTTTGTTATGTAATCCTGATTAATCCTGCTATTGACCAGAATTCAAAGTAAAACAATAAGTACTATACTTTTGGAGAAAAAATCTTTTTGTCGGGCTTATGTTTTAAAAAAATTTCATCTGCTAAATTTTATTCATCTTTAGTGTAAAACAATCTAGTAAACAAGCATGGAAAGTTATTTAAAAAATTGGCCCATTTAGTCAAGATTTCAAAATGGTACAGCACTTTGTTCTTATTTCATTAGAAAAAAAATATTGATGTTTTTTTTTGGCAAAATTAGCTAATTTAATATCATATTTTGATAGTGTTTTTTTAATATGTTAATCAATTATTAGCCTCCATCTTTCCCAGCACTTATAATCTTCAAACCTTCAAAACCCGAGTGCATAAAAACCTACGTCTCCACCCTCTCACTTAATCAACTTTTCCTTCTCTTCGGTATTGCAAGGGTCTTTCGAGATCCATAGGGGCTGCTTCTTTACTGGTGCGCCCCTTCTTGAATTCGATTACATTAAAAAAAAAAAAAAAAATTATGAGATAATTTTTGTTATCCCAGATTATATTATTTAGTTGTATAGACAAACTAACATTTGCTGCATGCTAGATATCTATAAATCTAAGAGATTTAACAAAAAAGTAGTACAAGTTAAAGTTACGGTAAAGAAAATTTCCTAGAGAATGAGTTAGGAATCAAGTTTCTAGGATGAGTGGTTTTCATTTTATGAAGGAAAAACTGCGATTTTTTGCAAAAAATTACAGTTTTTCAAAACTTCATCCTCATTGCGGCACGGGTTACCATTATCCAATTAAGATCAAACTTTGTTTTAATTGCCTAAATTTAATCTAGTTTAAAAATCTATAGATTTGTCTTTCTCGAAAACGTGCTCTTTCATGGTCAAAATGGGAAAAAATCGAAAAAAGTACGAGTTATTGGGATTTTCGAAAATATAAAAAAATACTCCAATTTTAACTAGCGCTTGAGCCCGAAAGATTGGTCTGAGAAAAAACCTAAATGATTAAATTTGTAGGATATTTTATGAACTTTCATTTTGAATAGGAAGATTATTTACGAAAAGGTGATCGTTTTCGAGTTATAAGCAGAAAACTGCCAAAAAATTAGATTTTTTTCCTTTTTTGGCATCTTTAGCTATGTTCCGTCACCATATTTTGTTAGCAAACCTCAGATTCGGATTGAGAACACCAAACAACATAAAGGGTCGAAGAAATTACAACTACCCCAAAACTTTTCCGGGTAAAAACAGAATTTAACTGGACTATTTATTTTAGTAAAAAAAAAATTCCTACTAAATATTTTTCTTTGTGGATTGACCCCCAATGAAAATTTTCTGGCTATGCCACTGGACACGACATATGAATGTATATCGTGTATTTCTGGATAAATAAATAAATAAGAAGGGAATCTGTAAAATTATCTTCTTTGTTAAACGATGATAAAATATTTTTTTCCTATAAATTTTAATTACATGGTTTTATTTAACTATATATATATATTGGTCTATCTATCTGGGTAGAATCAAGTAATCGAATTGTATCATTTTACAACCACAAAACTTACATAAACTATAAGGGCAGAGTTTTACATAAACAGTTTTTGAAAAATTAATTTTCAGTAATAATGTTCTAAATTTGAATCAAATTCTTTTTATTCTTAAAAGTAATTTATCAAACAAGTGAGAAACCACTTTAAAACCCTCCACACTAAAATTAAAACCCCTTTAAAGACAACAGTTTTACTATTCACTGAATGAAAAGGATGGTTAGAATGTGTCATTAATTTTAATGAATTACTTCCTTCGAATAAAGCCCTTTTGACAATTGTAAAAGGTGCTTCATATATATTCACACTCTCTCGTAGCTATAAAACAGAACCTCATCCAACCAGATAATTGAGCAAGGTTGCTATACTTTGATTCGATTATTTTCCACCTATCGTAAATTAACACTTAAATCTCAAAATATTTTTTTCGACAAGGATATAGAAATTTTTTATAGTAAATTAACTTTGTTTTATCAAACTTTTAATTATATTAAATTATGAAAGTTGAAACAGCTAAACAAATCAGAAAAAACAAAATAAAATAAAGCACATATAATACCCAGCTATTATGTTGTCATTCTAACAAATAGGTCGCGCTGTTAAAAAAAGTTGGAGAAATACTGATCTACTCTTTTAAATTGTCAGATAATGACGAAGATATTTTTTATCCCCTGGGACATTATTATTAGGTGTAAGTGTTTAATCGAATTGATGTCTGATAAATACAAATTTAATTATGATAATGATGTGTTGATTAACGGATTATTCGCATATCTCGATAGTCCAATCGATATTTTAATGTATTTCGGTTCAGTTAATTAAAAATTAATCGATTTATCTTTATTAGAAATTGAATTTGCGCACTTAATTTCAAAGATAATGCAAAATATATAATCATATAGGGCTTAAAAAGGAAAAATCTGATTAAAATAGACTTAATTGTTTCCTTTCGATTATCTCTGACCTTTTACGTTTTATAGTAATTATCATGGTCAGATTTTAATTAGAAATTATTAGATTATCAGTATAAATAAGTATCGTTTGAGAATAACATTAATCTCAACAAAAACACATGTGTTAAAAAGGCCAAGTTCGATTAATAAAAACCGTTTGCCAAAAAAAGTAGTGAGATCTAATGTGCTGCTAAGTTCAACATCATCAGTTTATTAAATGAGTCTAGAATATATTAGTAACTTCAATTAAAACGCATGTTTTTCATTTCACATGTCAAACTATATTTTTTATTGATTTCACATTTTTAGTTGAAATTATTTTCCTAAAACTTGGCTTTTACGCATTAAATTATTATTATTAATGTTTGATAGGGCCTCCACCACTCCCCTCTTATTATGATCTCATGATATGGTAACTAGTTAAATTCGTGACATACATAACAATGCGTAAAAGCTAAGTTTTATGAAAATAATTTCAACTAAAAATGTGAAATCAATAAAAAATATAGTTTCCCATGTGATATGAAAAACAAGCGTTTTAATTGAAGTTACTAATATATTCTCGACTCATTTAATAAATTGATGATGTTGAATTTGGCAGCACATTAGATCTCACTACTTTTTTTGACAAACGCTTTTTATTAATCGAACTTGGCCTTTTTTTACACATGTGTTTTTATTGAGATTTCACTTCTTTTTGTAAGTTGGACGGGAATTTATTATTTGCAAGATTCACGAATTTAATTTAAAGGCTGATGAAGATCTTTTTCGATTTCTCACCTTATGAGTGATTCAAGTTATTACACTATGTCAAATTTTAGCATTTTAGTGTCGTTGAATTTTCCCTATTAGTTAATTTATCTCATAAGTTTCACTCCTTCATTTTAGATGCTGAAGAAGGGAAACTTACAGTTTTTCGATTTCCCCCATTATTTTGTCCCAAAATCTACTAACATGCCAAATTTTAGGATTTTATACCCTTTGAATTTTTACTTGATGAGAATTTATATTATAAACTTCACACCTACTTTTAAGATGCTGAGGAAGGAAACGTTTCCTTTTTCGATTCTCTTCTTTCTCAAGCCAAGCTCTACCAGTATGTCAAATTTCATCATTCTAGAGTCATTGTATTTTCACTATATGTTAATTTAGTCTTATGTTCTGAAGAAGGGAAAGTTTCGTTCTTCGATTATCTTTTATTAACGCCTCAAAATCTACCACCATCACGAAAATCATGAAAATTTGTCGTACAAAAAATTCACCCACTTCATTTTATGTTCTGAAGAAGGAAATGTTTCGCTTTTGCGATTTCATTCTTCATTAATGTAGGTACCTACCAAATTCTAGTAGGAATTTATGGCTTTCGCTTTAAGATTAAATAAGATAGATGTATTTTATTCTGATTCCCCCTTGATTGTATTTATATATTGGATGTCAAATATAAATATCTTTCTATTTAGATTTGAACTAGCCCAGCCATAGAAATATATATATAATATTCTTGGTCTTCACCAAGCAAATATTTTCATATTTAAAATTATAATAGTTATTTATTGTTTCTTATATTTCTTTATTTATTGTTTTCAATAAAGTAGATAAATAATTTATCCAATAAAATAAATTATTTATTTATCCCCCTCTTGCATCTATTTATATAAATTATATATATAAGATAGAAAATCTATTGTGATAATGTGTTTCATGAATCGTTCATGAACACATTACTTTCCATTACTTTCAAGTCAAAGTATATCTTTAAATAGTCTATGTGTTCAATAATTGCTTATGAAACTTACATAACAATTATTACTTTTATTTATTTATTATTTCATATGATAATTCATCACTGATATCAATTCAGTTTATTTATTGTAAATTTATATTATTTCAAACAATTAATTTATTTTTATATGTATATTTTGACCAAATAGAGACATCCTCTATAAACCTACCCGTGCTGGTATTATTATTCGAACCTACCCCCTTTCTTTTCAGACATCTTGAATAAAGATCAACAATCGAACCTTTGGTAACAGTTCCCAAAGAGATTTCTCTTTACAATACAAAGATCTTAAAGCCCTATGCATAAAATCAAATAAAATAAACAGGATACTTAATCTATATACCCGGGTTGTCCGTAACAATATAATTTATTTAATGTTTTATAGTAAAACTTTCCCTATAACGATAATTAATAAATTCAACAATAAATATGGACCCCTGGACCTTGTCCCACTTAGCCCGCTCCCCTCCTCCACCACTCTTCACCCCACAGACCCTCCTTCAATCCTGAGACCCCTTCCCTCGGCTCCGATCACCCTCCTCCACCAACCCTCTCCTCCCGTTGCTGGGGTAGAATTTAAAAATTTAAACTGTTTTTTACTAAAATGAAAAAGACACCTATATCCCAAATATGAGATCAAGAATTTAAAAAACATAGAAGATACAAAGCCTTTTATGTTTAAGACCCCAAAATCGAAAATTCCCCCATTTTCGGTTCAGCGGTCAAATTTTCTAAAAAATCAAAAACTCCCCCGATATATTTCAATAATAGACTTATAACCAAAATTGAATGCTAAAATTTAAAAACCCGAGGAGATGGAACACTAAAAAATTTCAAAAATTTACCCTTCGATGACTATATCTCCCTTTTAGGGTCAAATAGACAACATACCTAAATATGTTTTTTCGTATTTTAATGCTTCATCTTTCTAAACTAAAACCATATGTATATCTTTTTTGGTTTAAGAGATCTTGAAAAACTCTGAAAACACTGTTTGAAGCCCTTTCCCCCCTTAAGGTTTCGAATTTCAAAAAATCCCTTCTTAACAATCCCATTAATCGTAGAAAGAATATACACTCCAAATTTCATCTTTCTAGGTCCAGAAGTTTTTGGCTGTGCGTGAATGAATGAATGAAATACGTCACCTGCTCATCTTTTTATATACATACTAGTATATAAAGATTAAATACAAGAGAAGGGACAGAATTATAGTAAAGTTAAGTGGATGGCCACATCACTTTATTTAAGCTCAATTTGATTCATTTTTCATTTTAAATAAGATAAAAAAATGATAAATTTTTTGTATTTTGGTTACCGAAACTACATATGGTGCAAGAATCGAAAACTTTCCTATCCTAACAGGTCAAACAAGAAAAAGTTTTACGTTAAAAAAATATGACAAGATGATTTTGTTGAAAGAAATTGAGGCGAGAGTTATTTAATAAAAGAAATTATAGAATGAAATGGCGATCTGTTTCGAACGAGTAAAGACAAACTTTGAAAACGAGTTTCTCAGAACCTGTGAAACATAACAACAAATCGTTAGTTAGACTCTTGACATTATGTAAACGAAATTAGTGCCATTTTTTTTTTCTAAAGTAGGCTAGATGTTCTTGTTTTAAAATGGAAAACATTGAAAAAAATAAATAAACGAAAATTGAAATAATTTTCGTTAATTCTAAAAGCCCATATTAGTGCATGCTGGAACTGAGAATTTATGGTCTAGATATATTATTTAAATAAACTGACCAAGTAATAGTAGGACCATATATGAGAGTTCAGTACTTGAGATATGAAATTTGTTCTTATTTGTCTTTAAAAGAAGAAAAGCAATGAATAATATGTGTGTTTTTTCATAATTTTAAGCTAAGGCAGCCCTAAGCGCCGACAGGTACAAAAATCATTTAAAATGTCAATTTTGAGACACCGGCATTTTAAATTAAAATAAATTTAAAAAATTAAACCTATATCTAATTAAAGAGATCTTTACATCAGGGATACCTTTCACACGATGATAAATAAATATTTTTTTATTTTTAACTCCACGAAAAATCTATTAAAATTTTAATGCGATTTTTGATTTTGGGGGAAATTAATACAGTACTAGATGGAGGAGGTATCAGCCAAAGATGGAATCACTGGGTTCAATAAAACACCTTTAATAAGACGTTTCGGCCTGAATTTTATTTGGTCATCTTCAGTCAATTAGGCTAAAATTTTTTTTACAAATGGATGTTAATTGATATATTTTTTATACAAAATAATAAGTTGACCAAGTTGGTTGTTTAGACTTACAGTTATACACAAAATGCGGTACACATATGTGATTGAACCAAGCCTTGTCAAAAATTAAATTTTTTTAGCTTCATTCATTGAAATTAATACATGTAGGTATAACTTGTAAATTTCAAGATTGTTTCTAATTTAGCTACAATGACAGATAGAAAAATATTTTAACGACACTATAGGATGCCATTTTACTGAAACTCGAATAGAGACCTCTAAAAAATGTCAATGAATATGGGATATATTAGGGTGGTCACAAGGCTATACCTTGGGATTTTTTCACCGTATCTTCGTGCGGAGCTCACAATAATTCCCAATTGGCTAGAAAACAAGATTGGCATAGTTTCATTTTAATTGGATAAAGGTAAGTCATGCCGCAATGAGGTTAAAGTTTTAAAAAACTGCGATTTTTTGCAAAAAATCGCAATTACTCTTCATAAATTGAAAACTACTAGAAACTTGATTTTTGTGTCATTTTCTAGGAAATTTTTTCGAATTGAAGTTTTACATGGACCACTTTTTTTTTCTAAATCTTTAATATTTGAAGATATCCAGTATTTTCCAAGACAGGATATGATCCGAATCCTCAAAAGTGACTTTTAAACAAATCCCTAAAAACATATCAACATTCAATTACATCTGGTGTCTAGATTTTTATTTCCAATTTGTACAATAAAAAGAGTTAATTTAAAAGTTTTATCAAATGTAAATGCAGTAAAATCCAAATTGAAAATGAAGGATAGCAGAGAAGAAAAGCAAAGAAGGTATACAAAAATGAGGAACATTTAACAACAAATACTTTTAACTAAACCCTTTTTATTGTATAAATTAAAAAAAAAAATAATAATAAAATCAGGAAAGCAGATGTAATTGAATGTTGGTGTTTTTAAGGCATTCGCTTAAAAAGTCGCTTTTGAGTATTTGGATCATGTCCTGTCTTGGAAAATGCTGGATATCTTCAAATCTAAAAGGTTTGACAAAAAAGTGGTCCAAAACTTCAAAAATTTTCTAAAAAATAACACATTGATTTGAATAAATCAAACTAACTTTTGTATTTATTTATTTTTTTATAATTCTTTTTATTTCAAACAATTACAGCTTTCATACTTTTATTTTTTAATTCTATTATTTTTCATTTGTATTTTAACTTATTTTATTAAATATTAGATACTACACTTCTTTTGAATCAACTGGAGCGAAAGGACCTCCTTAATGAAATTCCATATTTATGTAGGCATTTGGTTTGAATTCATCAGATCAGTTGACTAGATTCTCACTCTTTAGAGCTTCGCGGCGGTTACACGAACGACCCAGTACGATCCTTTTGTTTATAATAAAAAAATATTTTCTTTATTATCTAATTTAATTTAATTCTGATTTTTGTTGTAAAAATATTTTAGGCCTCCATCAAAAAGATTTCTGAAAACATGTGCACGCTATGCGTAGATGTGTTGAAATATCGGATGTTTGTGATGAGATATTAAAAAAAAGCTAAATGGATTAAATTAAGCATGAAAAATCTTATTGTATATACATACGGGTGTTGGCGGTTGCGGATCGGTTTGCATATGCATGGATATAGTAGGTAAATATCTTATCAAGGTAAAACGTTATCGCCGATATGACGGCATGAAATTATTAAATATTACAAATATATTTTTTTTTATTTTACTTGTATATAGGCATAAAAATTTCTTGTAGGTTTTTCATCTTTTTAATCGAAAATCTAATTTAGTGATATAATTTGCTAACATTAGGCCAGTCAATAAAAAATTACAAAAAATGAATATGGTGAATATGTTTTAGGTTAAAAATAAAATAAAATGAGAGAGTCTTCTGTTTTTTAAATAAAATATTTTTTAATTATTTCTAGAGACTATAGTTTCGAAGGCATTGCCTTCATCATCAGTCTATCACAAATATTTCAGCAGTTATATTCAAATCTCCCAAGAGGAAACATGAAGAAAAAGACATTATATATTTTTCAAAAAAATTTCCTATGTATAAATCTTAATTTGTAACTAATTTGAAATATTTGTGATAGACTGATGATGAAGGCAATGCCTTCGAAACTATAGTCTCTAGAAATAATTAAAAATTATTTTATTTAAAAAACAGAAGACTCTCTCATTTTATTTTATTTTTAACCTAAAATAAAAACAATTCTGTTACCATCGACAGTGAAATCTTTTATTCAACTAATGGTGAATATGGTCTGGGTTTCTAATCGCTTGCCAAAATTTCCATCAACTTAATTATTGATTGATCTTTATTATTAGCCTTCTCGGCTATTTTTTTTTTTACATTTATAGTTTACATTTATATTTTACATATAGTTTGACATATTAATTTACAATTTTAGGTACAAATAATATAATTCTTCACATTAACAGTTTCAATATAATAGGACATATTAATAAAAAATATGATGTATAGCTACAATAGCTAATATAGATTATTATCTTTGTAAAATGTATTCTTTTAATTTTCGTTTAAATATTATAAGACTGTCACATTGTTTTAACTCTGTTGGAATGTCATTATACATTTTTATGCCTTAATTGGCATGAATATTGAGTGAGGGTCAGAGACTTGAAAATGCAATTAAAGATTTTGCAATCAGTGAAATCACCAAAATATTATTAGCCACACACATTTTCAACAAGTTTTCAACAAAATAAGAGAAAACTCGTTTTTTAGATTTAAATTAAATACTTAGAATAAAAATGTAAAATAAATGTATTTAATGGAAATTCAACGGAGACCCACCCCAAAAATAAAGAAAAGTACAAATTTCGAATAAAATAATTTATTAAATTGACATTTTGAATAAATTAAATAGAAATATAGAGAAAAATGCTTCAGAGATGTCCTGTGTCAGCCGGGAATCGAGCCCGTAACCAGGTCTCCTGCACTAGACATCACGGAAGCATTTTTTCTTTCTATTTCTCAATTAATTTATAAATTTGCTTGTTGCGCTTGCTTCATTAGAATTTTGCACTAGTGTCTCCCAAAAGTGAAGAATTATCTCTTCAAGTGTTTCAAATCCGAATTTTCAACAAATAGACAAAATATGTTAAAGTAATTTTTAATATTTTGAAAACCTTTTTGGAGGATCTTCTTTTCTTCCTTATAGTTTAAAAGAGCCAACGAAAGAAACTTGTAATCTTGTTCTTATCTTCTTAAACAGTATTTATTTGATGTTATACCTGCCATTAGCATCAGCAAGAAAATTCTTTGCCTCCCCATCATATCAAATTTAATTGATTTCTATAGTAGCCTGTCTCAAAAAAAAACTACTTCTATTATAAATATATATCTTTATAACTAAAATTGTATTTTACCGGAACTAGCCGTCTTTAATTAGAAATATATTAAAGTGACAAATTTTATACTGATTGAGTTCTTTATTAAAAGAGAAGTTTCTACTGAAACTATCTAGATTGAACATTGTAAATCAGATAATCGAATCAAAATGCTCAACGTTTCGTCACCTAATTTGGGAGTCATTTTCAAGTTTTTGTTAAGTTTATCTTTTGAGAATTATTAAAAGGTATCCTAGTCTTCTTTGTTTTCTCTTGTGGACCCTAAACGTGTCAACATGTGAAACAGAATACTTAAAAATCAAAGTACTTTATATCGCAATCGTTTGAGTTTTACATGTCGTTTTAAAGTTTAGGCATTGTCCGTAAAGGCCGAACTTCATCATCACTGACTTGACATGTCCTCTGATGAGTCCTAGTCTTCCCAAGAATTTCAACCCATAAACATGGATTCTTAGTCTAATTTCTGATAGCATCGCTTTAATATCTTTCATGTGGACCAGCATTAGAAATGGCCCATAGTACCCTGTGCTTGTTGTAAGAGGCGACTAAAAGGGGTTGAGTTTGGGATGACTCCCCTCCTCGTAAAAAACACATACTTACAGATCACAAGAAAATGTAGAAACGACCCAGCTTACATACAGAACTCCGACAATATATAATGTGTTTGAGAATTCTTCTAGTTGTTAGAAATCAGGACGAGAGTGTCAGAGAAGAGAACTAACAGAAACAAAATAGAAGTGGTTTCCCGCCTGGCGCCTGTTAGTTAGACGGCCAGCATGGCAAGCAATTTGCCTGCGACTACTAGGAATTTATTGTGATCTGTCCTTAACTAGATCACCAAATTTTTCAACCTAATTAATAGGAAATGAATCACTCATATACTCTCGATTTACATAGTAGATATGTTCTATAACAAATCGTATAAATAAAATCTTGTAAAACAAAATACATCATGGTTATACAAAAGAGAGATAAGTTAAATCAATTATTATGTATATATATATTCTTATAAATAATATTTTAACAGTATGAAATCTAATTTATATTGTTCACCTCCTTCCTGTTCCAGTTTATTCTGTTAAACTTGTCTCTAGGCTCTATCCTTAAAATTAAAATTATTGTCAAATTACTCGTGGCGTGCGGCCCATGGATGATGTGGATGCGGCGCATCCCTAAAATTTCAAACATTTAAAGTATTTTCATAAATATATAAGATCGACTTATAAATTTCAGGAGGGTCTTTAAATTTTCAAATTATTATATGTTATTTCAAATATTTCTATAAAAAACATTTTTTTGTTTTGAAAATTATATTGGTTCTCAAAATGAAATAAAATTTTTCCATATGTTTAATGGGCAATTAAAATGAATGATTTTCCGAAAAGGGTATGGATAGAAGGTTTGAAGTCTCTGTATGGAATTTCTTCCACCTCAAGCAGGTCAAAGACAAGTCCAGGCGAGTTTTAGTCGAATAAAAATCCTCGCTGAAATTAAAATGTAATAGTAATAATATAAAATAAAGATGATTTGGGAATCTTTGGACTAATCCATTTCTAAAAACTCTCAATATATAAGATCGGAAATATCTAAGAGTACTATGGACAAGTCATAGCTTGCTTATAAAAATATAATTAAAGGAAATTTAAGATTTTCTTATAGAACAGGCTGACTCATTGTGGAAGATGGTCGATTTCCATCTCAGTTGAATGTGAAGTTTAAGTCACAAGAATTAATTTCTGACTCCTAACCTCACTCATACAAAGCAATATCCGTTTGGAGAGAAGGCTTTTTTGGACAGCATCCCCTGGTTGAAAAATCATCAAACGCCACTGGTCCACTTCGTCCTTAATTTTAAAGGTTCCCAATGAGCAATATTCATATCTGATTTAGCTATGTGTCAAATAAATTAGGGAGTTTCACTGATGGCTAAAATTTGTCCTGGGTGATATTAAAAGAAAAAAAAAATATTATATACAAAGTGAGAAAATATGGTCTGTAGGTAAGTATAAGAAGTAGAAAAATGAAATAGAAATAAAAGTAAATAAGTAATATATTGTATTTATTTCAAATGAAAAACAGAACAAGAAATGAAGGCAAAAAGACAGATCAAAATGAACACTAGGATAAGCTATTATGAGACTTACAAGGAAATAAAAGACAGATGAATGAAAAAAGGAATAAAAAAAAAACAATAATTTATATTATATGGTATATATGGTAAATAATGTAAATCTAATGTATTTAAGTCAAATAACGCAAGAGTGGATAAATATTAATGAATAAATTGCCTTATACTAGTAAGTAAGATTTATCATTGATAAATTTTGCTTTTATTCGCAATTTCATAAACCCTTAAGGGGCTTAAGTGATGTAATACAATTCATATTACATTCAGTGACTTACGTGACACAAAGGGCAAACGAACTGGTCACTGTTCACACCAACAATGAACATTTTCTCCCCATGGCTTTAAATAAATTTGTTTATTTGCATCAAGTAGAGAACAATCTACTTGATTTCTCCTTATCACTCAACAATTCTGCCACTCTCGGCAAACTAAATGTTTTCAATCAGGGCTAGTATAGTCTTAATCTAGAATTATAATTAATATTTTTTTTAATATTATTAAAGAAAATATACAAACGCTATAATTCAAGATTGATTCTTGCATAGTGAAAAGACTTAATTTCGATTATTAGATTTAGAGTATCTCAAAATACATATTTCCTGAGAAAATACGAAAACAAATTTTCGACACTATCTCAATATCTACTACTTCTTTCTATTAAGTAAGCGAATTTTAAAATGACTAATTAGAATAGATTTATATTTAGAAGATAATGCGTTGTTCAAGCTGTTGATTTGTTTTTTAAAGATTATGTAGATCACTTTGCGCTCTAGACAGATTGGCGTCTGTTCTTTCTTTATTTCGCATTCGTTTTCACCTAACCTTGATTTAATCTCGAACGAAAGAGAGATTATATTAATCTCACTCTCACTATTTATAACAGAAAGCATAATGATTTCTTCGAGTGCAATTAAATATTATTACTAGTTGGCAAAACAATTTAAATTATTGTATCAAGCAGAGGACAACCTCATCGTATCAATTCATTTGGTTTTTTGAACAATTTTTCTTACTCTAATATCTGAATTTATCATTGAATATATTTTTTTAATTTTACTTATTTTGACCTGGCAATCAAGCTCTTATTACATAATGATTGTTGGAGCAACGACGAAGTTAAGAGTTAATAATATTATTTTCTTTAATATTTTAAAATTTGTATCCAGTACCTAGGACCAAACAGGAGTGTACTTTCCTCTTCCACAAAAACCATTTTCATCGACTTTGTAGCAACAAAAAATCTGACTGCTCTAAGAGTAGGTGAAATAAAACATTTCTTTAAGCTGCAACAGAATCGAGTTTTATGTCACGAATCATCGTTTCGTTTCATTTGGTTTTTTGAACAATTTTTCTTACTCTAATTTCTGAATTTATATTTGAATATATTTTTTTAATTTGACTTATTTTGACCTGACAATGAAGCCCCTTATTGATTTATCTTTATGCGTAATTTTTGATCATTGACTAATAAGGAAACATATACCCTATATCATGTAAAAGGAACAATTAGTACACTTTATAAGTTGCTTTTCTTCATGGTTTAATTGCAAGTTTCTTCCAAGTTTACCTGTACACTATTCATATGGTCGGATTATGGTGATTGCACTGGAGAGAAAGGACCCCTCTATCGTCGCCGTCCAACGGAGGACGATTAGTTCTCCATTTCATGAAGACATCCAATTAAATTACACAATGGTCGAATAGGAGTGTCCGTCTCTCTATGACTAATTATATCATGTTTTTTTTATATCGTGAGTTGACATGGTACAGTGTGAAATTTGTCGCTGGACTGGATAAACATACCATATAAAAATAAACATATACTTAGCTTTGTTTATTCGTGGTGTGGAAATAGCATAAAGGCGTTGGCTAATCAGTTTATATAAAGTATATTTATACCTATGTGAATGCAGAATAACAATTTTAATTAAAGACCAGTCAAACCGAATAGTTAGTTGCCTGGGTGTATGTGAAACAATTTCAGACGCTATTTCTTGATTAGAAACAATTTTAAGTAAAACCTTAGAATGTAAGGTTAGACATTTAGATTAGGATTTAATAGATATTTAATGGAGAGGCAATACAAGGATAACAAAAAGTAGAAATTTCGAATTGAATAAAATTCAAATTGCATAGCCAATAGAAAAATCTCACGTGCCTGGGGGAGCAATTTTACAATTCTCGTACACCCGGAACCAAAATTCCACTCTCTGGGTATACTAGCATTCTGCTTTACATCGTTTCCTTTCTATTCGTTATCAAAATTCTCCAAAGCTCTAATTGATTTTTACGTTAATCTGTCTTTGCGATCTCTTGGAAAAACTCTCTTTGGAATACGAAATTGATTGAACTTATTTTACAAAGAGTGCAACTTTCAAACATTCAATTTCTACCGGATTACTGCTTTTACAACCACGCACCAGGGACACATATTAGCTATGACGTCCAAAATGAGCCATTGAATAGACTGCACAACGATTTAAATATATCATATAAATAAACATATGTAAATCTATCATTTCATTATATTACACTATCATAAAAAGGCTTTCTTATTAAATATTTATTCCTTTCATAGGATCCACGAATATTACTCATATTTTAAATGATTAAAACATATTTTCTTCATTCTTGAGCCATAAGAAATAACCATTAGAGTCATTTGTAAAAGAATTGGAAGGACCCATCATTACAGAATTTTTCTATAAATAAGATTTTTAATCTTAAGAGAAGGTTTTAAGAACCAGAACCAGAGCTAGAGATTTTTACATATTACTCATTTCGAGTCACAAAATAAAATAATTTATTTTCACTCTTTAAAACAACTAACATTACGGAGAATCTTCCCTCCTTAAACAGTTTTAAGGGGTCAATGAAGAAATCTTGTAACCACTTACTTCTTGTGCTCATTTGGTCTTATAATTTACTAGTACCTGGAGGCACCGAGCGATGCTCGGTAACTTCTTCCTTCAGTTAAAAGCTTTATTTTAATATTATTTTTAATTTAATATTCTGATAAAAAGGTCAATTTTTATTTGATTTTCAAATTATTTCGTTTTCAAATTAAAAAAAATACAAATATATATAATGTATTCGACCACTGTACCCCTCACCTCCAACCTGCTCTACCCCACCCCCGAAACCTCGCCCTACCCCCGGATCCCCCACCTTCTGCATCCCCCACATCCACCACATCCACCCCCGCTCCACATCAAGATCACTTTCTCATCCTCAAAACTTGTTAATAGAGCTTGTTTCATCAAAATCGGTTAATAGCTTGTTTCATCAAAATCAAAGAAGATGCTAAAAATATATATATATAAATAAATATATATATATATATATATATATATATATATATATATATATATATATATATATATATATACCTAAGACCGAGCTTCGTTCGCGGGTTTAGTTATTGCTTGACAACAACACAAAACAATCACAATAGTTCTTCAAGGCCGTTGAGAACAATGAGCCCAACCCATTGTCTGTCTGGATACAATAGTAAAACCTTAAGAATGGCATTTGTCTACCTGAGAATAATTAATTTGATTACTATAAAACCCATCAAAAACAATTTTGTCGAAGATGAGACCGTGACAGATTGAATTGTCACCCCAAAAACCCCCTAACCCGTGAATTTCATCAAAATCGGTAGAGCAGTTTTCAAAATAGAACTACTACCGTTAAAATTTTCACTTTCACATATATAACGAAGCATTTAAGTTAAAGTAATCTATTCACTTTCGGGGGGTTCAATTTTCGAAGTCTTCTATCTCCAACACTATAAAAGTTAATTACGCTAGGACAGATTCTCGTGATATAGCATTCGATGCCCTTAAAACATAGAAACTAAGTTTAGAAAAAAAAACAGCTTTTGTGGGCGTCAGAGCCAAAAATCACCCAAAAATTCAATGGTTGGCCTGTGTCTATACTCGTACACTGCTATATCTTAGGACAAGTAACTCACTAATTAAATTTAAAACTTGAGATAAGAATCAGCCACCGGCGGTTTGGTGAATCTTATTTCAAAGTGACATATCCCTTGTAGACTTTAACTTGAAGAGCGCGAGGCAATTTTTTTTTTTTAACGATTTCTATAATTTTTTTAAATCGCCGTGTCACCAATTCTGTGATATACTCTATATTTTTTTTATTTTGATTAAAACACTGTCATGGGACTTTTATGATTAGTCGTGTAACCAAGGGGGGTTGTAAGCAAAGTCGATTGGTGGAGACACCAGTTTATTTTAATATAGGTAGCTTAATTATATTTATTTATTTTTTATAAAATCGATCCACAGACAAAAATATCTATTAATCAAAATTTGCTGAGATTCTAAAGAGTTTTTAAAGTTTTCACTTTTTTTCTAAATATAATATACAAAATTAATTAAAGACTACGACTATATATAGAAATCAGGTTGAAATAATTATTTTGCGGTGTCAGAGTAATCGTTTAATTAAAACAAGTGTATTACAAAAAATTTATTCATATGTAACTGAGTAATTGCTTCAAACCAGTATTCAAACTTTATGATGATATTGCCTTTTCAATGTACATTGAAGATGCATCACTAAGTAGTTACTCAGTGTACTTGAAACCTAGCAAAACATGATTTTCTGTTTTTCAATAGACTTGTTTTGAGTGGCTTTTTGAATTTGAAAGATAAATTTCAAGTGGATGGATTCGTAATTCGCGTAATAAGACAGCAGATATATTGCTCAATTTCTTCCAATTAAATATTTTAATAAACTTCCTTTAAATTTATCGAAATTCAAAAATCAGATCGCTGCATGATAACTGAATTTGTAGTAAATTGAAATTGGTTATTTGACTTTATTATAAATTACTTAATCGTTTTGTTGTGCCGAATGTGATGTTGCGTAATCAACAACTCGCGGGCTTCTATAAAAGAGCAAGGCTGTCTGACAGATATTCAGAAAGCTCAGTACAGGCTTATACACCGGTTCCTTCACACACATGACACACCACTCCCATTCATATGATATAGTAACAGTATCGTTTTCCTGTGGAGTTTTTAGCAGACCGATTGAGTATTGGGAAAATTCTTTCAAGTTGCTAAGTTCGGTTCTAATTATGAAATCATTTTTAAGGGATAATTGGTAAAGACTATTATAGTGCAGTGCAGGTCAATGATCTCACCACCCAAGGTCACAATCGCTCCCACTAAGCCAAGCTTAGCCTCACTTAGGGCCAGTTGTATGTCGGTTGGTAAGCTCTTTGTCAACGTTTAAAATGAGCTTACCAACCGACATACAACTGGCCCTTAGTAAGACCGCGCTTATCAAGGGGTCAAATTTAGCCCCCGCACTACCATGCACCCAAATTCCACCTCTAACAGTTCCAAGTGCTAGCCCCTGCAAATAAGGAATGTCCTAGCTAATGTTGTTAAGTTAACATCAGACAAATTTTTTCATCAATTTTATATTTAAAAAAAATAAAGATAAGTACTATATTCTTTGAGTTTCCTCATCAACGTCAGTGACGTCGCACTCATTGGTCTGTTTGGTTGTGATGGCACGCTGGCTTTGGTGGCTCTTTGGTAAAGATTAATTGTACATTTCCATTTGTAAAATTGAGTTTTCTAGTCAAATTCTTAATTTTGACTTATACTTAATACTTCACGTACAATCACCCATGACAGAACCAGTGGTAAAGTGGCGCCCCTGTCGGCTGTTTCCACAACTACCCTAACGCAGACCCCATGTCTAAATAAATACTGGAGAGTTTGTCTTTTTTAGGTTTTTAATTTAATAAATTAAATATCTGAAACATATAATGTTTACAATTTTTTTGTAATCTTTATCGGACTTTTTAATTATCCTGTAACTTCTTCCGTTATATCAGGTTCTACATCGCTACATCATTGGCCTCAACCAGTGGGAGGGTTAGGATGTTAGAATCGCCCCCCCCCCCCCCCCCCCCCTTCCGAAATGTTGAGGTGCGGACATCAGGGAGATGTCTTCTCTACTCCTAGGAGTATATTCATACTCCCTAAACCTTCGATGAGTAATTATAACTTCTGAAAATTAACTATCCCCATCTCATCCCGAAAAAACTTTCTGGCTACGGCCTTGGATACATCATTGCAAATTTCTATCAGAGGAAGTTATTGTTTTCAGAACCGATAATGGTCGGAATGAATACAGCAAGTTTTTGGATGAATTGGTTACAGTGGCCTAGTCAGAAAATTTTCATGGGGGGGGGGGGGGTTAATCCTCAAAGCAAATATTTGGTGGGAATTTGTTTTATTAAAACAAATAGGTAGGTACTTCAAGAAATTAAAAAGGAATATAATTCTTGATTAAACATATGAAATATATTTAATTACGGTTTGTCATTGCCGTTACTCATCCCATGAGCCCTGCCCTTGAGGGCAGGGGGGGTGTTCTGACCCCCAACCCCCCCCCCCCCCCCGTGGCTACACCCCTGATTGGTTATCACTGTATTTTCGGAGGGACAATTTAAAAGATGAAAGTTTTGTGCATGATTTCATTGGAGGTTACTTTATAACTAAAAGTCATATGGCTCCCTCATATACACCATATATTTTTATAAGTGTCTGTATTCCATTAGCCAAAAAAATTCTGTTCGTAGAGAGTTTTTTCCTGTCTCAGATGTGTTTCTATTTCCAAAAACTAAGAATCGATTTTATGTGAACATTCTAGCTTAAGATTTTTAGAGCGACAAATGCAGAAAGTCAGAAGAAATCGAATTATCTTTTTGTTAACATTTCAACGGCTCTAATTAATGATATTACATTAAATACAGCAATTGACATATTCTAATTTTACTTAGGGAAAGTGGTGTAGGTTTTAGGTGAAACATGATATTAATTGATAAAGTAAAGGGTGTATAGTTTCACTGTGAAACTACACACCCTTTACTTTATTAATTGACATAGTCTAACATAATAAGCTACACATTTATGGAATACTTCAGTCTCTGGCTTAAATCATTCGTTGACAAATTGTCAAATCATCAGATGGTACCGATTTCAAAAAAATCTACCCTCTTTCTTCAGATTGAATAAGATTAATTAATTAAATTCGTGTTAGTCTATATATTTAAGAAAATCTTTAAATGATTTATAATTGTGTTTTAAACAATTTGTATTTAATCTCTCTCTTACTCATTCAACTTGTTTTACTTAAATTATTAAAAGTTTTCCTAAGTGTATACCCTATACATATTTCAAATTTTTGAAAGAAAAACATGAGAGATTTCATAGACTGAGTATTTCCCAAGTAATTATGAACGTAAAGTAAATCAGAAAATACAAATCCTGTGCTTTAGATAAGAAAATAAACATAGTCAATTTCAATAAATCATTAAGAGCAGCCTGCTTAACCGAAGGGACTCAAACTCCATGTACACATGTGTGTATTGTACAAAGTGTTAAAGAACTAATTCAAATATGATTTTTCTCAAAATGTCTGCAAGTCCACCAAAAAACAAACAATACTTGTTAGTTATTTTTGATTTTTAATGTCAAGTATAAATAACTTAGAAGTAAACTTAAAATTAAGTGTTGGAAAAGTCCACCATTCTTATTGAAACAAGTCTCAAATCATATTGTTTTTGATGTAATAATTTGCTGAAACATTCCTAGACTAATATTAGTTGGATAGTTTCACTTACTGCGATTAAGCTCTTCTCCTAAATTAAATCCTCTGGATCAGAAATCGAAACAGGTGAACAGAACGTCCGCCTCCGTGGTGTAATGGTCAGAGTAACTGACTGGCAACCCGGAGGTCTCGGGTTCAATTCCCGGCTATACCCAGACATTTTTTCTGTAAGTATAGGGTCTGGTAATAAAAATTAAGTGGGAGATAAATTTAACCGAATTTATCGCGCGGAGAATTTACCAATGCTCGAAGCCTCTAAAACCTTAGTAAATTGGATATTGAATTGAATCTAAGTTTCTGAGATTGGCTCGTGATCCCGGCTTCTTTTCCTTCTGCTCTGTTCTTTTCACGATGGAGGGGCCAGCCCATACTGGCCTTTAGGGGATCCACCTTCTGGTGTATCTCCTTCTCACATCAATATCATTAAAAAAAACAAAAAAAAAAAGATTTCACCTAATGGAACGCAGAAAAAATTTGCTGTAGTAATAGTTTCGCAACTCACAGCTAAAGCTCTTAGTTTTACGAACCGAGAAACCTGAACAATAGCTTCGATAATTTCAAGAACCGAAGCACATCCATTCTAGATTTTGTGATGCCATCTAAAATCACTAGTTTACACAACTAAGATTGTAAATATTGGAAGTCTAGGCATCCGGATATTATTAAATACTCCAAGTGAAAATATATCTTTTTTTTCTTCACATTACGAAGTATTTAAAGGCCGAATCAAAGTTGATCTTTTATAAGACATATTTTATTTCATGTCATGAGATCGCCTTCGGAAAAGAATCCAAGTGCCAAACTTGCATTCCGGCCAGTAAGCTTAACACTTGAGACGAAATCTTTCTAATATGTATGTGTATATTATTAATATATTGTATAGGTACATGTATATGCTTAGCTAAATATTTTTACTTGAGCTAATGTAAACTCAAATATAATATTCTGCTGGCGCCTGGATGAGATTTTCATAGTAAGGAGATATTGTATAATTATAAATAAAAATAGGTTCAAAAGTTCAACCTTAATGAAAAATAAAAAAAATCAGTCAAAATTCGAGTCGATATTTACGAAAATTCCCCATTTTTCAGTTCAGGGGTCAAATTTCAAAAAAATAAAAAATCTTTCCCGAGATTTAGCATTAATAAACCTATATACCAAATTTGAATGCTAAAACTTAAAAACTCGAGGAGATAGAGTACTTTAAAAATTTCAAAAATTTACCCCAAAATGACTATATCTCTCTTTCGGGGACAAATAGAATAAAATAGTCAAATAAGTTTTTTTGTATTTCAAAGCTTCATCTTTCTAAACTAAAGTCATATCATTTATTTTTTGGTTTAAGAGATCTTGAAAAACTCTGAAAACACATTTTGGGGGCCTTTCCCCCTTCAGGGTTCGAATTTCAAAAAAACCCTTCTTAGTACACCCATAAATCGTTGAAAGAATATACACTCCAAATTTCATTTTTCTAGGTATAGCGGTTTAGGCTGTGCGTTCATAGATGAATGATGAAACATCACCTTCTCTTTTTATAATATTTAAATAAGATGTCATTTTAATTATTAGATAAAACTTTATTTATCTCTTTATTTTTTTTATTTATTTATTTATTTTGGCTGCCACATGCAAATCCTTCAATATCAACTACCAGTCCGTCTCCAAAAACTATTTCAAACGTAGGTAATAATACATTTACTTTCCCGTTAACTAGAGCCTCTGATTCTCGCCAATAGTGTCTTAAATGTAAGCTTTTCAATTACTCAGAGCTGCTCATTCAAAAAACAAATTATTAGAATTAACTCAGACACCACGGCAACCGCTGATTCATTACGTAAATTCAAGGATAATATTTTTTTTTTAATTTTTAAAATTTAAAGCAATATCGCTATGATTAATATTTTTCTTAAGAAACATTAGTAATGTCAAGGACAATATTCTCAACTGACAATTGTTCGACATTTTTTCTTGAAAATATTTTTTTTTTTTGATTATTTAGAAAGATAATTTTACTATAAATATTAACTAGAAACAAAGCTTACGATGCATGATTGGAGCTTTAAAATAAAAATTACAAATTAATATGTTTAATGTAATTTCAAAAGATCTCCTTAACAGCATTCTTCTGCTTGATGGATGCGAGTTTATTTTTTCTTTTATAAATAAATTTGCTGTTTAGGGAGAATTTTCAATTTTCAACTCTGAAGATTGAAATCAAAAATCATCTTCTAGATAATCAAAACTTTATTTTCCTCTTCATGATAAAGAACGACGAAAAACTATCCCTTAATGTAAAATTTTAAATTAAGAGTAGTTAATCCTCCTAAAGGATAGATTGGTAGTCAGAAAAAGTGTTTTATGTCACTCCAATACTTAGGAGATCTAAATTGCCCTGAAGATTGATAGAAATCATTCTCTTTATATCGGAAATATTTTTAATTAAGACGAGATACACATTACACCTCACAAAATCCAAAGAATGATTTAAGGGCTTGAGATGTTCTTAAATTGATTTAGAAGGGATGAAAACCTTTTTTCTATCCCTTTTTTTTAATCTTCCCCATGGAAGAATAATTCCACCCCCGTCCAAAGGCCAAAACTTTGAACTTTTCCCTAAATCATCTGAATAGGTTAGCTCCTAGCTTCAGTTTTTTACTCGTCCAAAATTTAAATCAAATTTTAGACATAACAAATGATCTAACTATTATATAAGTTTATTCGAAGAGTTTCTTGTTACACTGACAATGCTATATATATATATATTCTTAAATACTTACACTTACTGTATATAACGTAAATTATGATTAGGGGCCGTCTATAAATTACGTCACAGGAATTTCATTTTTAGACCACCCTCTCCCCTTGTGTAACATTTTCATTGAACCCCCCCTCTGTATTGTGGAGTCACACTATCGCTTTTATAACGTATAATTTAATAATTGTAGAATTTTTTTTTATTAATTAAACTAAACTAAAGAGATTTAATATATATTTTAAATTTAATTTTTAAAAAATTTGAATTTGAATTTTGTGACATCACAATTTTTTTAAGATCCCCGGGCCTCCCTGTTACATTTTGTCATAAATCTGAGATGCCCCTTCACCCCTTACGACGTAATCTATGGACGCCCCCTTAATCAATTAAAAATTGGCATTAATAATTTTAAAATGAAAATAAGCACAATCACTATCAATAATGAGATAATGACTATTCCTAATTTAAAATTTATAAATCTTATTAATATTCCATCGAGTAATTGAAAAATCCCAATTTAAAGTTGAATACTTGAATAGCCGTGGCGTTTTAAAAGAGAAAGAAGGAGCACAACTCACTAACCTCATTTAGGTCTTCCCAGAGAACTTCAATCGGAATATAAGTAGATACATTTATAAGCAAAAAGCACATATAGAGAGCATTTACTTTTTGATTGCCATTGGAAAACCTGTTCAGATCGATTTAAAAACTGTTTCGTTGTGTCAAGATAACATTCAATTATGTTTTATTACAAATTATAATTACGAGTCTAGTGATTTCATACGGAAAGCCCCACAATAAAAAATATTAATTACGAAATTTATCTAATTAAATTTATGTTCAACACTTTAAAAAGTGAAATGGACAAAAAAATTAAAACTTTTTCAATATTTTACTTTACCATACAGGGTATGGTCAAGTATTGTAATCGTGCACGAAAAAAGTGATTTTTTCCTTCTTTTTTTCGAAATATCTCAAAAACGGCTGAAACTATTTTGATTAAAAAAATTGAGCAAAACCATGGCATTTTGCTCTGCAAAAAAGCCCTAATAAGTGAACATCGAAAAAGTTATATTTTTCGAGATGTTTTGTCAAAATGTCTGTTAGTCTGTCTGGTTGTCCGTTAGTCTGTGGGTTACCAAATTTTTGTGGACGAGCTAGCTCAAAAACTACTGTGAATATCGAATCAAATTTCCCACGTAGTTTTGGTCCATTGAGATTAAGAGCTGATTAGATTTTGGTGCATATCGACCCAAAATTAAGGGGGGTTTGGAGGGGGGGGGGGGTTAAAAATAAAAAATCTAGGCCGATTGAGCAAACTCGACCAAATTTTGTATACTTAATCAGTGGACCCCCAGAAGTCTAAAAATGCTACGCCCAAAAGGGGGCGCGGTGTAGGGTCAAAAAATGAAAATCTTGGCCATTTACCAAACTCAACCAAATTTCGTATACATAATCAGTGGGACACCAGAAGTATAAAAATGCAAAAACTAACCCCCCCCCCACTTAAATGATTATAAATAATTTTAGGAGTCAGGTTGTATGGTAAAGTCAAGTGGATGGCCACATCAGAACACGTCAACTTATTTTATACACTTTATGTAAATGTTGATGATTTGGCAATCGTTTTTCAACAATCCAGAAAGCCAAAATTTGGCACAGAGACGGAAATTTTTAATATAAACTTTTTCACTGATTTCAGCTCATCATTATTAAGAGTATAAAGATCTTCCCATGTTATATAACAATATGATTTTCTTCTGATTCACTGCGTTTTTAAAAATTTTATGTTTCAAAGATACGCAGTTAGGTATTGGAATTCAAATATTTAGTCATCATAACAAACTTTCTACACTAGGTTCTGTTCTAGAGTTATATCTGGTATTGGGATTCAGACAGACAGATAGGAAAAATAATGCTTGAAAATTAATTTCCTCCACGTTTTAAGCAATTCCAACCACAAATAAGAAAAATAAAATCAAGTTTAAGAGAATTCAATAGTCCAGTCCAGGGATTCGTTCTGATTTTCCATACGTTACATGAGAAAGTTCTGAAGTTAAAAAATCTAAAATCTATAACCAGCTGTCCGTTTTTGGAATATATGTAGATATTTTGGTATCAAAATGAACTTTCCACCAGTTTTGATATTAAGTGTTATTATTGATGTCAGAATCCCCACATTCAGACATAAGAATATCATATTTGAAAATTACTTTTCTCTCCGTAATGGCTTGGCTTCGGGCTGGTGAACCAGCACAAAAAAATTAATCTGATTAGATTTAAAGACATCTCTGCAGGAATATCTCATACATGATAATTCAAAAAATATTTTTATTTTCGACTCCATAAAAGAATTCGGGCCTCCCCAAAATACTCACTTGATTAAAATTTTAATACCTTTTTTGATTCCTGAGAAAATAAATACAAGTACCTAAATACAAATCTTTTATCAAAACTGCTACATATCGGAAGAATTTCTTCAATGATCAATTAGAAATTAGAAAAAATAGTTTGTTTAAAAAATGAATATAATCTCGCTGATCTTACAAAGCCTCATAAGTCATTGTTGTCCAGAAAACAAGAAAAAATATTTTAAACACGAATACATACAAATACAATGCAATATTTATTATTTGTCTGTAGCGCGAAATTAAATTGGAATAGAATAATAAGGTTTCAATAGACAGCGCCGTGAAAAGTTGGTCGGTATAGAGTAAGCGTATAATCTCAACAAAAACACTTGTGTAAAAAAAGGCCAAGTTCGATTAATAAAATCCGTTTGCCAAAAAAAGTAGTGAGATCTAATGTGCTGCCAAGTTCAACATCATCAATTTATTAAATAAGTCGAGAATATATTAGTAACTTCAATTAAAACGCATGTTTTTCATTTCACATGTCCCTCTATATTTTTTATTGATTTTACATTTTTAGTTGAAATTATTTTCATAAAACTTGGCTTTTACGCATTAAATTATTATATTAAAATGTTTCACCTAGAACCAATACCTAACTCCTTAAAAGTTATTATTCTTATTGTTTGATAGGGCTGCCACCACTCCCCTCTTATTAAGATCCCATGATATGGTAACTAGTAATTCGTTACATACTATATATATTTGTCTAGATTAATTTGCCGCAACGCTGACGTAATGCTGCCGAGAGAGAGCGCCATCGGTATATTTGCGGCAAATTTGAAATATAATCGTAATTTGGACTCAAATTTCGAAATGAAAGACTCCAATTGATTTTAAATTAAGAAACATTAAATATATTGATAATTATTACCCCCCCCCCCCTTCACCACTCAAAAATTTAATGTTCAATTCGCTTTTCTTTGCGCACAGAAAAAGAAATCAATCACATCTTATTTGATTTATATATTATTTGTTTATTTTTTAATAATTTGCCACTTTTTTATAATTTTTTAAAAATCTAAATTTTGTTATTCTTATTTTTTGATTTTTACAAAATTAAACGACTTAAGACACGCATGCCCATATGAGTTTCTCATTGCAATACTGGAGCAGCCTGTCATACAAACAACACCTGATCTCTTTTAAATATTTGGAGCCTTATATCGATTATTTATTGATCCCAAATTTAAAAAAAATGATATAATATAATTCTTCTCCTCACACGATACCACTTATTTAAATAAATCTATTTCCACACAAAAAATATCACAATGCTGTAGATTATAGAAGAAATTCATATCTAGAGCCTCATTTCTGTAGCTGTGTCAGGACGAAAATGAGGCGAAACTTTTAAGAGACTATGTATTTTCGGGAGTTTACAGGTATACATTTGGAGTGTGGTTTTTTAAGAGGAATAAAATTTTTGGACCGAGACGCCGCCCGGCAGGGCACCAGCCCGGAGGGTCGAGCTTCGAGGGCGTGCCGAAGGCACGCACGAATAGCTCGTACATAATAATGCGTAAAAGCCAAGTTTTATGAAAATAATTTCAACTAAAAATGTGAAATCAATAAAAAATATAGAGGGACATGTGAAATGAAAAACATGCGTTTTAATTGAAGTTACTAATATATTCTCGACTCATTTAATAAATTGATGATGTTGAACTTGGCAGCACATTAGATCTCATTACTTTTTTTGGCAAACGGATATTATTAATCGAACTTGGCCTTTTTTTACACAAGTGTTTTTGTTGAGATTTCAGTTCTTTTTGTAAGTTCGATTTATCCTATAAATTTAACCCCTTCATTTCGGGCCCTGAAGAAGGAAAAGTTTCGATTTTTCAATTTTGTCCTTTATTAATGTGTCAAGCTTTACCAGTATGCCAAATTTCAGCATTCTAGGTTCATTGAATTTTTAGTTTATGTTAATTAAGCCTATAACTTTCACCCCTTCATTTCGGGCCTTGAAGAAAGAAAAGTTTCGATTTTTCAATTTCCTCCTTTATTAATGTGTCAAGCAATACCAGTTTGCCAAATTTCAGCATTCTAGGCTGATTGAATTTTTAGTATATGTTAATTAAGTCTATAACTTTCACCCCTTCATTTTAGGTCCTGAAGAAGGGAATGTTTCGATTTTTGGATTTTTCCCATTAATTGTACCCCAAACTTTACCTGCCTGCCAAATTTCAGCATTCTAGGGTTAGCGGAAGTTTTCTAGAATTTTGATGAGTGAGTGAGTCAGTCAGTCAGTCAGTCAGTCAGTGAGTGACGAAAATGCCTATCTTTGGCTTCTTGTAACTTGGATGGTATAAACAGTAGAAATATGAAATTTTGTAATTTAGTTAAGCTTATGGACCAGTATTGTGAAAAAAAATTTCAGCCATGTAGAGATTTCCATTACGAAGTTACAGAGGCGTCAAAATGGCCTGAGTAGTTTCCTGTAAAGGGTAGTCTGGCAGTGCACACATCCTGCTCGAATCGAACTTGGCTGGGGCACTGCCGTGCCCCCAGATACGAATTTGCCCAAAAATCTAACTCACGAGGTTTCTAAGATCAGCGACGATAAGTGTGTGAAGAGTAAAATTTTTATATGCCTTATATCTATAATAAAATGAATTATTTAAGTATACAGTAAACAAATGGAGAGATAAATAATTTTTTTCTCTTGCTTAGGGGGCGTCCCTTAATTACGTGAGGCGATTTTGGCAATTTTTAGACCCCTCCTCCTCCCTTGGTGAGATGTCGTGAGATTGGGCTCGTGCCTTCCATCTATCCATTCATCCATATTTATATTTGG
>JALMQS010000630.1:749393-763038 GCA_024734495.1 Forficula auricularia
CATCAAGCAGAGAAAAACCTAATTGATTTCTCTTTATGAATCAACAATGCTGCTACTTTCGGCAAAACAAAATCTTTTCAAAGAAAACTATTTGATTTCATATTGATTTAATTTCCTTAGAATACTGAAAATTTTAAGAAACATCTTATGTTGATAGAGTTTTTCTTTAGGAGACGGACTGGTATAAATATACAATTGGATGTTGATGAAGGCAGTCCAAGGTGGTCTTCCCCTCAATTCTATAGACCCTGAAGAAGGAGAGAGTAAATCTCCGAAACGTCGGTTATCGAATAAATGTAAAATAATAAAACTGATATAGTCTTATTTTTTTTTACAACCACCTTAGACTGCCTTCATCAACATCCAATTGAACATCTTATGTATTTAATAAAAGAGAAAATTAATTTTATTTTGATTATCGCAAATCATATAGGCTTGAAGAAATAAATAAATAATTGTAAAGTCTTCTTCTTCTTCTTCTTATTGTTAGGCTAAAAGCCTGTTTACTCCAGAGCGTCTTTCCATCGTTTTCTTGGACGGGCCCGTCTTCTTTTCCCGGTAGGGATGTTGTCATGTACCTTCCTCACCAGCCGGTCTTCATTCATTCGCAATACGTGTCCACTCCATTCTTTTCTTCTCCTTTGGACCCATACGCTGACATTTTGTATATTGCACTTTTCCCTAATATCTTCATTTTTTACCCTGTCCATCCTTGTTTTACCCGCAATTCTGAGTAGCGTTTTCATCTCACAAACTTCCAATATTTTTCTTGTTTTTTCGGTGTCAGTTCTTGTTTCGGCCGCATATGTCAAAATTGGTCGCACAACGGTCTTATATATGCGAACTTTTGCTTCCGTTCCCAGAAACTTGTTTGACCAAACCGTTTCATTCAGGCATCCTGATATTTTGGACGCCTTAATAGATTGGAGCCTGACTTCCTCGCTAACGGTTTCGGAGCTGGTAATCTGAATGCCGAGATAATTGAAGGATGACACTTGTTCTAATTGTAAAGTTAAGGGCAAATAATAAAAACACCAAAGGGCGCTTTTATAAGCATTATATAACGCCTGACCACGTCAACCTGTGCCAACTTGCAGCGAAACATGTCAGTACTTGTAGACTAAGGCGAATGCGAGCTGATGATTTATTGAAAAGAAATATTTATAATTATAAAAGGGCGCTTTTATCATCATCGTATGCTGATTATTGAAGAAAAATAATTAAAATTATTAGCAGGATCATTATGATCCTCAATAAATATTACATTACAGTTTATTCAAAATATTTTCTTTAATAAATTATCTATCTAGGCGCACGGCAGTTCGGAAAAGAACGGGCCGCCCACCGGTCACATGTCTATCGGATATACGAAACAATTCGAGACACTTTCGACCCCCCATAACTCAAAAACTATTAGAACTTCACACTTGAAATTTTGCAATTCTAATAAGGCCCACTGGAACATCTATAATACCAAATTTCATGAATAAACCTATTATAGTTCTTGAGTTATTAAGGTCTGAAAAGTGCCATTTTTAACACTGACTCACTGACTGACCCACATATCAAAAACCTAGATTACTTCCGCTGATCCTATTGCTGAAATTTGGCATACTGATAGAGTTTAGGCTACAATTAAAGGAAAAAATCGATAAAGTGAAACTTTCCCTTTTTCAGGACCTAAAATGAAGGGGTGAAATTTATTATAGGCTTAATTAACATATAGTGAAAATACAATCAAGCTAGAATGCTGAAATTTGACATACTGGTAAAACTTGGCACATTAATAAAGGAGGAAATTGAAAAACCGAAATTTTCCCTTCTTGATGAAGGGGTGAAATTTATGAAAAAAGGTCAGAGTTATCAGATATTTTATGAGAAATATTGAATAAGTATTAATATAAATATTTAAATGTAATTATTTAGATATATTAAAGGATAAACCTTTTAAAAAATTAATTATATCTGTCCAAAAACATAATTGTGAAAAAGCGGCCAAGTTCGGTACAAACTGCTTCGCCGACAAACGAGTTGAGATCTAAACGGGTACCAAGTTCCATAGCAGTTGCTTAAATCATAGCTATAGGAATGTACAACGTTATTCAATTGATTTAAAAGAAAATTTGTTACGTTCTTTGAAATTAAATTTATAACTTGGCAAGTTCTATATCCAACTAAATTGTTTGTATAAAATAGAACTAGCAAAGCTAAATTTTAAGCCTGTGTTTACTTGTCTGCGTCGTTTAAAGAATGATTTAACTAATTCCATGTTAAACCAAAGATTATTTGATTTACGTATAATTCGTGTTGAAAAAAAATTGCCAAAACTTTAGATTTAGAGAAAATAATAAATGAATTTGCACTTCAACATAAAAAAAATACTTGATATTTGCCAAGACCCCCCCCCCCCCCACCCACTTACACGCATCACGTAATTAAGGGATGCCCCCTTATTGTTAATACTAATTGATTTTGATTAGTATTCTTGCAATGGCGTATTTATGTGAGATTTTATGAATACCTTTATCTTTGCGGAAGAAAAAAGCACGGCCAAAATGGCCATCGGCCAACAAGTTGTCCAAGTTGGCAAAAGTATTTCACTCATCACTCACGACCGTTTCCAACGAATCACTTTCTATCTTTTTGCTTTGTACTTTCCTCCAAATTATAATTCATTTATTCATCGAATTTGATTAGATAACATTATTGAGAAAATATAGGTAACATTGTTATAATTGTATCAATTTAACTAAAACTAAAAAAGATTGGTCTTATATTTAATCTTAAATAATTGTAAGATATTATTTATTTAAATAATATCTTTAAAAATTGAAAAGATTTTTCCTTTTTGAGATTTGCAGAGCTGTTGATTCTTTTAAAGAGAAATCAATGAGGTTATACTGGGCTTGATGTAAATGTTACAGGCTATAGGTACATATAGTTTCGGAAGACTTAATTGTTATTAGTTCTTTCTTGCGTGTTCAAATACTTGAATGGACGTAGATAATTTCATTTTTTATTTCTTGTTTTTTGATAATGATATAATTTTATTACTAATATGTAGTAGTAAGCAGGCTCAATTTTAAAAGGATAATCTTATAATAATATTATTATATTATGAAAAGAAATGTATGTTATTAAATATTTCTTAATAAAAAGAACGACGGCAAAGCGGTGAAGGTCGGGAATTCAAAACTATACCTACTCTCTAACAAATAAATTATTATAGATTGGATACTTGAATCGTTGAGTCGGTAATTTAAAGAAAATTCCTAGACTGCCCGGAAATGATTTCAAATATAATTATCATAAAAGCAATAAATTTCATAGACACACACTTTTGACTTAAAAAAAAATACTTAGTTAAATGAGGCCGATTACAATACTTTACCCATGCTTACGTACGGTATGGATAAAGTAAAATCTTAAAGGAGATAATGTCTACTCCACTTATATTTTTTGTAATATTAGAGCTATTTTTATTTTTTTGAAAATTCTGTTTTTCTTGTTTTTTCACGATTGTCAGTCTGGCTGGTATGCCAAAATTGTCAAGAAGGTTGTAAATTAGAATAATCTCTAGCTCTTTTAAGACTTCACCCAACAGTAGGTACTTGGAAACTCTTCCAGAAATAGGTGTCGAAGCTTCATGCATTCTGATAAAATTTTCTCATTAAAAATGTGCGAAAGTTTATTTTGGGGAAGATCGAATTTTATGTGGAGTCAAAAATAAAGAATACATTTGATAATTTTTCTCATTAATATATCAAAGAATAATTGATAAATCAATGAGAATTGTTTTTGAGCCCGCTTATTTGAAAAAGATATTTATCGCGAGACTACTGCGGATTACGCTATTGGAGTCTGCGGCAGAGTCCAATAGCGTAATCCGCAGTAGTCTCTCGATAAATATATTTTTCAAATAAGCGCGGTCAAAAACAATTCTCATTGATTTATCAATTATTCTTTGATATATTAATGAGAAAAATTATAAAATTTATTTAAAATCATTATTTCAAGTTAGAAATATATAAGTTCAGATATTATTTTCACTCAATATTTGACAAAAATTCCCTATATTTGATTCGCGATTGAATCAAATGTAGAAAACATTTGGTTAAAAATAAAGAATATTTTTTTATCATGGGGTGTGAAATATCCTTGTAAAGATCATGTTTAAGTAGAATTAGGTTTAATTTTTTTTTAAATTTCTAAAAAAACGCCACGAGAGAGTCCTAAAATTATCATTTTTTTTTTTTTGAAGCTTCTACTTGTCGGCGTTTATATATTTACTTAGATTCTTTCCTTATCAATGACAAGAAGTTATATTATAAGATATTACGGATTACGAACCGACTTGTATTTGGCCCCTTTATTTTTTTAAAGATCTTTTGACATGGTACTAAAATTTAAATTTTTATAATGTCTACATCTTGTGTGTAAGTAAAATATTTAGTTTATTAATTTTTTGTAAAAAGGAAATGGTTTATTAACTGGTGAATGTTAAGAATGTGTTTCCGTATACCAATCCATGAGTCATGAGAGTAAAAGTAATAGCATCAGGTCATTCTATCGGTATCACGTCTCTAGATTTGTCTAAATGATGATAATATTTCAATGGAAAGTATCAATCGATTTAATTTGAGAATCAAATTTAATTGTTATATTTGTTTTAATATATTATCTACAATGTAAAAATTTCTTTTTCCCTTGTAGGATCACAAAAAGATAAAAGTAAATTTTTTAATTGATGAATTTTTAATTCATGCTGTATAATTGAATTTTCGTCTACAAAGAGCCTGTCAACTCAATTATCGTTTCTATGGATGTTTAGAGATAAACAGAATTAAATGATTAATAATTTACCTCTGTGGTGGATTAAATACTTTTTAATTATTAACCAATCATGATCAGCTGTTTCTTGAAAATTATAAGAATAGTTGAGCAATTAATAAATTAATAGAAGAAATTAGAGATAAATTTCGTCTAAGAAACCTATGTCATGGTAGAATCATCATTACATGGGTTTACGAAAATAAATAAATAAATAAGCCAGTTTTCTTTTCAAAAATAATAAATAATTTCTAGATCTGCAGAATTATTTAACTTAGCGGTTCAATTGCTTAAATAAATTATAAAATTAATGTTTAAAATAAAAATTTATCAAAAATAAGCTAGTTATCATGAAAAATATATCGGACATGGCCAGGGCATTATTGTGCCTCCAAATTTATTTTTTAACAAGTTTGACCCGACTGTTATCTCAGGAGACATTTTTTACGAAAGGAGAGTATGTTTTTTTTTAATCCGAATTTAAAAATATAATGTACCTACTAGTATTATAAAATTTTGAAATATGTTAAATAAAATTTTAAATATAATTTATAGTATAGGGTGTTTTTTATTGAGGTATAGAACTTTAAGTTGGCATCACTTTTTTAACTGGCGGCCATTTTGTCAGCTGTCAAGTGATTAATATTTAGTTTGGTTTGCCATTTCATCATGAACAGGTTGACAAAAGAACAACGCTTGCAAATCGTGCAAATTTATTTCGAAAATAATGGTTCAGTTCGCGAAGTTTACCGCAAGCTCGGTCCATTTTATGGTCGACATAATCGTCCATCAGAGCAATTAATTCGGTTAACCATGGATCGTTTTCGCACTACGTTTACTCTATGTGATAATACGCATCCGCAGAGACGTCGAACAGTGCGCACCGAAGAAACAATTGCCGCTGTAGAGCAAAGTGTTGAAGAGGACCAGAATGAATCGATTCGCCACCGTGCACAGCAATTGGAGCTTTCTCCATCAACTTTATGGAAGATTTTGTGCAAAGATCTTGGCTTGCGACCTTACAAGATCCAGCTTGTGCAAGAATTAAAGCCGCGAGACCATGCAATGCGTCGTGATTTTGGTGTATGGGCCGAAAATGAGATTGATCTCGATGCTGATTTTCATCGCAAAATTTTGTTCAGTGATGAGGCTCATTTTTGGTTGAATGGCTACGTCAGCAAGCAAAATTGCCGCATTTGGAGTGAAGAGAATCCACATGAGACCCTTGAGACGCCATTACATCCACAAAAACTGACTGTTTGGTGTGCTCTATGGGCTGGTGGAGTCATTGGGCCATACTTCTTCCGAAATAATGCTGGAGAGTCAGTTACCGTTAATGGAGACCGGTATAGAGCCATGATAACCGACTATTTTGTTCCCGAATTGGATGGCATGAATGTGGATGAGTTGTGGTTCCAACAAGACGGCGCTACATGCCACACAGCCCACGTCACAATCGATTTATTGAAGGAAACATTCGATGAGCGCATAATTTCGCGCAATGGACCTGTCAATTGGCCACCAAGACCGTGTGATTTGACACCATTGGATTATTTTCTTTGGGGATATGTGAAGTCGCTCGTCTACGCCAACAAACCAGAAACGTTAGGGGACTTGGAAGCCAACATTCGTGGCGTTATTGCCAACATACGGCCCCATATGCTCGAAAAAGTGGTTGAAAATTGGACCTGTAGAATTGGATTTATTCGAGCCAGCCGCGGCGGCCACATGCCCGAAATCATATTTAAACATTAATGGCATAAAATTATCCTTCCAATAAAGCCAAATTGATGGACATTAAAACGATTTTCTTGTGTTTTATTTCAATTCGAAGTTCTATACCTCTAAAAAAAACACCCGTTACTTTAAATAATTGGCTGAGACGAAATTTCGAATATTTTAATAAAAACAAAAAGTTCTGTCACCTTGAAGAAATATATATTTTTCAATTAAATTTTATATTGCCATTTATTGTTCTCAATAAAAATGGTTAATTAAAAATATTAGTAAATATAAAATTAATAATAATTAACCATATATTATTATATTTTATTTCAATGTATTTTCGCAATTCTAAAGAGGTTTATATGTGAAATCTGCCCCCACGGCTTTTTCAATTTGCACTTGGGGGATCGATTTGACATTAAATAAAAATAATTCAGCCAAATTTTAGCTCTTAATCTCAAACGATTTTCGAGATTTTCAAAAAAAAACTCTTTTTTCGATTTTTTTTTCAATAGTAAAATTCAAAATTAATAGAATGGTGATTTTTTTTCCAATTCTTAGGAGTAAAAGGGATGAA
The DNA here is from genome assembly GCA_024734495.1 of Forficula auricularia. Taxonomy (NCBI): domain Eukaryota; kingdom Metazoa; phylum Arthropoda; class Insecta; order Dermaptera; family Forficulidae; genus Forficula; species Forficula auricularia. The sequence continues at coordinate 756,526 of JALMQS010000630.1, forward strand.
AAAACACTTTCATTATGAATCTCAGATGGAAAGCCGATTTTTAAGAACAGAAATAAAACTATAATCATTTTTTTAACCGTGCTATTTAAAAGTGTCCACTGCCACACTTTGTCAGAAAATATCTTCTATACTCCTACTCAGAAACTTTTTCATTTTTTTGAAGTTGAGGAACATTATGAAAAAAAATAAAAACACAAGATTTTGAAAAAAAAAATTAGTTTTTATTTTTTTTCATAATGTTCCACTAATTCAAAAAAATGAAAAAGTTCCTGAGTATATAGGAGTATAGAAGACATTTTCTGACAAAGTTTGGCGGTGGACACTTTTAAAGAACACGCTAAAAAAATGATTATAGTTTTATTTCTGTTCTTAAAAATCGGCTTTCCACCGATTCATAATGAAAATGTTTTTTCATCCATTTTACTCCTAAGAATTGGAAAAAAATCAACATTCATTAATTTTGAATTTTACTATTGAAAAAAAAATCGAAAAAAGAGGGTTTTTTTTTGAAAATCTCGAAAATCGTTTGAGATAAAGAGCTAAAAATTTAGCTGAATTATTTTTATTTAATGTCAAATCGATCCCCCAAGTGCAAACCCACCTATACTCTTTCTAAATTAATTAAATTGAATTTAAATTTCTTTTTTTTCAATAGTTAAAAATCGACGGATTTTGAAATAGCATTCATTATCTTGTCTTAAAATGATTAAACTTAAGCCCAAGTCATTAAGAATAGATCTCTTAAATTCCACAGTAAATGCAAGTTTTATATATTTACGAGGGGTGAACCGCGATTGGAATTAGGTGTACACGTCTTTGGAATTATGTGGAATTATTTTGAAATTCATTAGATAATTTACTTTCATCTATTGTTTTCTACTTGGAAATGAAAGTGGAAGTGGAATTATGGTAGGTGTACAAGATATTAGGCCGCGGTTCACACCTCGTATATTTATATATATATATATATATTTATATATATATATATAGGAAATGATTAGGATGATGGATGATTTTATTATGTTTGGCTCGAAGGGTTAGTTGGAAAGAGATTTGCCGGGCTTGGATGGGAGATAATCTTCAGAGATTATAATCTCTATTGGCGGCGTTAGAGCCAGTTAAAAAATGCTATTTTAAATAAGAATTCGCACTAGGCAGTTGAAAATATGCTTTTTATAAAATAACGGCACATGGCCTGCATTTATTGCTTCTTCGTTACAGGACGTGTATACAAATTACTTCTTAGACACAAGCCGCTTCGTTCCAAATCGTTCCAAGTTGATCGCACTCACCCCGGAGAGCTGCCTCACTCAATGAGTTTCAACCAGTGACAACTCACATATGACAACTGAATGATAACAACTGAACTCTCTTCGAGAAGCTGGCTTCTTTTATAACCCTTGCTCTAATTAGCAATTAAGCTGATTGGTTAATTGTTCGCGCGTTTTAAGTGACGTATGGATAATTTTTCCCTGGCTCGATTCTTTATAAAAGGGGGCGTGTCCTTGCTGCTCACCTCTCATTTTATCGAAAGATTTTGACGGGCAAACAACAAACGTCTTTCTCAAGGCGAAAATGAATCCCTACTTTCAAAAGCACTTTACAGCGAAAGGAGCGAAAAATTAAAGCCCACATATATATGTATATATATTGATATTTTGGATTTGAACAAACCAGTAGTACATAGTCTTAGGAGTAGCATCCAACATTTTCCAAAAGATAATTTATATTACTAGTTTCTTAACAAGGTGGTAAGCTGCCTCTTATAAGACGCTGGATTAATTTAATCATATTGAATTTTTTATAACTTTTAATAATAGTCAAGCATGTTAAAATTTAAATATATTTTTGATGACACAAATGGCTATAATATAAATTTTATTAGAAATCTTTAGATCATACCACCATAAGTAATAAACTAAGATATTCCCGTGGTCTACATAGTACAAAACTTGAGAGATTACGGTTGGAGATAAGAATGCCTGAGAAGCTGCTGGTTTAATTTTCAGATGGAACATAGCTATTTCTAAAATTGGAAGGGTAATACTTAGTCTTTTGATGTGCCATTAACTAGGATTAATCTTCTAGTTAATAGACTCCTAAACATAGATAAAAAGAAGATGGTTGATGGTATGTAAAGGAAATGCTGCAATTTGCGGTCACAATTTAGCCTTTTCAAAAATTATAATAAATTTCGAAACTTGGTAGTATATCGATATAATCTACATATTTTTTTACTTTCGCTTATACCCGCCATCTTTTTTGCGCCGTCGTGCAAAATACTGATTGGCGCCTTTATACTCATTGAACCCAAATTACTTCGCCCAGAACTTATTTTCGCGGTTCAAGGTTCAAATTATGGCAAAATCCTTATACTTGTTAGTATTTTTTTATTTGAGGCAATCATCAAGTATATACAATAAAATAATATAAAAAAATCTTTTTTTAATCCATGTACCAAAACGAATAAAATAAATATTTTATGTTGAATTAATCGATTTCAAAAAGCTTTTCGGGAAATTTTCATAAAAGTATGTACCAATTAATTTCATTGGACAGTGATTGGTTGATAAGCAAGTAGGTATTTGCCGAAGTATGTATTTTCTTTACAATTTGAACTTTTTGAAATCAAATAATTCAACATATTATAAAATATAAAAACTTTTTCAGTTAAAAAGATAGTACCTAAGTACGTTGATTTTATAAATAAGTATCTAGGTAGGTATGCTTTCTTTGAAGAGTAGATGGCTAGCATAATACCATAGGAAACATTCTTCGTTCAGCCGTGCCGTAACTCCGCGCCTGTAGGGTATTTCTTTTCTGTGCTTAAGAATACATAAGCTTGTATAACCACTAGGCGCAAAATGTAATATAGTTAAAATTAGATGTAAATTATAAAAAAAATACATAACTGATTACACTAGAATGTATTGTCACCAGCACCAAAAGTGTGTACAACATTTCAGCTCAATCGGTTGAGTGAAACTGGTTTAAAATTCAGCTGCAAAATTTGACTCTCACATATTATGTGAAGTTAAATAAAAGCTTTTAAAAAAGTGATAAACTCGTATTAAAAAAATGTCTTATTGCACAATGAGACAACAGACACAAAACAAAAACAGTTTTGAAATGATAAAACATTATTCCAAATTATGAAAAAACAAAGGGTAAAAAGAATATCTTTACGTAGTTCGTACGTGGCCTAATATAAACATCAAAGAAAACAAGGAAAAAATATCATAGAATCTGGACGTAGCTAGCTTTACTTTTGGCAAATTCATTAATAAAAAATTCAATATCCAGCTGGTTTAAAAAGTCAGATTCTATATAAAAGATGCCAAGATTTTCTAATCGATCCTGGTCCATTCTAGATTTGTAAGTAATTCTTTATTAAATTTAATTTAGAAACTGATATCTCGATTATAGCTACAGAAATTAATTAATAGAATAAGGCAGAGGCAATATTTGGAATGAGTGGATTGATTTATTCATTGTAATATTTTTTTTATTTTTTTTTTTAATATAATATTGTAATTGAGTTTCTAATACAGACGCAGAAATTCTAATTCATACAAACGCGCTCTGTTCTTTTTATACATTTTTCCTTTCGATTTTTCTCAGTTAAACCATTGTAAAGTTTTCTACATAAAATAAATTGATCTTGTTCACAAAATTCTGACCTTATATGTAGTTTTAAACATGTCCAAATTCTAAGGGGTCGTCAGTCTAGTAGTCAGCGCGTAAGACTCCCAATCTTAAGGTCGTAAGTGAGACCCGCGGTGCTCTCATACCTTCTGATTTTTGCTCTCACATGATTGTAATGATGATTTCATTCCTTCGCGTTAAATATTTAAGGGTGAGAATTTTAGATCACATAATAAGTTACAAGGTGCTTTTTTGCCTAAGAAAGAAAAAAAAGAGCGAATTCACAGAGTTATATTTTACAATAAAACCTTGTATAGTAAACTTAGAAACATTTTATTTTAAGATATAATTATTATTATTTTGTCACAATGTCTCTTATGGTGTGGGTTAGTGCATGTTTGACCAAATTTTATGGATGTTCTAGCTCAAAAACTTAAGAAGCTATCAAAACCAAATTTTATTTTTAGATAATTCATATTAAGATTAAGAGTTGATTAGATTTTGGTTCGAATTGGAATAGGGGGGGGAGGTGTTTAAAAATCTGAACCTTTTGTTCGATATGGACCAAATTTTGCATAGTTAGCCTACAAGGGCTTAAAGAACTAGAGATGCAAAATTCAGCTTCTTAAAATGACCTGGGGGGGGGGGGGGGGGGCTTGTCAGTTATAACATATTTTTCATTAATAAAGGTGCTTTATTATTACTATTATAAATTTTCACATTGTTCTCTATTCATAAAAAAAATGAATGAAAATAAACATTGAGAAATATTTGCCTAAATAGTATCTAAATATAATTTTTATTAACTTTAAGGTTAATGGACTGTGAACATTCTTGAAATTAACATATTAAGTAAGTAATAGGAAAAAAAAAATCTCTAACGCTTGAAAATCCCGAAGACTGGTGACTTATAATTCTATTTCTTGCATTCCAAACTTTTTAAACGGAATAAAGCCTTTCGCTTTATCCCTCTTTGTGTCACTAAAAAAATTCAAAGTTCTATGCTTGACCAAATTTGAAATTGATTCATTCTTTTGATTGGAAGCTTCCCGATCAGCATCCTGATCTGCGGCATTGACCTTGACAAGGCTGATTTCACTTCACTTTCGCTTGTGATGATGATTCATTTTAAGTAGAGCAGCCAGCTGTTTCCTGACTGGCCTTCGAGAGCCGCACCTCCCAAACCGTTGGGCAACACCCCTGGCCTCCGCAGACCACAGCGACCTCTGCTGGCCTTATCCTCCTTCCCTTCTGGCTAGTAACCCACACGAGACCATAGGTGCACTTGCCAAATACAGACCGTGTGAAGTAGCAAAAAAATCAAACCACTATCAAATATAAATATATGTATAATGATCTCTATTCTAACTCTGTATAAGCATTAGTCGTCATTTAAATTAAAAGACATTACTCAGTACGCTAAGTGAGCTGGGAAGTCTTAGTGTTGAATTAGCTCAAAAATATGAATTTTCAATTAGGGTACCGATAAAAAGTAAAACGGCTTCCTATTACTATCTCTTTTGTTTGTACGTGGTCAGTGGTGATGGTCCAGACACACCACCAACTCGGTGATGGTCCAGAAAGACCACCAACTCCAACGTATTAAAATTTAAAAATACAAACACTGACACGATTTTAGGTCGCGGTTCACCCCTTGATTATTCCAGAAATCACAAATCTTAATTTTTTTTTTATCATGGATTATGTGTGATCACTGTAAAAATCTCTTTAAATAAATACAATAGACTTTTTTTTAAAAAATTTAATTCACTATAAAATAAAGATGAGAGATAGTTCCAAATTTGCCTTTTTTAGGTGATTTTTGTACCTATGTGTGTTCATAAGTTGTGGCTTTACTTAAAATATGGAAACATCCCACGAATTCACTCATACTCTCTTTATCAACTAGGAATAAGAATGGATTTGATATCGCAAGTGTTTAGGAAGGCACAGAACCCTCAGTCTATGAGTCCGACTCTCTCTTGACCGGTTTAATTTTCTTATTCATATTTGGTAATGTAATTTTCAAATTTAATTTTTTCAGTAGCTCAAGAACGAAAAATCGCAGAAATTATGTTTTACTGCATAAAGAGTTTGTGTTTTTACACCATATTTGATATGTGTTAATTTTTTCTTTCCTCACTACCCCTGGGCTGCCTTCCATTACATTCAATTAATTAACTTATTTGAAAAGTTTTTATTTTGCTGAGATTAGCAGATTTGTTGAATCATAAAGAGAAACAAAGAGGTTGTCCTCTGTTTGATGCAAATAAACATATACACATTTATTATATCAAACCAGCTATGCGAAAACACGATCGTATGGATATTCACGCGATATGACCTCATGAAAAATAATATTTATAATTTAGTGGATTTTGAAAACCCTGAAGAAGGAGGGAATAGCCTCCGAAAAGTCGGTTTATGAATAAAAAGATAGTATAAATTGTCTTCTTTTCTTTGGACTGCCTCATCAATATCCACTCAATTTCACTTATCAGTCCGTCTTCAAAAAATACTCCAATCTTAATATTTATAATTAAAAAGACTGATGATGAAGGCCAAGCCCTCGAAACTATAGCCTGAAACAAATAAATAATATATATACACATTTATATTTGATATTTGCATCAAGCAGAGGACAACCTTTTTGTTTCTTTTTATAATTAACTCAACACTATAATTTCTTTTTCATCCTGTGATTCGAATAATCGCCATTCAAATTAGAATAAATTATTGAATATGTACCGCTAGCAAACGACTATGCTTTTGAATACGATTTAATTTTTTAACCGACTTCAAAAAAGGAGGAGGTTCTCTATTCGATTGAATTTTTTTTTTTTTTTTTTTTTTTTTTTTTTTTTTTTT
>JALMQS010000630.1:763890-799990 GCA_024734495.1 Forficula auricularia
CACTTAATTTTTTGAAGTCGGTTTTTATTTTTTTCTTAAAAATTTTTTTAATGAATGTGTCTACCTAAATTCTAATACCCTGAATCGCTCAATAACAGAAAGCTCATTTTGGTGGAAAAATGTTTAATATTGCCCAAACTAACGAATGACTAGATTTGTAGAATTTTTTACTTTCTAACTTCCAGATGAAAAATATAGAAAATTAAAACGGAGCTCGTCGGGTAGCCGGACTATTATTTTTTTTTCAAAACTACAATTTTTTCTCTATAGTGGTTAGAATTCTTTAAAATCTTTAAAAAATCCCTTTCAGCTATATTTTCCTCTCTATCTGTCTCAAATTCCGATACCCATAATAGCCCAAGAACGAAATATTTTATAAAATTCGTTCTAGTGCCAAGGCCTTTGTCTTTCTAAAAACAACCTCCCTATGACCTTTCCAGTTTTAGAACTTCTTTTTCAATATTAAAAATTAGCAAAAAAAAAAAAAAACAGAAAGAGTTGAAACGCTATAGTGGTTCAGCGAAACCATAGTTATTTTTTACAACTAATAAACCAAGCTCCGAATCGAATTCTGATTGTGTCATTTTTTCACCCCAGAATGTTTGACAATAGCGATATCATTAGTAACTATTAAAAATACTGTGGAGAAGAAGAAAGTGGCTCTTTACTAAACCATTTCACCAGTAGCGTCCTTTTCCCAAATGACCATAATAATAATGAGGCACATCGACTAAGTGTGGGTTAGTATATTTTCTATTAAACTGCCAGATGACTCCCAATTTTAGCTAAATCCGTTAATCATTCGATATGTGTATACAATCATCTAAAATCAGAGACAGCAATCAATGATCACAATTGTCGTAGTTTGACATCAATTCCTTCTTCTCAATTCCTTAAGGTTGGCCTTTAGCCAAGTTTAACCGGAGATGGTCAAACCGGCCTTAAGAAGAGTATAAAGTTATTTACATTTATTTATAGTTCCACCTCTCGAATGATCACTGAAGATAGAATGGGTGTGTCTTGTTTTAGAAGTTGAATCACTTATTGTAGAAATATTCTGACCTGACTGTTATAACCAAAATGGACCCAGACACGCATTCCAATAAAAAACATTCCCTGAGATTTATTGATATCACCTTTTTTCAGAGAACCGCAAAGATACCTAAAACCCATTCTATAAATAGATATTATCTCATTCATAGTTATTAAGGATGCAAAAATAATAAATAAATAGCCGGCCCTGATGGCGGGGAGCCTATCGTTCCGGGGCTTCGGCCCGGTGTTACACTGGCCTTGGACACCCTGCCTGGTCAGTCATTGGTCCACACCTGCTCAAATTTTAATTTTTTGACACCCCTCCTCCATTTTAAGTAGTTAGTTTTTTGCATTTTTAGTCTTCGAATTATAAAATAAAATTTTGAATTGATTTGAAAATTATTACCTACAATTTTTTTAAAAATGTGCCATTCTTCTTGGTCAAAGATTCAAGCGGTAGCATTGCCATCTATATGTAACCAAGTCAAGTTTTCGGTCCTCCTTGAAGTTTCTATCACCCCCTCAACAAATTCGAAACCTAAGACATCAAGCTTTTGGATGAAATCAGGCAATCTTAAGCACTCTATTTCCTCAAAGATTTTTCTTCTTTTCCCAAAAACACATCTAAACATTTTTTTTAATTCGTGTTCTTCAATTGAAATTAAGAAAGGGGAGTCGATTAGGTGTGTTGTAAAAATAATTGAAATTACTGTCTCAGAAATAATGAGTAATCCACCATTAAGATTTGTAGCTTAAAAGCTAGGCATTGGCTAGAAGAAATATTTTGACTGAAATCAGATAACCAGAAGTATTTCACTATTCTAATTTTTTTTTTTTGCGTTTTTCTTAATAACGGCTTTAATAATTATTTTAAAATCAAAGATGGAGAGGTTGTAAGTGAATGTCATATGGTAGGCTGCACCTGAGTTGAATATATTTTTTCTTCCAATTTTAACAATTGGAATATCTGAAAATTATGAAAATATAGCTTCAAGCAGAATTTCAAGCATCTAGATTCTAGAAACTACAGGCCTAGATGCTACTCTGGCCCCCACCATAAGTAGGAAATAATTTAACCCCCCCCCCCCCACTGTACCCAACATTAAATCCTGAGACTAATTCGGATTCTCCTTCCACAAGGTCAAACGGTCTTCGATTGGTTTCAGCTAAACTTGAAATTATCCAACAAATAGAATTAGAATTGAATTTTTATTGTTACTCAGAGAATGGAGATTGGATATGACCGACAACGAAATAGAGTTACGTTTTTTACATTTTTTGACACATTATCTTAAAAATGGTGCATTTAGATTTTTATTTCAACATGTATCATTAATTAATTTATCATTTATCATGATCTCGGAATCGAAATCAATTCGGGATCAGAATTTCTTAACAGAAAGGTAAGAATTTTATAAGGACAAATCTCGATTTCTGTGTTTGTGCAATGTGTTAATAATGTCCATTATTTTGTAAATTGAGTTTATTTTGCGTAAGAGGGAAGAAAAAAAACACACGTTTTATTTAAAAACAGTAGTTCAATTGTCCAAAGTTCAGAAAAAAAGGGAAACGTTTTTAGAGAAAAGAAAAAACTATACATATTTCAAGAGTTCTCTTTTATTACGTATATAAGCAAAAGAGATTAGGTACTTGAACGAAATCTTTATTTCATTCTTCATATTAATTTAACACTTAAGAAATAGGAGCAATCAGACTAGTAAAGAGTTAACATGAACTTTCTAATTTTAACTATTCATTATTCTTGAGATAAATCACCAAAGTTATAATTATTCACCCACCTACAATCACTTTAAGTATTCATTTAAAAATACACATTTTTAAACCTTTTTTTGACATATCACATATTGAAATAAATTACAAAGAAACATTCAGATCAATTACACAGGTCTGCGAAATTCAACTGCCACTGCCGATAATAATTAGATAATATTAAAAAAATAGCATATAGAAGTTTTTTTACAACAGACCAAAATGATTTTAACCTCAAAATTACCAAATTACTTAACTTACTTTTAAATTAATTAATTAAGCTAGTATTCTTACATTTAAATTAATTAACAATATCAAAAATCAGATTGAGCTAGAGAATTTTAAAAATTGACCTTTTTTTTAATAAGTATAGATTTTTTTAAAACCTTTTTACGAAAATATGAATACTTACTGATGCTACTTAAAAATGTCCCTATATTCTTTAAATAAAAATAAAAAAAAATAGAACTATGAATATTATTTATTGCAGAGAATGAAGGTTTACAAAAAATTATTGTTTCAAAATATTTTTATCATTTTATATTTATTTTATTTATTGGGCCTCCGAGGAGCGGGCCGCCTCTTACAAGACAAAAGATGATTACACAAATTTATTTACAAATATTTCACACTTTTGGCTTCAGAACAAATTAATTCAGATTCAGAGCGGGTGGCTGAGAGAGCCAGGATTAATCACATTTCACATTTCTTTTTCTTTTTTTTTTTTTTATTCACAAAAAATAATCATACGCCACCCGCTCTCCAAGTACTTCTGCCGAAAGTGTAAAAATTAAGAAGAGATCCCCTCATCGCCCTATATGTCAAATCGTTTATTGTTTTTTGGGATATACCCAGGGCGATGAGGGACTCCACCGCTTTATGCCACCACACTCCCTTCCACGAGAGTGTGATGGCCTCGACCCTGACCGAGCCCGCCCCGACGCCAAATCGCTCCGCAATATTATCCACCAGACTGGAGTTGCCCCTATATTTTTCTATTTTGTTTCCGTGGGCAACACCCAGTCCTGCAAGAGCGGATACGATCTGGACGTCCAAAACCCACACCACCCCCGCCGCATCCTTTGCCACGATGTCTGGCTTTCTATTGCCCGCCGAGCTGGAGTACAAGTACTCCAACTCGACACGCATTCCCTTTTTGATCAAATCGTCGGTCAGACATCGTACCACAGCGTCATGCCTCTTAACCCGCCCATCCGCAGTCGTATCACAACATTGGATGATGTGCGCCGTTGTCTCAGTTCGTCTGCACCCAGCCCTGCACATCAGGGGCCCCTCCGGCCGTCTTCCCATGCTGGTTCTTACGACTGAAGGAAGGGACCCCGATCCCAGCCTACAAAATTCTAGGTTTGTAAAAATTTATAACGAAATTATTAAAAAAAATAATTGTATACTAGTTTATCCCTATGACTTCTAGGGACTAAAAATCGCTTTCCACCTCTGTATTTATCGATACCTCCAACATTCATTCATTCAAGAGCCGCATCTACACAGGTACCTTGAATTCGCCTACATTACCACCCAAACGCTAAAATTTCTTCCTCTTCTTCTTTTCATAATGCAGAGCTGAATCCGGGCATATAGGGTTACACCTCTCTGGTCTGCGCTATTTTTTTTCGCATCAACCTCAGAAATCAATTGTTCGTGGATCTCCTGAGTGGATATCTCGGATCACTGATCATTTTGATCTACTTATAAATCTATCTGCGCCTCTGTAAAAAAATCCCTATATTCGCTATTCCTTAGAATTCGAAGGGGCATACCCCCTTTAGACTGCTCCTATCACAAACTTTTCAAACACAAGTTGTAGAGGTTAATTAGTAGAATATTAGCCATTTGCAACCAAACTGGTATCATTCATATTAACGTTGTTATTATTTTGTTAACATTTAAAACCCCCACCATTTCCACCCACTTGGTGCTGAAGTCGCCAAAAACTAATCAGTTCTTGTTTTATATTAAGACTAAATTTTTTGCTAAATTTTTTTTGAAAAAACTATGAATAAATTTTCTAGAAGTCGCACCAGGCGCAATAGGTATATTTCTTCGAAATCTATCTAATAAACAAAGAATAGGTATTATCTTAAACTATAACGTAGTCTAAGAACTTTGCCATAGTTCAAGAGTTTCGAGGAGTTTAAATTGATATACTTTGTAATAGTCGATTATTTCATGTTATAAAACAATAACAGGTTTCTATTATTGTAGGTGTATTTCAAACGATTTCACTCGTGGAACTGCCAAATTATTAATTAAAATCTAGATTGGACGTTTGAAGAGAGTGATCAATTCAACTCTTGAATAATCGAAACCAGATTTAATAATTTCGGCATGAGATTATTGACCTACTCTCATATGGAAGCATCAAAATATTGAAGAGTTCGGAATAGAAACTAGTTTCAATATTTAGAGCGGAAGACAATGCATATCACATAGCAGATTATGCCAAAGCGAGCTGCATATCGTCATTGCATACTAATTATTTCCTGCACGATCACCCAATGCTTTTACCTTTTTCACTAAACCTCTGTCAAATTACGAACACAACGAATTTATTTGTTTCGCGAAAGCAAAAAAAAAAAAAAAAAAAAATAAATAAAACAATAACATGAACTACAATCCAACAAATCTCGCGAAAAAAATCAATAGTCTATTCAATTTAATTTTTATTAAATGATAGAGTTAACCTTTAATATTTATTTGAAATATTTGACAGGTTGAATGAACTAGAAAGAGATTGAAAGAAAAACATAATAGTATCAATTTCTCTTTATCATTTATATAATATACCTATTTCATTCTTATGTGGATTGAACAATTCATTCTTGAAAGTTCAATACAAGGGTTACCCTTTGTAAACAGAAACAATTTATATTTTTACAAAAAAATCATTTTATAAATATTAAAATACATCTTTAAATTTTCTAAAGAAGTTATTCCAAATATTCCTTTTTATTCCGAGTTATAGTGAACTCTCCATTTGAGAGAATCTAATTGAAATGAAAAATGTTTATTAAATTGAAAGTTTCTTTTTGCCCAGAATAGTAAAATAGAATGTTTATAAATTAAAGAAGACAATAAATTCAGATTTAAGCATGCTTAAAAAATGGGTATCTCACAATTTGGTAAATTTTAATGCTAGCAAAACACAATGCTGTCTAATTTCTAGGCGCGCAGATAGGAACCTTCCGGACATTTCCTTTGATTCGAGCTCATTGGAATTCCGTAATAAAATATCATTGTTAGGTGTCACGTTAGGTTCTGACCTCTCTTGGAATGACCATATTATCTCAGTAGCAAAAGCTGCAGCATGTAAGCTTGGCTTTCTTTTCCGAACCGAACGATTTTTCACCCCCACTCAACTTCTTATATTATACAAGGCTCAAATTCGTCCCTGTCTTGAATATTGCTCGCATTTGTGGAGAGGGGCCCCCAAGTATTCTCTTAATACCCTAGACGCAATTCAGAGGCGAGCTATCAGACTGATAGGCGATCCTAAATTAACTGACACTCTCGACTCCCTAGCCCATCGTAGATCTGTCTCCGCCCTTTCCCTTGTTTATAGATATTACCATGGCTTTTGTTCTGACGAAATTAAATCGATAATCCCACCAAGGGCTTCATACACGATTTTCTAAAATTCAACACCCCTACGCGCTTAAACTAGATACTAATCGAACAAACGCATTCGCCAATTCATTTATCCCTATGACATCTAGAGACTGGAACTCTCTTCCCCCGACCGTCTTTCCAGCAACTTATAACCTTCAATCTTTCAAGACCAGCATCCACAGATACCTTCGATTGCTACCCAATCCCTAAATCTCCCCTTATCTTCACGTTACAAGGGTCCACCACGGACTACAGAGGTTGTACCTTCTTGGTGCAACTTCTTCTTGTATCAGTATCATTATATAAAAAAAAGAGTGTATCATCTGCTAGAATTTTTTTAAAAATTTATTTATAACGAGATTATAGTTTCGAGGGCTTAGCCCTCTTCATCAGTCTATTGAAATTGATTCACGGGAGTTGATGTGTGATGTGTGTTTCACACATCAATTTCTGGGAATCAATTGTAATAGACTAATGAAGAGGGCTAAGCCCTCGAAACTATAGTCTCATTATAATAAATTTAAAAAATATGTTTCCAGCAGAAGACACTATTTTATTGTCTGCTTTAATTGAAAATGTTTGCCGATAGTAGTAGAGTTTGATTTTATATGAAATCTTGATCAGCGATGTTATAGATCATTTTGTTTACATGTCAGAAGGACAGATAACGAATTTCCAATTCTCCAGATTGGTTTTAGGGACTTGGGGCTCGGTTTGTCAGGAGTTTACACCCTTTAAACATTTTTCATTCTTCCTTCTTTTACTGAGATATACCGGTGGCTATTAAAGTGGTCTAAGTTAAATGTTAGTTTCGAGATATTTAATGTTTTGTAAAATAAAGAAGATATGAATTCTGTATAAAGGCAAAATTAGAAATCCATTTACGGTTCAAATTTATTTGATTTTGCAAAAATAATGTGCTTTAATTGGATGCAACAGAAAATAATTTTTTTTTTTTATTTTTTGACTTTGACTACTTTCAACCAAAATATACATAATATTTCATTTGTTACTGTTTATGTGTTCTTATTTGTTCATAAGGCAATAACACTTCACTTTTCACTACAGAAGTTCATTTAGTTTCAATTTTTGGAGTCTTCGGGTATGATTGTTTACGTCGAGAAGATGGGCAGTCTCTTTGTTGAGATGTCTTTTCAGCCTCGTTTGGTGGGCTTTTGCTAATTTCCAATTAGTTCCGCTGACGGTCTCTAATCTACGATTGCGGTGAAGGTCATCATTTCATATATGCCAGAGCGCATTAGCTATACACCTGAGTACTTTGTTTTGGAATATTTCTAAAAAATTTCGGTTGGACTGGCTGGCACATCCCTACAGATGGATGCCATAAGTCCATCACAGTGGTTTGAGGACTTGTATGTAAAAGAGTAATTTATTTTCTCCCTATGACTGATATATCAACTTTATAGAATTCACCATTTTCTAATTATCGAACAAACACTTACATAATTCTGTAAGACTCATAGAAAGAGGGACAGACAAAACAATATGAATTTGTTTAGGAGACGCCAAAACGCTTATATATGGACGTTTTTTCGCTCACTGACCGTTTTCGTTCTTTGAGCCTAACCCATACAAGTTACACAACCAATTCCCACAAGCTCAGCGATTCTTCTCGACGTCTGTTCCACAGTGCAGTTTCCCACGGTGTTCTTTTAGCAACGCAGCCATATTCTCCTATATAAGACGCTCGTCAAGATTAATTAAAGCAGTCTGATTCCCTTAGCGGAACTTATCTCAACTTGTCTAAGTCCTTTAGGACTACTCGTCGCATCTTGCGTTCGAGCGGCTCACTGTATAACTATTGTATCAATTTGTCTAAGTCATTTTGGACTACTCGTCGCAGTTTGCGTCTGAGCCTCTTTGTATAATTATTGTATTGAATTTACTTAATTTGTATTAATAAACTTTGTATTTGTTTTTTAAAAACCTTGTTCACTGATTGAACAATATAATTTACATACGTACATACGTACACACGGGCTAATGAATTTTTGACCTCTTGGAGACCACAATATCTGGTTTTATGTTATCGAATTCCTGTTTGAAACAATTAAGGACATTGGTTCCTTCAACCTAAAAGTCACAAAGTGAAACTTGAGCAAGATGCGAGATAGGTTTCAGGGTTTATTTTTTTGTGAAACCTACCTGGCATCTTGCTCGAGTTTTATTATTATATTAAAATGTTTCACCTAAAACCAACACCTAACTCCTTAAAAGTTAGTCACAAAGTGAAATTAACTTTTTTCACCTTGGTGATAGAAGCTCTCAAAGTGTCAGGACCCCGGCAAAGAGTCGCAATACTTCACATTATATCGTATATCATTACATGAAAATAGAAAATAAATGTATATATGAAAGTAAAAAATCTGAATATTTTTTTTTCTTTTCTTTTATTGGCCTCGGGGACATAGATGCCCATTTAGCCAAATCTGAATATACTTAAGCACAAAAAAACCCATTAATAAAATAATAAATCACAATATATAAAAAAGATTTAGGTATTTATATGTCGTATTTTTACGATATTTTAAAGAGTGGCTTATTTAATTATGATTCAATTACAAAATATGTCATAATATCATGAAAAAACATCATTGTTAAAAGAAAAAAAATTGAAACCAGGTCTTGGGAAATATTTTAAAAACTTAAAGAATGTTTTCGATCCTCAAGTCTATTAAAAAAATTAAGTAAGATTTTTTAAATATTTATATTCGAAATAAAAATTTACAAACAAAATTCTGTTGGCTTGAAAATGCCAAAAAATATATTGAAAATTTGAAAATGAACATTATTTTTTCAAGGGCTACGTGATAATTCCCACGAAACTCGTACAATTAAATTAAAATAAAATATAAGTAAATCAAATCATATGTTATTTATTTATATCCTTTTAGCGTGTGTTTATTTTTAACGTTGAGTAGCTGGAATGGATTTGATTTTAATTCTTTTAATGGATAAATCTCTCGGGCTTAACATGACTTAGCCGAGATGGGGCACGACTGAGCTCTCATCATTGGAAAAATGAGAAAATAAAAACCAGTATTACAAATGCATTAAATTAGCTTAATTGTATTTATGCCAGCTCTACCATTGGACATGACCTTGTCGACTAAATGCCTATATGGAAGGCGGGCTTCTATAATCCCACTTCAAACTGAATGATATTAATATAAAAATATTCAAATTTTGTGAATTTAAAAAAAAAATTAAACTACCTATAGGAAACAGTGCGATTTGGACTCGCATACGGAAGGTTTTGTGTGTAATTTATAGTATTAATAGGTACGATAGGGCTAGTGGCCCTGTGAAGCCATCGGAGTAAGTAAGAGTAATAGCTGAATGACTCATCACTCCGTGAATTTAATTCTTTGGCAGCCTCAAAGGGCACGTCGGCAGAAGGATATATTATATCTTTTAAAACAAATTAGAGTGGAACATCTGATATTACGTAAGCTTGAAAGATCCTGAAAAAAATTCGATATATATAAAAATTTCAATTAAATACATATTGCAAGATATTCATTTTTTACTAAAAACAATTTACCTATGTATAGTATATTTTTTAGAGTTAAAGAAGACTTAATTAAAACAAATAAACTATCAAATAATTTTTTTTAAATGTACCTACAAATATATATGGAATTTGCAAATTTGCTTAAAACGTACTAAAAAATGTATTCATATTTGTGGTACGATGTCTGGCCGACGATCTGATCAAAAACGGAATGCGTGTCGAGTTGGAGTATTGTGCTCCAGCTCGGCAGGCAATAGAAAGCCAGACTTCGTGGCAAAGGATGCGTCGGGGTGGTGTGAGTTTTGGACGTTCAGATCGTCTCCGCGCTTGCAGGACTGGGTGTTGCCCAACAAAACAAAATAGAAAAATATAGGGGCGACTCCAGTCTGGTAGAGGTAGATATTATTGTGAAGCGATTTGGCGCCGGGGCTGGGTTCGTCAGGGTCGAGGCGATCACACACTTGTGGAAAGGAGTGTGGTGGCATAAAGCAGTGGAGTCCCTCATCGCCTTGGGTATATCCCAAAAAACAATAAACGATTTGACATATAGAGCGATGAGGGGATTTCTTCTTAATTTTTACACTTCCAGCAGAAGAACATACTAATAGAGCGGGTGGCGTTTAATTATTTTATTGTAAATACTAAAAAAAAAAGAAATATGAAATGTGAGTCAGGAATAATCGAATCAATGTTGCCTCCCCAATCACTCTCGACCCAGACAAACTGAATAAATGGGGGTCTCAAAATTTAGTTAACTTTAATGCAAACAAGACTCACTGTTGTCTAATTTCTAGGCGCGAAAATAAAAATTTCCCTGATATTCACTTCAATTCGAATACCCTGAAAATGAGTGACAGCATATCCATGTTGGGCGTCTCTGTCGCATCTGACCTGTCTTGGAATGAACACATCTCCTCTGTGGCGAAATCTGCAGCAAGGAAGATTGGCCACTTATTCAGGTCCAAGCGATTTTTCAAGCCCCACATCTTCTCACCATCTACAAGGCCCAAATCCGCCCCTGTCTCGAATACGGCTCTCATCTATGGAAAGGAGCCTCTAAATATTCTCTTGCTACCCTGGATGCAATTCAGAAACGAGCCGTCAGGCTGATTAACGATTCTACCCTCACCGACTCCCTCGACTCGCTAGTTCATCGAAGAAATGTCTCTGCCCTTTCCCTTTTCTATAGATACTATCACGGCAGGTGCTCTGATGAGATGATAAAATCAATGATTCTCCCCAAAGCATGCTTTGCACGTTACACGCTTTTTGCCGACTCCCAACACTCTTTCGCGGTCAAATTAGAAAAGTCCCGGAACACTTCATTCGCCAATACATATATCCCCATGACTTCAAGGAACTGGAACTCTCTTCCAGCCTCCATCTTTCCCAGCACTTATAATCTTCAAACGTTCAAAACCCGAGTGCATAAACACTTACGCCTACACCCTCTCACTTAATCAACTTTCCCTTCTCTTCGGTAATGCAAGGCTCTTTCCAGATCCATAGGGGCTGCATCTTTACTGGTGCACCCCTTCTTGCATTTGATTGCATTAAAAAAAAAAAAAAAAAAAGGATTAATCTTGGCTCTCTCAGCCACCCGCTCTGAATCTGAATTTAATTGTTCTCAAGCTGAAAGTGTGAAGCTTGTAAATAAATTTATGTAATAATCTTTTATCTTTGTAAGAGGCATCCCGCTCCTCGGAGGCCCAATAAACAAAATAAAAAAATAAAATAAAAAATTAATCAGATTTCTTATAACTTGATTGATTAAATATATAATAAGGTTATTTATTTTTATTGACATTTTATAATACACTTTTCAAATCAGCGAATGAGATATAAGACATCTGTTTTTCAGCAGAATTAGAGCGTTTCGCTTTGCTGGCTGAAACGCTAGCTCAGGGCCTCCTGGATTTTAGGATGTCTAGCATTGCGCTTGATAATTGGAGCTCTAGGCTAGGGAGTATAATGGTCCTCTGGATTGTAGAATGTTCAGTCCAACAAACGTAACTTTTATTTTTGATGTAGATGTAGCTCATTGAATCGCAGATAAAACCTAAAAAAAAGTATTTAATATTGAAAATAGGAAAAAAATACAAATTATTTAATTTAAATAGCAGGCGATTGTCTTGCCGTAGTTTGACCTTAGTGAACCTCCATTATTTTACCACTGATCACAAATTTAATAGTACATTATGATTCTAAACAAAGTTGTAGCCGAATCGTTTTGATTATATAGAGAATTTCATTCATATTTTTTAATTTTCATCATCGCTAAGCTAATCCGAAACTAATCACAAAAGGCTTAACTGAATTATAAATAAAATAATGGAACATTAAAAACACATGTTCTCATTAATTTTTTCATCAAATTTAAACACATATTATATAATGGCTATTGAAACAGGTAATCTGTAGATAAATTCAAAATTAATTAAATCAAATTAATACATACATATGTACTATATAGGTATTAAAGATTGTTGAAAAAAAAATAATAAACTGCAACGGATCCTTGCTAAACTTTATCCTAAGTCATTTGGAATATTAATATTTGTATTTCTTTATTATTTATCAGATATCACTGGGTATTTGCAGTTCATGATGACTTAAATTAAAAATAGCCATCGATTTTCAACTAATATTACATGTGTGTTTGTGTGTGAATGTGTATTTATTGTAAAAGCGAATATATTTTGAGCTTTCAATTACTCAATTAATTACCGATATCTGTCTCATTTAAAAATCAATATATTTCAGGTACGTCAATTCTTTTTTACGCTATTGTAAAATAATCTAATTTTTATTTATAAATATTTTTTAATCTATATTAATTAATTTTTTATCATTATTTTTATTTAAATTTTTTATCATTTAAATCTAGACAAGTGAATCAACAATTGAATTCGTGTGTGATTTTCATCGGCCTTTATGAGTACCACTACTACATTTAAACACTGCTAAATAATTAGTAATGATCAGTGAAAATCTAATGGAGTGCTTTAAACACAGTTAAAAAATTAGTAGTAATAAGTGAAAATCGAATGGCGTGGTTTAAACAAGGTAAAATAATTACAATACTAAGCGGATTAAGATTATCACGGAAGATAAGCTAAGAATAGCTTGCACTAATTGCTCTCGAAGGGTATGTAAGAGGGGGGGAATAGGCAGATTGAGAAGTGGGGAGGAGATAGGGACAATGTTTTGGAAAGGAGGAGATAGGGACAATGGTATTGGAGGGGGGAGATAGGGACAACGGTTTGGAGGGGGGAGATGGGTAGTATATAAGGGGGAGTGATAGGCAGATTGGAAGTGTGTATCAGCCAGTGCCGGATAAAACATCAACTCTGTGTATTACAATATGCCTTCTCCACCTTCATCCTACCTCTCAGCTGACTCTACCCCCTCACTAATAAATAACTTTACATGCGTTATATTAATTATGTATATGTTACATATACAAAACGTAATTAAATGTAAATTCACTTGTAATTTGACAAGTTATGTGATTTTTAGATAAAATTTATTCCTATGAGTTCAAGAGTGTGTCAGTTAATTTAAAAAGTAAACATTTTATTTATACTATATTATTTTTAATAATCGGGTAACGGGTTAGTGTGTAATTTTTTGGAATTATACAGTAAGAACTACGGACCTACTTCAGGGGTTTGCCTCCCTGACCACGTGGGTTCATGATTCGTTTCTAAAGAGTATCATGTTCTATCCCTAATCCTAACCAACTTCAATCCCTGTTTTCATAAAACCTTATTTCTTCGAAATCAAAATGTTTCGCGAGTATAATTTTAGATGTGGGCGAGTGTAATAGTGTGTTCCTGTGGGGTCAAAGTATTCAAGTCATCGTTGGCTGTTAAGGTAAAAAATTCTTATAATACTATAATCTTATAATTAAATAAGTAAGAAATACTCTAAATTTTTCATGTACTTTTTACGAATTTTTTTAAAAAAAAAAGTTCAATTAAAATAAATAAATATTATATTAAATATAATTTTATTCCGAATATTTCTATAAAAAATAATTTAAATTCAGTATATTATTTTACTAATAGTATTTGTATTCTTTTTTCAGGTAGGTGCTCGTCCTTCTAATACTAACATTGAGATTATGACTAAGGTTTTCTTATTTTATGGAAAACCAAATTCTTTATCAATGGGTAACGAGTAGGTGTGTACTTCTTTGTTCTTTTAGATAACAAAAGTACAGACCTACTTCAGGGCATGGCATCTCTGCCCACGTGAGCTCATGATTCTTTTACCAAGAGAATCATGTCCTATCCATAATCCTAATAAACTTCAATCCCTGTTTTCACAGATCCTTATTCCTTCGAAATCGAAATGATTCGCGAGTATATTTATACTTGTTCTCGAGTGTAATAGCGTCTTCCTGTGGGGTAAGATAATTCCAAGTCCATACCACGAGAGGTTGGCTGATAAGGTAAGATATCTTTATAATAACCTATGCTTATAATTGATTAAGTAATAAATACTGTAAATTTTTCAAGTACTTTTTTCGAGTTTCAAAAAAAGATCAATTAATATAAATAAATAAATAATATATTAAATATAATTTTATACCGAATATTTCTATAAAAAATACTTTAAATTCATTATATTATTTCACTAATAGTGTTTTTTTATTTTTTCAGATAGGTGATCTACCTTCTAATACTAATATTAATATTAAGTCTTTGGTTTTCTTATTTTATGGAAAAACAAATTCTTTATCTTTGGGTAACGGGTAG
This sequence comes from Forficula auricularia, assembly GCA_024734495.1. Classification (NCBI taxonomy): domain Eukaryota; kingdom Metazoa; phylum Arthropoda; class Insecta; order Dermaptera; family Forficulidae; genus Forficula; species Forficula auricularia. The sequence goes on from JALMQS010000630.1 coordinate 778,624, forward strand.
GTGTGTACTTATTTGTTCTATTTGATAAAGAAGTACAAACTTACTTCAGGGCCTAACATCCCTGCTCACGAGAGTTCATGATTTTTTTATCAAGAGAATCATGTACTATCCCTAATCATAATCAACTTCAATCCCTGTTTTCACAAATCCTTGTTCCTTCGAAATCGAAATGATTCGCGAATATATTTTTACTAGTTCGCAAGTCTAATGGTGTCTTCCTGTGGGGTCAGAGTATTGCAGGTCCATGCCACGAGACGTTGGCTGATAAGGTATGATATCTTTATAATACCCTATTCTTATAATTGATTAAGTAATAAATACTGTAAATTTTTCAAGTACTTTTTTCGAGTTTCAAAAAAAAAATCAATTAAATAAATAAATAAATAATATATTAAATACCATTTTATTCCGAATATTTCTATAAAAAAATACTTTAAATTCATTATATTATTTCACTAATAGTATTTTTTTCTTTTTTCAGGCAGGTCCTCGTCCTTCATATACTAACATTTAGATTAAGTCTTTGGTTTTCTTATTTTATGAAAAACCAAGTACTTTATCTTTGGGTAACGAGTAGGTGTGTACTTGTTCTTTTAGATAAAAAAAAGTACAGACCGACTTCAGGGCCTGGCATTCCTGCCCGCGTGAGCTCATGATTCTTTTATCAAGAGAATCATGTCCTATCCCTAATCCTAACCAACTTCAATCCCTGTTTTCATAAATCCTTATTTCTTCGAAATCGAAATTTTTTTACGAGTATATATTTACTTTTTCGAGAGTGTAATAGTGTCTTCCTGTGTGGTCAGAGTATTCCAGGTCCATGCTCCGAGAGGTTGGCTGATAAGGTAAGATATCTTTATAATACCTTATTCTCATAATTGGTTAGGTAATTAACTATCGTACTATAATCATATATAATAATTATATTTGCATAATTTTTTACAAAACTACACATCCCAATTAATGATAATAAAAGATTTCGAAAACTCAAATTTACAATTATAATTTCTCTTTTTTTAGAAATAATAGTTAAATGGTATGTTTAACAAAAATATAATAAAAAATTATTGTTTTAATTAATAATTAAAATTCATATAAAATTTATGCAAATGATAATATATTATATATGTAATTTGAAATATTTATATTCGACTGAAAATACAAGGGAAACTTTGTCTCTAACTACAGCGTTATATATAAATGTTAACAATTTTAGAGCTTTGTCCGGCAGCTCCACTAGTACTTTAGCCGCAATCAAGTCACATCCTGGGGATTTTTTTTGCTTGAGTTGTTTAGCAAAAAAGAATTTAGTCTTTTTGATTTTAAGTCGATTCTTCCACGTTTTCAGTAGAGGTTGCCATTAATAGTAAAAACATCAAAAATGGAATGCAATAAGGTTATTCCTCTAGTATTAGATAAGAATCGATCGTTATTTTTGATTTTATGCCGATTCCTCCATGTCTTCAGCAATGGTTACTAATAATAATAGAAGCGTCAAAAATCTAATGTAGAATTATTATTCTTCAAGTAATAGATGAGAATCAATCGCTATTTTTGATTTTAACTCGATTCCTTTATGTCTTCAACAATGGTTAACAATAAAAACCGAAACGTCAAAAATCCAATATAGAATGGTTATTCCTCAAGTACCTACTAAATGAGAATCAATCGCTATTTTTGATTTTAACTCGATTCCTATACCTATGTCTTCAGCAATGGTTACCAATAAAAACCGAAACGTCAAAAATCCAATATAGCATGCTTATTCCTCATGTACTAGATGAGAATCAATAGCTCTTTTTGATTTTAGCTCGATTCTTCTATGTCTTCACCAAAGGTAACGGATAAGAAAACAACGCAGTTGCTTGGTTACTTATAAAATTTCCTCCCAAATTTTTAGTATTTCACAGAGAGAAGCCTATCCATTCTTACTTAAGCAAGTTTAAATGAGCTAAATTAAGACGATCAAATGAATAAATTTTAAACAATTTAAAATAAAAAATTAAAAAAAAGGTACAATCTTACTCTAAAGTAAAATACTTTAAAATATAATTTTACTAAAAACTTTATTTAACCTTTTTGTGGTCCCCAAGGTACTTAATTAGGATATTAAATTTCATCAAAATTGGTTAAGTCATTTTCAAGATATTTAGAAAAAACTAAAAAAGTACTGAAATAAATTACTAAAGTTTGTGGGCCGATATGTACCAAAAACTAATCAGCGCTTCATTTTGTTAAACTAATGGTAAGTTTTCAATTTCATTTCAATCGCTGTAACGGTGTGGAAAAAATCGTGGGCCAAATAAACGATAACATCCATCCATACATCCATCCATCCATCCATCCATCCATCCATACATCCACACGCACTAAATGAAAAAATCGCACTTTTTGGCCTCTCGACGAGACCCCTGTAATTTTTGGCAAAACCGTCACATTCAACCTAATTGAATACTACAATTTGTGACTTTAATTGAGTCCATGGGTTCCGTAGTCTTTACCTGAGGACCCTTGGACGTCACGCTTGCCGCGAGACCGATTACAATACTTTCCCCATGCTTCGCATTGGATAAAGTATCCAATAATTTTAATTAATATTAGCTGGAATGGGAGCGTACGAATAATGATTATTAAATGGAAATACAAATTTTAATTTTACTAACGAAGATAAATTAATATTTTTATATAATAAATATTTATCTATTTATTTTGTTTTTTCTGCTATTAAACAAACATCAGGCTTGCGTAGGAGAAATCATTTTAAGATATGTGAACTTGCCCTTGAACAGAAAAAAGTTACGAAACATTATTTTACAATTAATACTATACTATCTCCCTCTTTTCATAAATTAGTCAACTTCTGAATTTTGAATACTCCCAAGGGCCCTTATATGTCTTTTGAAATAATATTCGGATTCCTGGATGGAAATATTTCTTTTTATGTTTCACTTTTTAATTATATATTTTTCTATTTTATTGATACTACCATAGGATATAAAATCCTCAACACCCCTCCCCCCTAAAGCTTCTTTTGTGCCAAACACGATATTCAATTATCAAACACCCCTTCATTAAATTAAATTAGATACTAACCGATCAAACGCATTCGATAGATAATATACCTCTGTGACTTCTATGGAATGGAACTCTCTTCCCGGACCTTCAGTCTTTTAAGTCACGCATCCGGCATCCACAGATACCGTCAACGCTTTCCTGGTTCCAGAAATTTCTTTTTCTGCTCTTTCTTTTCATTATACAAATGTATCCACTCTTGATTATAGAGGTTGTATATTTTTGCTACAAAATTTTGGTGTTTTTAAGTTTTTGTAAATTTGATTTTTTTTTATAATGATATTGATGCAAGAAAGGGAATGGATCCTTGAAAATAAGTATTAGGTGAAGAAATTTGAGATTGGATTGGAATTTAAGGTACTCTTGGATGTGAGCCTTGGAAGAATTGAGATTATATCTTGGCGAAAAGACGGAAGCTGGAAAAGAGTTCCAGTCTCATTAGGGATAAGAGAGTTGGGGTTTGTTCGGTTAGTACTTAATTTAATTGTGAAAATCGTGAATTTAGCCCAAATAAAGCTGATTTAAAAAGAAACACTATGATAGAATCTATATAAATAAAAAAGGAAAAAGTGGAATCATCTCTGCGATAAGTCAGGGATCGAGAGCGCTAGTTAAAGCTGGATTTCCTATTTGTCTGATAGCTCGCCTCTGAATTTTATCCAGGGTGGCAAGAGAATGCTTAGAGGACACTCTGTACATTAGCAAATCTAGCTATGGCGAGAAAAAATATATATAAATATTTTTCAAAAAAGATTTAGGCACCATTTTTACTTTACCATACAGGGTATGGTCAAGTATTGTAATCGTGCATGAAAAAAGTGTTTTTTCCTTCTTTTTTTCGAAATATCTCAAAAACAGCTGAAACTATTTTGATTAAAAATATTGAGCGATACCATGGCATTTCGGTCTACCAAAAAGCTCTTATAATTGAACATCGAAAAAATTATATTTTTAGAGATAATGATTGTTTTGTCAAAATGTCTCTTAGGGCCTGTTTCATAAAAAAAAATAATCCTCGGCTTACTCAACCCTAGGTTGAGAGTGAGCCTGGAGTTCCAAACAATATGAATTTCATAAAACAAAATAGTATCGAGTTAGCTCACCCTGAGTCAAGGGTAGGAAAATAGGTTGGCAACGAAATTCCCTAGATTTTAGTTATTTTTAGAAAAACAAAACAATTATATTAAAATTTTTTTGTTTTGTATTCATTAAATAAATTGTATTCTTTTATTATTTAAAAACAATCAAACAATTTTTTTTTCTTTATAATCATATAAAAATAAAGGGGGGTCGGATAGGCTAGGCGGTAGCGTGTAATCCTGCTAACCAAGTGGACCCGGGTTCGAATTCGACTCGAGGCATCCGGCTAAAATCTGACCCCCTGGGTAGGGACAAATTTAAATAAAATAAATAGTATCGTAAATGGCTTATGGCTGGAAAGGCCGAAAAGCCAAAAAAAAAAAAAAAAAAAAAAAATATAAAAATAAAGTAGTAAAAAAGAAAGTATTTAGATACAACAAAACTGAGACAAATCATGTAATTTTTCAAATTTGAAATGTATTGAATAATTGAATATTAAATTTTAGATAGAATTTGGACCAATCTTCAATTAAAAATAAAAGAACCCCAAATTTCACTATAGAAGAGGAGAAACGTTTAGTTTTCCTCGTAAATAAATATAAAGATGTATTGAAATCTAAACGATCAGATTCTGATGCTAATTTAAAAATAAAACAATAATAAAGTTTTCAAACTTTCATTTATTTTTTCAAACTTTAAGTTAGCCCAATAAATAGAAGGGTTTCAGCTTATATTAATTGCGGGAAAAGATTTTTTTTAGGTATGGTGTGGGTATGCGCAATCTAAGTTTCCGACCTTGAAAATGTGCGGGACAACTTTTGGTGGCCTAAAAATTTCGAAATTTTCGGACTTTTTCCAGTTTCCCGCTTATAACTTGAAAACAGTTCATATTTTCCGAATAACCGCCCTATAGTAAATTAAAGAGGCCAAAATTTCGCGTCGATTAAAAAAATATCCAAAATTGGTCCAGTAGTTCGATTTTTAATGGGGATCCAAAAAACTGACCTGGGATCACTTTTGAATATCCCAAAAACTATCACTTTTTTCGATTTTTCCCATTTTGATCATGACGGAGCACATTTTCGATAAATACCACTCTTTACATGTTTAACTAGATTAAATTTGCTGCAATTGAAACAAAGTTTCATCTTATTTGAATAATGGTGGCCCGTGCCGCAATGTGGTTGAAGTTTAAAAAAAATGCAATTTTTTGAAAAAAATCGCAGTTTTTCCTTCATAAAATGAAAACCAGTCATCCTAGAAACTTGATTCTTATCTCATTGTCTAGGAAATTTTGTTACTTGAACGTTTACTTAGACTACTTTTTTGTTAAAAGTCTTAGATTTATAGATATCCAGTATTTTCCATGACAGGATATGATCCATTGTTTCAAAAAATTTCGGTTTTTCCTTCGTAAAAATAAAAAACACTCATCCTAGAAACTTGATTTCTATCTCATTTTTTAGGAAATTTTATTTACTTGAACCACTTTTTATAAAATTCTTAGATTTATAGATATCCTACAATTTCAGGGCAGGATATGATCCGAATCCTGAAAAGCGTAATGGAAAATGCTGGATATCTATAAATCTAAGAAAAATCTAAAAAGTGCTCCAAGTAAACTTTCAAAGTCATCAAAATTTCCTAGAGAATGAGACAGAAATCAAATTTCTAGGAAGAGTGGATTTCATTTTATGAAGAAAAAACTGAGATTTTTTGCAAAAAATTGCATTTTTTCAAAACATCAACCTCATTGCAGCATGGGTTACCATTATCCAATTAAGATGAAACTTTGTTTCAATTGTAGAAAAGTTAATCTGATTTAAAAGTATATAGAGTGGTCTTTGTCGAAAACGTGCTCCTTCCTGGCCAAAATGGGAAAAAAATCGAAAAAAGTCCGAGTTTTTGGGATTGATATTCATAAGTGATCCGGAGATCAGTTTTTTGAATCCCTATAAAAAATCGAACTACTGGACCAATTTTGCATATTATTTTTACTCGGCGCCAAATTTTATCTTCTTTAATTTACTATAAAACGATTATTTACAAAATATGGATCGTTTTCGAGTTATAAGCAAGAAACTAGAAAAAGTCCGAAAATTTCGTGGTTTTTCGGCCACCAAAAGTTGTCCCCACACTTTCGAAGTCGCAAACTTAGATTTCGCATACCCACACCATACCAAACGATCCTAGGAAAAAATCTTTTCCCGTAAGTAATGTAAGCTGAACCACTTTTTGGATCCTCTATTTACTGGGCTAATTGTCAATTTTCTTAATTTTTCCAGATTCCATTTTAAAAATGAAAACATGTACTCTTGTTTTTTAAATGTCAGTCAATGATCTTAGTTAATTATTTCACTTCTTTGTTTTTAAAAAAATCTGTAAGAAAAGTACATTTTAATTTTTTTTCTATTTTATTTAAGAGTGACCGGATAAAACTGCTTTGGTTGTTTTATGTAATAAAATTGTTTAAAATAATACAACTGCATTATTATTTACACTTTACTTCAAATTAAAATTAGATATACTCTGAAAATGAAAAGGGGGCGATAGGTGTTAGTCAACCTCCAGAAAGGGGCAATGGGCCACAAAATGTTGGGAAGCACTGATCTAAATCTATTGAAAAATTCAATGCCGGACCATAGGATATTGAAATAACATTCGAGGACGAAAAACTCGGCGTTTTCGTCTATCAAATGCGACAATTTGTACTAATTCCATAAAGTCTTCTTCGTCAGTAAAATTTTCCATTTTTAACCTATGGGAAAATGAAATGATTATTTTTTTCTTTATTTAAAAAAAATATATAAATTTAAAATATTTAAAATTACATGTATATGAATTATTATAAAAAATTGAAATTCACGATACGCTAATATTTTGATTATAAACTCTAACCTATTGATTATAAACTCTAACCTATTGATTATAAACTCTAAAACCTATAAAATATTTTTCTAATGTCAATGAATAAACACAGAGTTATCCCCAGGATGAAGCTTAACCCATCAAGTTTGGAGAGTTAAAGATAGAGGGGTTAAGTCTGCGATCACCCTATGTTTTTTTTATGAAACATATTTCGAGAGCTAATCCCAGAATCTTCCCTAGCACACATTGGTACCATGGACGTCCATAGCTCGTCCACGAGCGGACGTATGTACGTCCTTTTTATGCCCATTTTCGTGCCGCTGTACGTATAATGGACATACACAGGACATCCAGATTCCCCAAAACGTACGTCCCTAATATGTCCAGTTTGTCCATTTTACGTCCGCCTTTGGCATCCTTTTTAGGTCCGTTTGGTGCAGTTTTACGTTCTAAGGACTTACATAGTATATTCAATTTGCCATGCATGTACGTTTGGTGTACGTTCTGTTTGTCCATTATACCCCCCCCCCCCCCCTCACCCCTACAACAGTCTATAGGTGAACGGTTTCTTACCTAATACGTGCTTTATTGCCCTTTTTCCATCAGCTACAAATAAAATATTTTAATAATAAAATGGGTATAAAAAAATAAATTATTCCGGTTTTTCATTAAATTATATTTTTATTAATCGTTGAAAATTGAGGTGTAGTACAACATATAATATTTATTATTACTATTTTGATGATAAATTAAATGTAGCTGAGTTATTTAAAATTTTATTTATTTATATAACTATATATAACCAAACTTCTTGAGGATACAAATTCTCATTTAAAAAGGTGTTGGTTTTATTCTTTTTTGACAAAAAACACATTTTTATCATTTATTTTTCTTTATTTTATTTTATTGTTACCAGGAATGTGTTTTTTTTCAAAAAAGTATAAAACCAACACCTATTTAAATGAGAATTTGTATCCTCAAGAAGTTTGGTTATATAGTTTGAAATATAATTGTCAGCGCGGATTTTAAACTGATGGCTCCAATCGATTTTCATTAACCAGGCAAATTTGAAATTCTAATTTCTAATTGAATTGTGAAATGAGATGCTGCCCGCCAGGGCACCAGCCCGGAGGGCCGAGCTTCGAGGGCGTGCCGAAGGCACGCCCTCGAAGCTCGTTTATTAATAGGAACTTGGGTGTTAATCGTTTTTTAATTATTATTCATGTTTAGAAATCTTTTGAATTGGAGAAATATCATTTCCAAATTTTATGGTAGGTATCTTTTCGGCCTCTCTTTGTGTATGTTTGGATTCCGATATTCTAGCGAAAAAGGGATTAGATTTTGGCCTTCTAATTTCAGATGTAAAAGTTAAAAAAAAAGCAGAAAATCATAAAAAATTGAATTGTTAAAAGAAGTTCTATCGATCTGATGTCGTTATCGAACTGAATTCGAAACACAAGATTCTAATAATAAACTCTACCAAGTTTCAGCTCTATTTGTTCACTTACGGGAAAATGTCTAAATCATTAAATCTTATAGACTACCGTACCAAGTCCAAAAAAGTGACAACATTTTCCTTTAATTTAAATTGCATTAATTATCATCCAGGAGTGGGGCTCCCATCTAAACGTTGACTCACAACCTCCACATCATCGGTATGTTTTATTTCTGAAGTCTTTCGGGTTTCTTAATTGCAGATTAACGAGCGTTTCGCGAAAGTGTATCATAATTAAACCTTCAGGCTGACCGGGGCGAAGGGGTATGGGCATTCGACTCATTCCTTGATGAAAACACAGCGAACCGATTTTTTTTTTTTTTTTATTGCTAGTCCCACTCTTGGGCGTAGTTCCTGGTCTGTATAAGAGCGTTGCATTATTATTTATAGTGACTAAAGCTCTCTATGGAGTTTCTATCTATTTATTATTATAATTACTATATGAAATAAAAATATAAGATTTTATTTCACTTACATATTACACTATAAATTGTTTATTCTCTTTCATTTAGCTGTAATTTCATCGGCCTATCGAATATTGAATTATTATATTATATTATTTATTAAGAATTATAAACATTTAAATGTCTTAAAAATCACAAACAAGCATAATAAATTGTACAATATTCAAGGTAAGAATTATTGATAATTTAATAGAGAAACATGATAGTTAATTTATTTTATTAAAAAAAATTCTACACAGAACTGACTATATTATAATAATATATTATATTTGGGTTGTTATCGCCATCTTTGAAAATAATTAGGATGGATATTGGGTTCTTGGACTTGAGAAAATAATTAAAAGCTAAATTTCCAAAAGTTGCAACACGTTTCGTCGTATATTTTTCGACTTCAGGCAATTTTTAGGATCATCTTTCTCGTTAATAGAAATATACAGACCATTAGACGAGATTTTGCAATGACATAATTGACAAGGCTTAAAGAAACTTAATACAAAAGATATTAAACAAAATAAATAAAAAAACTCAAACAAAATTGATCATTCAAAGTATATCTGTCATCAAAAAAAAAATATTATATATTAATACTATTTAATAAAAAAAAGTATCCAAAAAACATAATCACAAGGTACTAGGCTGTTTGAATCTTAGGATTTTATCAAACAACTTAATAAGTTTTTCAACAAATAAATCATGATTTTAGAAATTTGTGAATAATAGTGTATTTTCTCAAATAAAATATATCAAAAATAGCCTTGAAGTTTTTGATTTATATTATTTCATTTCTTTCTGAAGGTAGAAAATACAATCTAATCTGACGTGGGATATAAAAGAAATAGCTTGTCATGCTAATAAAGATATACACAAAAACTTCCGAGGTATTGTTATTAATTTCACAATCATTTAGTTCCTTATCTGTTACCCCTTTGGCTTCTATGTAAAGGAATTAGTTGGTAGAAACTTTGATGGTCAGGATGGATCTTTTGAAAGAGCGGATAACAGCAACTCGCCAAGTGAATTGGTATTAGTTTACCAAATTTTCCTGAAACCATTTAATTAACTTTTAGCAGGGTTGTTTAATATCAAATAGATAAAGATAATTAATTATAATAAAAGAAAAAATATAGTCTATCTACCCCAAATTGTGGTATTACATTACAGGGATTTGTTCTAAATTTTTGAATACAAAATTTTTATCGAAATTCAAAATTAATGTATCTGTAATTAGAGGAAATTATAAACGTTTATTGATTAATACTTATGATTTTTATTGACCAATAACCATACTCCTTGCCGCTTTGTGTCAAATACATCTTGAATCCACACTATTATTATTAACACTATTTAAAGTGTAAACTTCTTTTGGCATGGTGAGTTGGTTGTCGGGTTAAACGGAAATGAAGAAGAAAGAGATAGAAATCGTAGTATTGAGAGAGAGAGAGAGAGCTCAATCCCCACCTTTGATATACAAGTAACATGTACGCGAAGTAGGTATAACATTATTCTTTCTGCAGACCTCGAAGTAGACAGTCTTCTTTTGGACTCTTTTTTTTTATTTGATAATTTTCTTTGAACATTTTGAAATGGCAGAAAAAGAGTCCAGACGTTACGTCATTGATTCAACTTCAAATATACCTATATGTTTTATATATATATATCACTTTCTCCTTTTTCGGTAATGCAAGTGTCTTGCCTTTCGAGACCCATAGGTGCTGGCTCTGATTAAATTAATATATATATATATTAATTTAATGTGATATATATTAATTTATTTTTCTTAGCGAATTGAAGTTATCATTTAATGTTATTGCTAGTGATTATTTATAAAATTAATAATTACATGTAAAATAACGGGAATTCATCCCTCCTGACTCTATTGCTAGAAAGTTATAGGACAAACAAAGTTCTTTCTCCCATAAGAATCATTGTTTTACTTACATTTTAAGTCACTCAATGACCCGCTCTAAGAAATTTTAACCTGTAAATATTTTTATTTATTTTTTTTGTTTTATTTTATTTATTTATTTATTAATTTTTTTATTCTTGTACATATTTTTATTTTTTATTTTATTTTGTGTTCATTCTTTTTATTTTTGTAAATATTTTTAGTTTTTAATAGGTTTTATTATTTTTTGACAATATGTATTTATGATAACATGCGTCTACTGTAAATAAGGAGGAAGAGAGAGATATGTAAACCACCACCAATTTGAAACCCGATTTTGTAATTAATTCTAATCTGTTGTAAGAGGAGGCCCCCTCCTGCGTATCAAAATAAATATAAATAGCCCCTCTAGCGGTTTCTTAATTTTCCCCAATATAACCAACCTTAATAAAATATATATCAAATTGGGGCAGAGGGAGTGGAATCTGAAGTTCGATGTTAAGGCAGGTAGAACTTTAAAAATATACATTTAGATGTTTCAATCACGATTTAAGGTTAAAATTATAATAAGCATTAACAGCTCCCGGATACGAATATAAACCTTTGAGTCAAAGCTGCTGCAAGATCGCGTCTATTTTGACTCTAGCCTCATGTTCTTGCACAAATATATGATCTTTAGGTATTTGATTTATTTAAAGATATCTGACTATTTGGACTATAGCTAACAAACCATCTCTAAATGCAAGACCACAAGTATGAGTAAAAAGTATAGGTTAATAAACCTGTCTCTACTAAGAGTGAAATATAGGTTGGCGGAAACAAATACCACTTAAATCAGATTTACTAGTATGAAACTAGACTAATTTTCCAAATAAATCACGTAATTTTTAGATACCTATATGGTATTTTTGATCAGAAATGTTGAAACATCAGAAATTAAATTTGAAATGTTGTCTAGTATTCTATTGGGAATATCTCATCGACAATGTATAATCTAGGTGGTCTTGGCAGTAACTCCTTCAAATTGTTAAAGCATAATTTCTACATGATTAACTTAATTTTAATTTTGAAGAATCTCTCATGCTGGATAATATATTATAATCCATGTATAAATTAGAAAATTAATTGAAATTTTCGAGTATTTTCCTGTAAATATTAGTTTTCAATGGTAAAACAAAAGGAATGATCTTCACCAAATAATGAATTTCTGTTAAAATCGATTTTGTTACTTTAAGCGTGTCATTTTACTGTAGACATAAGAAGTCACGAGAATTATTCTGAACAACGTTCAGGTGGGAAGAGTGTCTAAAAAAATTATTGTGAGGGGAAGAAAATGTCTAGACTAATTTTGAAATGTTTATGACCGAGCATTTGCTGTCTGGTTGGTTTATGAATGAGATTTGTCTTCAAAGGCCGGCAAAGTTTGTTTGCAGTAATCTGTCTGACCAATGAATCGACAAGAAAATTCAATTAATTTTATTGGTAGCAAGTCTCCCGTTTGGTCCACAGGTATCTTGTTATAGGCTGGATAAGAAAATTATAAGTAAAGCACACACAGAATGACTCCCTCATGATTAAAAATGAATATTTTTATTAAATAAATAAACAACATGAAAATTACAAGTAGAAAAGATTAAGAGAAGAAAAAAGAAGAAATGTTAAAATAGTATGGATAAAAAAAGAATCAATTAACTTAGCTCAGCGTTTGTGCCATAAGCTTACTTGTTACGACCCTTTGGAAAGCCATAAAATAAAAGATAATAGTTATTTATATACCATGGGTGTAAAGGGGCAGGTTACTGACATTCGGCGAGAAAATGCTATTTTTAGGAGTAACAGAGAGGTACTACACACCATGGACCAAAACTAGCCTTCATGCCAGAGAGAAAACAAAACATTTTATACACCAGGGAAAAATAAATTTAACTAAAATGACATGACATCTATTGGGAAACTGAGAATTCCGAAACGTTATCTGGTGGTCTAAATTGAAACTAGCCACTGTGAGCTAAAATAAGCCACGACCCTACCAAGTATCCAATGGGAAACTGAGAATTTCGATACGCTCTATCTGATGGTCTAAATTGAAACTAGCCACTATGGGCCCAAAAGTAAAGCTACACCCCTCCCAAGGTTCCCAATAATATTGCAAATTTTGATTCTTGTTTCCCTTACCGTGGCCACACTCAAAAGTAAAAAAATCAGACACTCAATAAAATGAATAAAAACATTTTAAAGGTAATATTTTGTTAATATTTTTAATATACGAGTAAGTATGCACATTTTATAATAAATTTTATGATTATATGGTCAAGATTTTACAAAAAGCAGTGAGTGAAACTAAAATGTCAAGAGTTTTTATCTGGTCAATCAAATTAAAATTTTTTTAGAAACTAAAAATAAATCGGAATTATCCATACTTAGCTACTTTAATAAATTTTTACATTTGCGATTTTCCGACTAATCGTAGACCCGTCTCCGCCCTTTCCCTGTATCATATAAATACCCATGATGTTTGTTTTGGTAAGTAAGCCGATGCCGTAAAGCCTCATCACAGGTGATTTTCAAACGCTCAACAAATCGCTCTGGTATCAAATTAGAAACAAATCGAACAAATGCATTGGCAAACTCATTTTTTTGTATTTATAGACAATGATGTAACTTATTTGAATTTGTTTGAACATTTTTAAAAAATTTTAGAAACAACATTTGGGGTTCTAACATAATTTGGGCGAAAAATTTCTTTCTTTTCTTCTCAAAAAAAGGAGATAGAAATAAACAAACTCGTTCATCCCTATGACATCTATACATAAACTCGTTTCCCAGCAACATCTTTCGCGCGACACAGTATTAAAGACTCTGATCCACAAGTACCATCAAATTCGATTTAATCCCTGAAATGTATTCCTCTCCAACTTCATCTTTTTTCGGTATAGGGGTAAATTATGACCTATATAAGGATTACAACTTGTTGATTAGCTCTTTCTCAATAGCATTAAAAAACGGGTGCTACAAGTGTTCTGAATTCACATGTATAGGAAAATATAAAATAAAATTAAGTTTCTTCAAGAAGCTTTTTAGATTTTTTAAATAAAATTGCTGACATTTCTTGATTGGTTAGATGTGGATCTTGAGTTGTTTTTTCTCACCTTGCTAAAAAAATCAACGATCCATGATTACATGCCATTTGGATGTTGGCTCTGACCTTTTTCTCCCCCTTGAAACAACAAAGGTAACCCACTCACAAATAAGCAACCGATAAACTGAAACGCTTCGATAATTGGTAGATAGGCATTAATCATGACCAATTTCATTCAATTATAAAAAAATCATTACAGTCAGTTCAATAAAATTTTCAATTATATATTTATTAAGTTACCTGATTATTATAATTTAAAAAGGAGAGTCACGTACTAAAGTTTTATTAAGGTATTCTAAATTATTTGTTATAATTGAATTTACAATACAATAAATTTATATACAGATAATTTTCCAGAGAGCAATAATTTTTTTTTAAAGAGAGTTTACTTAAAAATTTTAAAAATGTCCTTATTCATGTTTAAAAATGTCTGAATTATAATTTTCAAGCGTTATCTTTCTGAATTTTGTTCTATACCCACGATAGTTCAAGATCTAAATGAGGTAGCAAGTTCGTTCTCGTACCAAAATGTTGGTAATACCAAAACAAATAGCTGATTAGATTTATAGAACTCATATCGCATTTCCCAAGAGTCATTATTAAGCATAGGGGTACCTAAATAGAGTTAGAGGTGGGCTACTAACAAATTACTCGCTACACCCAGGGGGCGGGCAGCAAAAATGTCATTTAATACATTTAATTTCTTCATATATGTATATTATTAGTTGCGACAAAATCAAATTCTTTATGTAACTTATCTTTTGAATTTAATCATAAATTTTACTTATTGGATAAAAAATACTTGGTAGGTTTCAACACCAACACCAAATTCCTTAAAAACTATAAATTTTGACAATATTTTAGCAGTTCTCCATCTGATGAAAATAAATACAAATATTTTGTTAAAATGTTTCAGCCTTTTAAATTTTTAGTAAAGTTTTCCTTTTGTTTGGCTCCAGAAAAAGACTTAATATGAAGCAAAAAAATTTAAGTAACGTATTTAGCGTAATACCGACACTATTTTTGTGTTGGTTTCTACACCACCATCGCCCTAAATTAATACCCTTTATTGTGGCTACGTGCAAATTCCAGCTTTTTTTATACTGGCCTGGGTGCCGCGCAAAATTTGATTTGTTACAAGAAGGAGGGTCACTAGGGCTTCGCAGTTGGTAAACGCATGAAATGGTTGAAGTAAAAAATGTTCTGACAATTATTATATTCATCTGATTCTAGGTAAGTTAAAGTAAAGCGTTGGAGAATTACAACTTTTTTTTTATATTTGAATTATTACCCAATAGAATTTTATTCGTGTCATATTTTTCAAAGCTTTAACGGATTTGGTAAAAAATAATCACAGAGATTACCTCAAAAGTCATGTTATTTAGTTGGGAAATAAACTAACCATATCTACAGGAACCCAGCCATTCTAATGAATATTAAGTGAATCTTTTAGTCTCCCAGAGAGCGTCTACTAACACTCACTCAATTCTAATAATCTTAACCAAAAGTTTGGGCATTCACCACTTCTATTATCTTTTAGAAAAAAATTATTAATTTATTAGATGCAATGTCATACTATTAAGCAGTTCGACGTATGTTAAGCCCTAGGGGGAAAACCGCGAGGGGCGCAGAAATCTAGTCCAGCGGCTCACATTAAAAGTGCAATAGATTAAATAATAATACTAGTTGTTTAGTTAGATAATTATCTCTCATAAATAGATAATTGCTTTAAATTTAAATTTATGTCACTATTTATACTTTCTGGGATATTTTTTGAGGCTGGATCATTAATCTGATCCCCAAAAAGAATATAATACACTGTAAATTAATTCATGAGCGTCTTTATTTAAAAGAATATGATAATATTTTGGAAGAGACCGAGCTTAATGAAAATGAAAAAAAAAAAATATCAAAACAAAGAAACCCTATAGGGCAGAAATTTTTCAGGGAATAGGCCTTTAGGATAAGAGAATATTACACAAAGGCCCAGAATGGAGAGAATTAAAAAATTAAAATGATTAAAAAATTATTGTATGCATATGGATTGGGTCTGAATCGAAAGCCCTTATTGTGGCTGTGGGTATTAAATGTTATAAGGTTGAATGTCGAAGGAAAAACAGAGGCGGGAGGAGCGTTCTAGTCTCTTGAAGTCTTATGGATAAACAAATCGGTGAATGCATATGTTCGAATTGACAGCCAAGGGCTGATGATTTTTTTGAAAATCGCGTGTTTTGGGAGATTTCTGACTTGAACTTATCAGAACAAACACCCTGGTAACTAGTAAATACAATCAAAGGGATAGGGCGGAGCAGTCTAAGCCAGGGGTGTCCAACCATTTTGATTACACGGGCCACATTTGAAGAAAAAAATTGTCCCTGACCGCGGATAAAATATTACAATTCTATTGATATTTGTTATTCAAAAAAGATAGTTAATAGGTATTGTAAAAATAATAACTTTATTGTTTTTTTAGATCATAGTGAGCTTCTAATTTTACTTTTCGTATATTTTATACTTCTCGTATATGTACCATAAATACATAGCTACATACTTACAAAAAGTGATATTATGTATTAGTATTTGTTTATATTTTTCCTGGCTAGATAGTTAATATGAAATTGTAATATAGTCTAGAGAAAATATTCAATTTTTCTTTCAGATCGGTATCTAATTGTTGTTCTATAACATTCAATCAGAAAATTTGCAAGTAGAAAATTAGAAAATGAAGTCGAAATTAGACCAAAATGAGGATTATTTTTTCGGTTCCAGATTGAAAATTTAAAATTAGCACGTTTATTTTTCGAAAGCTTCCCAGTAGATTTTCAGATTTCTTATTTTAGAGAAAAAAAATTATCAGGCAAAATTGTTGTGTGTTTTCCAGTATCCACATATAAATCTCAATGGTTTAAGGAATTTATTACTTTATATTGGGCCACGGGTTGGACAGGCTTGATTTAAATCGAATGGGATTAAAGAAGGATATGAGGAATGATAATTTATTTTTTAAAAGGGTCACTGATATAATAGTCCCTGACTATTCATTTTCGATTGACATGTAAGAACTTGCTAAAAGACAAGCTCTGACAAGTTTTAGTCCAGAAGATAAATTATCAATTAATTGTGATTGTTATAGAAAACCCGAAATCCTTGTTTACTAATACTAGAATGATAACTTATAGACTTGGTTAGTGTCGTAACATATAAATTACTGAAATAATAAATATTTTAGAAAATGAAAATATGAGAAGAAGAAGAATTTCTTTGCATATCATGTCATAAAAAATCTACTGTTCAATTTGAAAAATAAGGAACTATTCTATGATGACGTATTCGAGGAAATTTTCAAAAAGGATGAGGGAAGAATAAAATAAAATTTAAAATAAAAATTTTTAAGAAAAAAATAAAACCGACTTCAAAAAAATTAAATGCAACAAATAAAATACACTAAAAGGTATAAAATAATTATTATCTTATTAAGTTACAACTAAACGACGAAATATTAACATGAAATTACTTTTTGAAGTCGGTGCCTAACAAACTATACCTATAAGCGAGCGTACCCACCAAACGTACTAAGTAAGATCAGTCGAGTGCGATTCATAAAAGGTATATGTTTGACACCGACTTCAAAAAGTAATTTCATGTTAATATTTCGTCGTTTAGTTGTAACTTAATAAGATAATAATTATTTTATACCTTTTAGTGTATTTTATTTGTTGCATTTAATTTTTTTGAAGTCGGTTTTATTTTTTTCTTAAAATTTTTTATTTTTCTCTTTTTAGTGATGTTACTAATAGTGATCCTATCATCAGAACTTGACCAAATTAATATTACACCATCCCTAAGATACCCCCTTTCCAATAAAAAAAGAATCATCGAAATCGGTTCATAAACAAAGAAGTTAATCCTGAACAAACCTAACAAAAACGGTCTAATACCTACGAAATAAAATGGGACCAATCGGAACGTAGATTGGACCCAATGCAAAATTTTTTCAAAATTGGTTCACAATTGGCGGAGATATGAGGTAACATAGGCACAAAAAAAAAAAAAAAAAATCAGTCGAATAGAGAACCTCCTCCTTTTTTTGAAGTCGGTTAAAAATGAAGGATTCTTTTTTGGATAGCATCCCCTGATTGAAAAGTAACCGCCCGCCACTGCTCTACATATAAATATCAATGTTTTAAGGAGGTTTATGATTTTATGTTGGGGCACACTAATTGCATTGCTGGGCTGCATACGGCCCGCGGGCCACGGGTTGGACAACCCTGGTTTAAAAGACATTACCAGTGCAAAAAGAAATGGACCACTAAATAAATATAAAGAGAAGCTTTGTTTTTTATTTATGAATGGATATTAAGCTGTTAAGCTTCATATTGGAAGTGAATGAATGAGCGATATTTTTTCTCGAGGCTTCAAATCTCAAGGCCGAAACTAGACACACCAGGAGAAAGTAGCGAAAACTAACAATTGTTAACAATACGTGGCTCTTGGTTGGAAAGATTTAAGGTCCGAAGTAAACTGGTACAACCAGTTACACAATTTATGTCTTAACAATCTTCTTGCTATCATGACAACACATTTATATTCCAAATAGATTTTTTAGGAGCACACCTCCTTTTCATTTTATGCAACAAAACTGAACAGTCGATCATTTCGCTACGTTGATTTATGATATGCAAATTCATTTTCCATGTGTATGTAAAAAATAATTGAACTGCCTGATATAAAGAAATAAGAAAAAAATTAAAGATTATATTCAGATATCAAATATTATCTCGTAAGAAGCTGACTCATTTTCTTGACATTGTCTTGGTCAGTGATTCTCAAAGTGGGGGTCGCGAAAAATATTTGGGGGATCGTAGAAAATTTGATTAGAGATTAATTTTTTTCAAATATTTTATAAATTTACTATGGATTCTGCTTAGAGATATAGTTATTTTATTATTGAAGTAAGGTGGTTGTCAAAGGGACAAGCCTTAAAACGACAAATAGGGTTATAAATAATTTTATCACTAAGAAAGTTCAGTTTTTCTAATCTTTTACAGAATGAAACTTGGCTTTGCAAATTTTGTTATTTGTCAGATATATTCAGGAGTGGACTGGCCCTAAAATGTTTGTGTGGAAAAAATTATTACCGGCCCATCCCATGAATAAAATAAACTGCAACGAATCGTTGCTAAACTTTATCCAAATTCATTTGAAATATTAATATGTTTATTCCTTTATTATTAATCAGATATCACTTGCGATTTGCAGTTCATGTTGACTTTAATTCAAAAATAATGATCGATTCTCATTTAATAGTTGAGGAATAACCATTCTATATTATATTTTTGACGTTTCAGTTTTTATTGGTAACCATTGTTGAAGACATGGAGGAATCGACTTAAAATAAAAAACGGCGATAGATTCTCATCTATTACTTGATGAATAATAATTCTATATTCGATTTTTGAAGCTTCGATTATTATTGGTAACCATTGCTGAAGACATAGAGGAATCGACTTAAAATCAAAAATAACCATCGATTCTTATTTAATACTAGAGGAATAACCTTATTGCATTCCATTTTTGATGTTTTGACTATTAATAGCAACCTTTACTGAAAACGTGGAAGAATAGACTTAAAATCAAAAAGACTAAACTCTATTTTGGTAAACAACTCAAGCTTGAGCATCAAAAATCGATTGTAGAATGATTATTCCTCGACTGTTAAATGAGAATCGACCATTATTTTTGAATTAAAGTCAACATGAAAACAAAATGTGAATTCCCAAGATATTTTTATCAATTCAAATATATTCTTCTCACATCGACAACTGTCTTTAAAATCTCATTTATTAATATATTTATTTAATAACAAATTACAGATTTTTATGTTGGTCCACTAAATATTTGAAAACTAACCTCTTGCAGAGTCAATTTGTAATGTAATTACAATTTTAAAACTGTTATACAATATGAAACTTATTTTGTTTTCTATCATGTGGGAAAAAAATGTTATTAAATACAATATTTATTAAAAGTTAAACATATTTTTATTTGTTTGTAGGTTTATAGTCTATTTTTTTCTTCCTAGATAACCAATAGTTTACTGTACTCATGGGTGTACTTAGGGGGGTGGGGGGACAGTGCCTCCCTACAAAACGCATTGCCCCCCTAAAAAAATCAATTAACTTTTTAGTAGAATTGAAAAATTTTTGAAGTAACGAAATAATTGAATGTAATATACTTACATAAGTGATGCTTAGTAATAATGGAGTTTCGATTTTTCTAGGGGGGGGGGGGGGGATCAATGAGTTTTGTAGGGGTACCCCCTTGCCTTCCCTAACTACGCTTATTTATCTAGAAATATAAAAGTAAACCCTATATATAAATTTAAATTTAAATACCTCTAGGTCATAATCGAGAACTTAACTAGCCATTTTAGATAATATACCAGTTATAATAATTTCTTCACAAAAATGTTTTCGGTTTGTACTTCTCTAAAAGTCTCATATCCCATATGCTTCATTAACTCATTTCCTTCATTAAATCCCATATTCTTTCTAATCTAGATCTTCTTCTTCCTCTCTTCATGAGTTGGCCACCATCCAAAATGTCATTCAACAAACCACGTATCTATAAATTCTATTATTATGAGAGCTCTTCTTTTGATCAAACACTTTTTTTTCTAAATCTATAGAGAGCTCCCTCTTTAGTAATCCTACAGCTCATATACAGTTACCTATAGATATGAATTTTTAAATTATTTTATCGGAAATTAATTCACATGATTTTATATATAATACATTCTGATATTTAAACAATATCATTTCATCAATATATTGATCTGATTTAATTTCCGGTAAATAATATGAAAATCAATTGAACATAAAACCGTTGATGAATTTTAAAGATATTGTATTATTGGCGCATCTAATATGATATATTTATTTTAAGTTTAATCTTTTTAGTAATACCTGCCACAACGTTCAAAGAAGTTTTACTTCAACCGCACGTAAAGGTTACATGCACGAATATTTTCTATGCAATTAGATTAAGAGTTGATTAGATTTTAGTTGAAATCGAACCAAAAATTAAGGGGCGCGGGGGCTAAAAAATTAAAATGATACAATTTTAAAAAAAAAAAAAAAATAAGAATGAAATTATCCCATAAAATGAACCTATAATAAAAAAGATAGTTATATTAATTTTATCGGAGGCCAACAAGGGGGTAACCGCGACCTAATATCGTGTTCCAAGTAGAAGACAATAGATGAAGTGCCATTATCTCCAAAATAATTCCACATAATTCCAAAGACGTGTGCACCTAATTCCAATCGCGGTTCACCTCTCGGGGGCCAACATTTGGGGGGGGG